>CM046846.1:11289668-11447445 GCA_025618425.1 Heliocidaris tuberculata
GAAGGGCGGGCTGATGCATCCTTTAGGGGTTCGTGTCAATCACGGAGCAGGAGAGAAAAGAGAAGAAAATGCAATACAGATAATGAGAGACAGTACAAGAGAAAAGGGGACATAAATATAGGCACGCACACAGGGATAGATGGGAGAGAGTTTTAGAGACAGATAGTGTGAGAGAGTAAGAGATGGAGAGAGACATAGACATACAGACATAGAACGGGAGAATGGGATATGATAGAAAAATGGAGTAAATTGTAGCCTCCACGCTGCATAACCTTTCATGATCCGATATCCCCCTAATTAACATATTCATTCTAATGTATCATGTGGAATAATCATTCGAAATTTACATCAGCTCTTTCTTATGACCTTCTAAAGTTCCGAATCTGAGAATACCTTCGACAGTTTTCAGCTTTACAACGAAAATTAGAATATAACTGGTTTAGTTCGTTTTTTTTAAAAACCATGATAAAGGGAGATAATGGATTAGGAAAAACAATTTACTAACCCATTATCACCCTGGCCCTGGAAAAACACAGGGCTACATATCATTGCCAGGTTTTATTATTATGATCGAATGCAATTTTACAATGACCAGCCAATCAAGAAGAATTAAACGAAAATTATTGGTCATGACTTGTTGCCGGTTTCGTCCGATTTTCAGATGTGTTTCACCACAACTTGTATGTTTCGATAAGAAGGTTTGACGGAAAATGTTTGTTCTGAAATATACATTGAGGTCCCATTTATTTTTCAAATCCATACGAAAAATATGACATACTGAAGAAAAAAAAAGCTTTCATGTCAACGCACAATGAGTTGTCATCAGATTCCGAAGGTGGCGCCATGAATCCTTCATACTACAAGTCATACTCCGTGATTTTTTCTGTATAGAATCTTTAAAATATAGCAATGAGATAAACCTGCAAAAACAAAACAACATCCCCCAATAAAACACAGAAAATTGTATGCAAATAGTTCATGTCTGCCGTATTCTCAATTATAAGGTCATGTAATCAGGTAATGCTGATTGTTCAAATGACAATGTTGTTTTCTGCTTGGTTACCAACATTGTTCAAATTGCTCTCTTCGCACATCACATGATCATTAAATGTCATTCAGCATCGTAAAACTGTAATGTAACCATTTGTTTGAAATGAAATATTTGATTATGTATTTCATGCCAGCTTGTATCCGATTATAGAATGTATTTAGCGTGTATCGGAACTGCAAATCTTCTACAAATGGGATTGCATGTAGCCCATTATTCAAATGACTATCACCTTGAGTATTATCAATGCATATAGAAGGGGGAAAAATGAACCCATGTCAAATAATCTTCTTAGATCGGTGAATCTTCACTGAAGAGAGATGTTGATATTATTTTAGTGTCGGATGTGAGAAAGTTCAGCTGCATACAAACCCTTCCATCGCTTGCCCGACAAGCTTTCTTCATTGGACCGCAAGAAAGTGCGATGACAAGAACATCTAAAGCTGCTTTTAATTGAGCGGGAAAACTGAACAAACGTATCGATCAGGCAGACGACAGCTAGCGTGTCAAAGCATGACCATAAAAGCCTTTGGTTTTTTTTGTTCTCTTTTCTTTTCCTAGCCTCAAAAAGTGGAATGTTTTTTCTCAGTTCGTGTGAAAGTGTGAAGGGGAAACACTTTTGGTTATTCCCTAACCGCCCATAAAGGGCGCCAGGATGAGATGACATTGTGATAGGTGATGGTCATGGTGTTGATAAGGAGGAGTTAGGAGGTTAGGGTGATGATGGTAGTTACCATGGAGGTGTTGATATTGACGAAGAGGATGGTGATGTGTCATATGGTTTTGTTATAGTTAACGTTCTTACTGTTTTCATGGTTTTAGATGATGATTGTGATGATGATGATGGTGGTGGTGGTGGTGGTGGTGGTGGTGATGATGATGGTGATGATGATGATGGTGATGATGGTGATGATGGTGATGATGGTGATGATGGTGATGAGAATGATAGTAATGTTGAAGATGATAAAAATGATGATGATGATGATGATGATGATGATGAGTGTGATAGTAATGATGAAGATGGTGAAAATGATGATGAGGAGAAGGACGAGGAGAACGAGGACGAGGACGACTACGTTTATGATAGTGGTGGTGCTTACCAAGATAATAACGAATATAAAGATGGGATCTATAAGGTGATACATGAGAAAGGAGGTGATGAGGAGTTTGAAGATTATCATAGTGCTGTTTGTCGTATCCGGTATGTCGCGATAGCAACAAGGATCTTCAGAAGATGTGGAATCATTATTTAAAGGAACTACTGTAATGTGGTAAAAATATGGAATGATAAACACATTTGTCATGAATCTTGACGGTAAAAAATTTGTGATTATTTATCGGTGGTGTTTAAATGATAAGAATCAGATTCAAGGATTTCAGTGGCTTATAACAATTATTGTAACTTGTTATTGATAACAAGTTTTATGAAATGGGGCCCTGATATTGTATGCCCTCTATACAAAAAGACATGGTTTCTTCACTATGATAGGGATATTTGAAATTGTATTCCTGTAATCATGTGTTATTCATGTCACTCATATAGCTCTGAAGAGGTTGGTCATAAAAACAATATGCAATATGCAATACCGAACATCCATAGCATGGTCAAGAACAATGAGATATGCACAATGGCATGACGATGTATAACATCGAAGAGATGATTTTTTAAAAATACACAAACTAAACAAAAATGGGACACGGTACATCAAAGAATTTTGATCTAAATATAAAGATAAGACTAAAGAGGGAGAAACACAGGTACATGTAGATATATGGAAGATAGTGGCACAGTTCAGCCATATTCTGAACTCGATGACCGTAAGAAAAGATGGATGAGCAAGGCAAGAGTATTGAGAAGAAGAAGGCGAAGGTCATGAAGGTGAAAAGAGGGCATATCGATAATTTTGGGGATTTAACAAGAAGGACTAAGGTAAACATTGCTAATTGTAGAGGGGGTGACAGTGAGTAATGCCATAATTCCATCACGCAGTTTTAGGGTTAAGATTCGATAGGGGGTAAGGAGGAGGGACAAGGAGAGAGGGGTGTGTACTTCTCCAGAGGCCTATAGACAAGAAAGTGCGATGACAACAAGTCCTAAAGCTGTTTTTAATTGGGCGGGAAATCTGAACAAACGTATCGACCAGCTAGACGACAGCCAACGTGTCAACTTGGGACCGATAACCAAGCCAAATGTTTTTCAAATCATCGCCGCAGTTCGCGCGCCTTTTGGCTCACCAGTCTCCAATAGCAACCAGTTAAAGGTGTTGATACATTGTGATGAGCGCTGGACAATGGTGACGATGACGATGATGAGGATGATGATGGTGGCGTGGGTGATTGGGAATGTTTTGCGGTTGTGGATAGTATTGGTAGCTGTCCAGCGTCTTGTATAATGTGCAGCAGGAAGAGGTGTGTATACATATAGATATATATATAGGAACAAGCAAGTCAATGGGCCGGTCATGCTACGGCTTGGCAGGCAGCGGTGCGGCACCTGTGTAGCTCGGGGCACTGCTAGGCGCGGGAAGTATCGACCCAGCCGACCAAACCTCCCAGCTTGGTAAACAATTACCTCTCTGGGCTTCGCGCATGGCTCAACACGTCTTGTTTTCATTTCTCCATCTTGCCTTCATTCCTTTTTTTCTATATTTTTTGCCTTTCTAGCTTCTTCGTCATCATAACTATTCCTTCAAAATCCAAATCTATTTCATTTCCTTGTTCTCGAGCTATAGATTGTAATTCGTTTGGTTTGTAAACCCAAGTTTGTTCTCATATAATTTTAAAATCATGCCTTTTCCTTTGTTTTCTTTATTCTCATTTTTCTTATTTCTTATTTTCTTACTTCTTATTATTTTTGTGATCCATCTAATTATTCATCATATCTAAGCACCATTCATTCATTCTCCAAATTATTGTCGTTTCGTTTATCTTCAATTCACATGAATTAAAAAATGTTCTCTTTTTCACCTATACACCATTGAATTTATTCCACAGTAACCTATTGTATTACATTCCCAGGTCTCCCTATCCTATGTTGCCTTCATCGTCGCAATCTATATAACTGCTTTATGATATTCATTCATAGGTGATAGTTTTCAAGTAATGATTTGTATTGTGTATGTCAGTCTGAACTTGATTTAAATTCGCCCTGCAAAAAATAAAAAATAAATAAATAAAAAATAAAATAGTAATAATAAAAAAAAGAATAAATATCCAAAACAGAAAACGATTTTCCAACATACAGTTCGAATCATTTTTTAAATGGAATGTAACAACATTACCTTATTTAATAAAAGATAAATTCGCATACGAATTCTCGTACATTAACCTCGAATGGGTCAATCGTAATATAATATTCCCCTAATTCCTCAACTGGAATAGACAGGGGTTGTCTGTACATGATCCTACATTCAAAACACCACTGAAACCTCACACCCTTCAAAGTTAACCCAGGACCTACTCGACCGACAAAAACCTGATTGAAATAAATTTGTTTTGGTGGTGACAAATTTCGCTCGTCAAATTAGTCATAATATCAGGTCTATTACCGATATACCACCCAATACCTCATGCATCTTTCTCAATACTGACTGCGGTCGGTCCAAGCCTGTAAATATCGAATTTTAATTACGTTTCCAAACATTAAAATACTGCCTTTGCTATGTGTGCATGGCGTGTGTGGGTATACGGATGTGCGTGCCCGTGCGCGTGTGTGTGCAAGGCGTGCGTGGCGCATAGGTCGAGCAGGGATCGTGCCGGTGAGCAGACGATCAAGTTAAGTGCGCCAAAACTTCGTTACCCATAATGTCTCCGTTGAACCAATTGAATCATGGGAATAATCTAGTTTAGTACCCCCTAACCAGTCCAAATTCGGATATGATGCGTTAAGAATGATTGGCTAAATCTCATTTTCGTTCCCTTGCCCGTGGATTCAACTTCAGCGGGGGAAAGGCAAACAAGAAAGCACAAACGAGAAAACTCGATATTTCCCCTTGATTGTTTGTCAAATTAAATGGCAATTTAGATGAGATTTGAACTTGTAAAGAATTGGTTTGAAGCAAATACCGATACTCGCTTTGTGTTCTCAATCTCTGAATGACCGGTGAAGAGGACGATCTATGCCACAGGCCCAAGATTGAATTTTGTCGTTACAACAAGATCGAATATTGGTCATTATTGTAGTGAGTGATGTGTAAAGGTATACATGTATTATGCGTCAGCTATCACATTATTAAGTCTTTCGAATTCGATTTTCTTATTGATCTGATATAATCCATCTCTCCCTTTTTTCCCTCTCTTTCTTTTCCACAGGATTTCTTGCAAGATCCGTCTATGTTTCACTCCTGAATGTAATGGACAGATTTGTAGAAGTAATCAGTTTCTTTAGCCTCAAGGAAAATTTGAAATAAAGTCTGAAACACTATCAGAAAAATCGTTTTTTCTGATTTGTTTTCGCGGAATAGGATTTTTTGATGTAACATTATACAGGTTTTCTGAGATGAAACACAAAAAACCCCACACAAACTGGAAAAAATGGTTCTTCTCATAATGGATCACATGAAATTTTATAAGATTCTAAATGAATAGGATAAGAAAACTCTTTCCTCCTTTTCCTCCAATTTGTTGTTACATTCTACTTTTTTCTATTTTAGCTAGAGCACTGCCATGTCAAATTTTACGTGAGCGAGCACCATAATAGTGAAATAAACCAAATAAATAATGGTTTATAATTATTGTCACTTGTTAAAAATCTTGTAGTAATCATATTAATAGAAGACAAAGTATATCACAACTAATAACACATGACATGCATGAGTTTAAAAGCTAGATATCGAGATAGAACTGTATTTATATTTATAGCTATCAAGCAGGTTTTTGTTAAATATTATTATTACTATTCCCTGACAATCCTAACAAAGTTTTATAGACTATAAAATATTTCCCCAGATTGCTTACCTTACATTAAGGTTTGAAATCTGAAGTCATGATAACAAATACATGTTTGAATCTCTACCACATGAACCATAATACGAATTGTGTGGGGGAATCAGGTCATGTTTGTCTCAAGTCCTTGAATTACGTATTCCTCAAAGAGATTAAACGTACAACCCACGAGACAAAACAAAATACCAAACTCTACAGCTCGTGGTGAAACAGCACGTCATACACCCACACCGATCTCAGCCAGCCACATTGCAAGGAATGAAATGCTCTAGATTCAGCTGCAAAAATTAATAACGACGCTATTATTGTGTGTCACGCTTAGATATGAACTTATTACGAAATACCATAAGGTCAAACAGCTACTACCTGTATTGAAAGACCACCTGTTTGTGAAGACAACATTTTTTTTTTTGTTGTTTCTTTGGAAAGGAATTTCTCATGAAAACATTCAGTAAAAAACCTTTGCACAAAGACCACCTTTCTTGTCCTCCTATAGCGGTCTTTATTATAGGTTTCACTTTTAGTTATATCATAAAAAATTGCCTATGGATAAACGTAAATTTCAGATGCATCGATCTTTCTAGACAAAACAATAAATCAGGGTTGAATGTACAGTTCATTTCTTCTAATTCTTTCAAGTCCATAATGTTTATCAGGGAGAGAACTTGGACATCTGAGGACATGAAAAGCTTCTTATCCTGCAGCAGGGGCGTATTCAGAACTTTGTTAAATAAAAAAGGCACGATTCCGAAAAATTACACAACTAAGGGGCATTAAAGTTGTGCACTTAAGATATAACAATTGGCTTTCAAAGGGGGGGGGGGGCACGGGCCGATTGTGAATCCTTCCCCCTTAAACCCGCCGCTGCCCTGCAGGACGATTGACTTCGGGTGAGCAACTCGACGATGCACTATTTGGTCCTCGTTTTTATCTATACCCTACAACTCGAGAGCAGAGACGCACCTATTTGAGGGATCATTACAAAGTACAGGCGCACTTTCAAATCATGACTGCAGGGCTAGTATTATAGCCATGCCGATAATGAAGGGGGCGATATGAAGTGATTCTCGGCAAAAGGTCGTACGTTCATTTCGAATCCTTCTGTGAAAATGGCAAAAACAGGCATATAATTCGGCCCTATTTTCGAGGTGGCTGTCAAATTTTTGAACGGCACTTATTTGCAATATTAATTCAGGCATTCACCGACACTTATTGCCAATGTTCAAAATGCAACGCCGGTTGATCCAAAGAGTAAAACCCCTTTAAATGATCACAGACTACATATCATTAGCTCCCAATGACTGTGTCAATACAAAGTGATACATAAAGGTTATACAGAGTTGAACCTTATTTCTAAAAAAGTATTGTTCGAATTTAACATTTGCAATATATGTGGATATACAACCTTTTGGAACAATCAAATAATGCTTATGTGAAGTGCAAGAAAAAGAGGAAGAAAAGGGTTGAGTGTCTTTCTCTGCAACATCTCTTAGCCGAAAACGGACGGAGGCGTATATTAAAGCGATTCTATGATAATCGCCTCAAGCCAGATTGGAGTACTGGTATGTTATGTTGAAGAATTTATCATCACCTGATCATTTCTTAAAAGAAGAGTTTGTATTTTGCCTGCATGGTGTACAATATGGTGACCACACCTCAAGGTATAGCGGGCGATAACAATTTGCAGTATTATTTCTTAGAATAAACATGACGAACAGTTGATAACAAGAATTTATCCATCTGTTTCATTATGACACTGGAAGTTGTTTAGTTTATATCATGTGTATATTCAGTCCTTCTCTGTAGTCATAGACTACATACGTATATATATATATATATATATATATATATATATATATATATATATATATATATATATATATATATTTATTTAAATGTTAAATGAACATCAAATCATTGACACATTTCGATTTTATAGATCAACATATTGTTAAGAAGAAATTAGCTCCATCAATTTCTACTGAAAATGTAAAATTTGAATCATATCAAAACACTGATTTTGCTGAAAACACCGGAAATATGGAAAATTTAATATGTTTTAAGTAAAATTGTCTGATGATATGATTTCCATTGATTGTATAATATCTATGACTTGGTCATATGTATGTATTTTATCATTAACTTTGTTTAAAATATTAAAGTTAAAAACCCACTGATTTTGTTGCCAAACTGGTTGTACTTCACAATTGCAATTTGGGCGTGCACTAACATAACCTCTTTAAAATAGCCAATATTCATTTTCATCCTATTTCACGCAGCCACCCTTGGTAACCTCTATCCATCTAACCATCACTCGAGAGAGCACTTTACTTCGTCGGTTCTTCCTGTTAAAAATACGGGGGGGGGGTGTCCTTCCTTGAAACTGCTCTGATTGAAGCATACACACGCACGAATGCCCCCTTCAGCTCCCCTAATTTCGGCCATCTCCCAAAACGACTGGTACTCGCCGAAGCGATTTGCGTACGGTCGGTCAGGGGTGATTCAAGCACGTTAAGATCAAGACCCTTCTTCCTTTTTTTCTCTACGGCCACTTAACTGATTAGAGACCGCGACTAAGCCGATTTCAATGTTTAGTGTGATTGAATTTTAACTGGATTAATCACAGAAACATAGACGGGGATAGGCACCCGTGGGATAAAGAACAAAGGAGAGGAGAGAAATAACGTGATCATCTGCCAATTGTGCTGCTATATGACTGCCCGGTATCTTAGCTTAGCTGCAGCATCTGGTTAACATACCATTTCTGTATTTTGTCCTACATACCTCTCTGAATTAGTTGAAATTGATTTTGGTGCCGATTCCTAACATCCTGCCCTTCATTCACTTTGGTTTATAAACGATAAAAGAATTGTTCTCTTTTCCCCCATGTTGATTTTTTTCTAATGTTGAATTTAAAAAAAATATATATTTAAGAAATATCTTTTGTGGTAAGGAAAAAAAGGCAAACAAGATGAAAATATACAACAAAATATAAGCTCTTTTCTTTTTCACTTTTTCATAACAATTTACACAGCGTACATCTTTCTCTGTATCATTCCCCCTCTCCTTCTATTTCTATCACACACACACACACACACACACACACGCACAAACATACGCTCGCGCACACAGTCATCCACGCCCTCACATACTCTCCCACAGACCTACAAACTTACTCCTTCTAGCTTTCTTCCCACTTCCCACTCTGCATCTTTGTCTCCTTCCCCCTTTCCTCTTCCTCCTCTTCCTCCTCCTCGTCTTCTTCTTAATTCTGAGCGTTTATTATGTAATCGTCCATATTTCAGTAACTTGTGTTCAATTGCTAAGGGCGTTCCCAACACAAGCTTTGCTTTCCGGGTTTTCGCCTCCTTCTATTTTCTAAATTATTAACTGTATTGTACTCTATGTTCACCACAATGCTATACATCTATCCTTTGTATATAACATTGTACCGATGAGAAGGAAATAAATGTTAATTTCAATCAATCAATCAAATTTTTAATATCTAAATTAATCATACTAACGCATATCCATAAGTAAATGTACAACAGACATCGATTTCCAAAGAACTGATGAAGAAGACGATGATGATGATGATGACGACAATGACAAATTATTATTATGATAACGTCATTTCGTCGACACAAGCCGCGATAGAGAGACAAAGATGACGACTCATATATGATTCCTCTTACCTTCCAGGAACATCTTTTAAAACTTAATCGCGTTTAGACCCCACAGCAAAATGAAAAGAGTGGAGGGGGAGGTCCACCATATTTCGGTGTCGTCAAAAGCGAGGGAAAAAATAGCCCAACGAAATGTAATTGAATTGAGTAATAGACGGGGGATAACTGAAATCGCAACTGCGAATAATGAGTGACTATTAAATCTTTCGCTCATCACAGATTTCCGTGACTTACTTAGCGGCCTCTTTATAACGCCAAGTTGTTTATCATATTAGTTATCAGCAGCTGGCTTATGAAGAGAGTCAGAATTACTTAAGGATATGCGTTAATAGAAGTGAATCATTTCTTTTCTCCTCTAGTTATGCGTCGCTTCTTTCTAATCTAGCTATATTTTTGGTATGTCAGGCAATGTAAAAATTAATGAACGCACTCAACAAGAAATTAATCTCATGTCAAAACAATACATGATGACAATGTCGGCAGCAGCTTTTATTTGTTTGAATAATATTGTCTTATTTATTTTGACGGTGTTCTAATTATTCGTGTAAGATGTACATTTAAGTTTATGTGTTATTGCTCTTGGTAAAAAATACGTATAATTATTGAATTAACAGATTCCCCACATAGAAATTCTTGTAACCGATTTAACTCCTTTTTGACGATGGAATCTATGCGGTTTATACTACCGAAAATTTTCGACAACTTATATTACAAAAATCCTTAGGTATAAGTCAGTCATATTCCCCACCCGATAAAAGGAGTCAAAATTAGGCAATATTCAATTCAAGGTATAGATATGTTAATTGTCCCTAATATTTATTGAAACTAATCTCAATCGACACATAAAATATATGGGACTGGTCCCTATTAATGCTAGTACCTCATCTCGATAAAAACTAAATTAATCTTAGCAATGATTTTCACCTTCCTCAGGTACGTCACTAACCATATTTCACGGGGGTGGGGTGTTGGACCAAATTTGCTAGCTGAAAATTTCCAAACAAGCAACAAAAAAAAAAATAATAAAAATGAATAAATAAAAAAAAAAAAAAAAAAAAAAAAATATATATATATATATATATATATATATAAGAAAAGTACATTACTTTTTCAGTTTTGCCCGCAGGCTATAAAAATTCAAAATTTGCTGTCAGAAAATGTTTAATGGGGGGGGGGGGTTATCACACCCCACCCCCTCTCGAGCGCCGCTCCTGCTGCCCATCTCCTCAAAGGTCGCGCCATGCGTCTACCTGTGTCTCACCCCGACTCCGCTATAACCCTCCTTTATTATACCCCCGTCACACAGCCAGACCGACTCAAAATCGACTACAAACCGACCGATTCATACCCATGACACGGTAATGTAGTTTTTCATCGCTCTACTGTCGATTTGGCGTTGGTCTTGTCGGTGTGACTACGGAATAATCCTGCTATGCCAAACGATGCGAAGGGGGGATTATCAGGTTGGGAGCTAATCGCCAACAGATCTGGCAGACTGTCCTCAAAAATACTGGAAGGCTTGTTTGGAAACCTGCATCTGAAAGAATGAAGGAAAGTACGGGGAAAGGAAGGGAGAGGAATGGCTGGAAGGAGGAGGAAAGGAGAAAAGAAATGGGAAAGTGCATTAATACGAGGTTAAATTATTATTTTGAATCTTACTTTATTTTTGCCTCATTTTGTGGCGGTACAGTCATGACAATAGCACTATTATGATAGTTGTAATAGTGTACATTGAAGAAGCAAATTATGAAGCATTAGAATAAGAAAGAATAATTGTATTATTGTTTTTATCATTATCATCATTACCATTTATTGCTATCATTACTATTAAAAATATTTTCATAATTATTATTTTATTTATAACAATTACCACTATTATCGTATTAACATGATCAAGATATTCTACAAGAAAACGTTTTGTAAAAGAGCAGAAAGACGAAAAAGGAACGAAATAGCCTATGCCCCTCCCTCTCTGTCTCCCTCTGTCTGTCTGTCTCTCTGGCTCTCTCTTTCCCTCTTTCCTCCCTCTCTTTCGCTCTCTCCCCTCTCTTGTATCAATGCCCATAAACTTTCTGATGTATGTCTTCCACGATTTACAGGTTTTTATTTCTTTCACAACAGGTTTACATTACTATGATCACTTTCTTTTTTCCAAGTATCTTAGTAAAAGAAAAACTTTTATACACTGCAATAAAAGGTATAGGTTACAAGACTTTTCAACATTTTGCTTTGTATCTGTAATCTCTTACCCTTTTCTTTATTTTATGTTGCAGCTTGAAGTCGCGCCAAGTGAGTAATCTCGGGAAGCAAGCGCAGTGCCCTATGAAGAATGTACCATGTCGCTTTGAAAATAATTCGCCCCGCGGTGATTTTAGATTGAATAGCATAATTTGTATGATGATCCTTCCATTTGTTTCGAGTAAACTTGCCATTCTTCCCCTCTCTGGAGATTTCAAGGCGAGCCGGGACGAATTGAAACCCAAGAAAGCACCTCGGATATTCATTTTGAAATCAAAACTCATCAGTGTATTCTATGAGAAATTAATATGGCACGGTGCTCTCTGCGAGGAAAATAAGTTTATGTCTCGTCCATCGATGAGCTTTCCATGATCTGAAATTGTCCAGTCATCTTACTTTGCACCTTATGTGAAAAAGAAAAATAATTGCATGTTATGATGGCAAAACTTGATTGATTTTGTAAAATCATTTTCAATCGTGTTATTGAGTTTGTCTTTCACATGTTTACGAAATATTGTATTTGCATTGTTGTGCCATGGCAACAAGAAAGAATGGAATTTATTTATTGACATTAGATATAGATTAAGCACGCTGAATATAGACTTTCACCATTCAATTCAAGTACATAATATACTTTTTAAATGTGCCTATTATGTATTCTAATGTTTTAGAGAATTTATCCTCACAAGGCCTCTGCGCTTTTTTCAAGTTCTCTGTTCATTCAACATTAATATCTAGCAAAGGCTATATTTCGTTTATTTATAAGATTATGATGTAAATGATTTTGTATGCATTGTATTCATTGTATGTACATATTTATATCTGAAATGAATGAATGAATAAACGAAACGAAACATATATCTATATAAAAAGTAATTCTTTTTTTTTTATTTCGTACGAGAGACGAAAGTGAGATGGAGAGGAGCAATTGCCTTTAAATTTTTCAAATGGTATAAAGTGCTCAGGATATTCATTCTGCAAGCTTGTTTATTGGTTAGTTTCTAAAGAAATCTAAATCTAATAAATATTACTTGACGCAGGGGGCATATCCTTCACATCAGGGGCGGCGCACCTGAGGGGGGGGGGCAGGGGGCCGCAGTGCCCCCACTTTTTCAAGTACCCCAAAAGTGCCCTTTTTATTTCAGAAAAATGTCCCCTTTCTCTCTGATAAGTGCCCTTTTTTATTACTAAAAGTGCCCCTTTTCCTTTCTAATAAGCACCCTTTCCCCTTCTGATAACTGTCCCGTTTCAAATCAGATAATTGCCACCTTATCTCTCTAATAAGTGCCATTTTTTCCATCTGGAAAATGCCCCTTTTCAAATCTGAGAATTGCCACCTTATCTCTCTAATAAGTATTCTTTTCTCCTTCTGATAGGGGCCCTTTTCGAATCTAAAAAAATTGCACCCCTTTTTCTCATATATATGCCTTTTTCTCCTTTGATAAGTGCATTTTTACTTCTGATAGGGGCCCCTTTTTCCTTCTAATAAGTACTTATTTTTCCCCTTCTGATAAGTGCCCTTTTTACTATCTAATATGTGCCCTTTTCCTCTTCTCATAAGTTTCCAACTGTTTTTTTTTTTTTTACAAAGAGAACCATATCTAGCTTCAAAGAATCGGTGCGGCTTTATGTGGTAACAGGTACCCATATTACAACAACTACAATGTAAGGCAGCGGAGTTGGAGGCAAGAGGGGCACAATGCCCACCCCCCCCCCCCCCCGCTCCAGCAAAGGATTTCTCATTCCGCTCGCTCGAATTTGCCCATAATTTACATCAAGTATATTTTCTGAAAATGTTCCCATAACTCGCTCGCTACACTCTCTCGCTCTTACAGTATATAATGAAATCAAGCAGATCGCATAAGGTATGTTATATATCTGTGTAATTCGACATTCCCCCCAAATGAATTTGCCGTTGTCATTTTCATTATGTCGCTGTAAAAAATGCACAACTCTAGGACTTCAGCATTAGAAAAAAGGTCCGAAAATTTTTGCTCGCTCACTTCGCTCTCTCCCACATGAATCATTAGACAATTACACTCAACTGCTAATAGGTGAAGCTGAAGTAGTGTCCAGAACCACAATAAAAAGGAAGAAGGTGATGCTTGATAATAATTCTATTAATTAGACTGTAGGGTAATACCAATGTCACAAAATGGTCTTTTTTTTCGCTTTATGTTCACCCTTTGTAGGTGCCCCCTTTCCCCCCAAAGTGCCCTTTTTGCTGGTGCCCCCATTTTGAAATACGCTCCGCCGCCCCTGCTTCACATAAAGCGTTAGACCACAGGCATATGCACGTTAGCAAATATTATATTCGTTAGTTATTAAATGATTTTATTCATGACGATAATGTTTCACTTCAGTTAGTCACTAAAGATAAAGATGAGTTCTGGTCATGCAATTGCATTGCCAAATAAAGTGCCTTGAAGCAGTTTGGAAACTTTGATTATATAGAAAGTAAAACTTGGTGTATTCTTCTAAGGTTTTAGAATCATCAAAATGATAAGAAATTGACTCGATCTCGCTGAAAAGCACATCCACTGTACACAGAAATGAGCATATATACACACACATATGGCATGAATGTTCGGCCCGAACAAATTATTTCTATTCATATTTCGAAAATGACGGCATTTGAAGAGCAGTGCCTTTGCGGGGACATTTCTGCTATGATACTCGTCCAAGCTGACATTAAAGAATTGAGAAAGCTTACAAAATATTGTCCACCTTTACCAGAACATAATCTTCTCTTTAAGCATCTTATCCATTCTATTTTATCACTTTATTTAACAAAGATAAATGAAAGTTGCAATAAATTAGATGTATTTTAATCTCAAAAGTATTCATCCCCCTTCACTTCTGTATAAAAAAGTTTCACTTATGATTTAGGCAAAATACATATTTCTGTGTCGAGTTACAAGACCATACTACACAGAATCATTAAAAAAAAAATTTTTTTGCTCTATGTATAAATTCATATAAATGCTTCTAAATATTAAAGGGAAAGTCCATCCTAATATTAACTTGCTTTTAAAAGAAGCAGAAAAATTAAAGAAACAGATCAATGAAAGTTTGAGCAAAGTCCGATAAGAAATACAAAAGAATTTTTGAATTTGTAATCAATCCAGCACAAACTAGCAACCCCTTGACGTATCTTGCGAGCTCCTTTCCCATTTGCTCCGTACACAAAAATTCATAAATTTTCATTTTCTTAGTTTTTGATGAGGGAATAGATTTGTAAGATACAGGTTTTATTTAAAAGCATACGTGAAATGATTGTATCTAGGGTGCATGTATGACAAAATATTTTTAGAGAGAAAATGGAAATATATGATCTTTTTTTCAGTACAGGGCAAATGGAAGATGAGCTCGCGAGAGACGTTACGGAGTTGCTAATTTGTTTAAAACTTCAAAAATTCATAACTTTCTTATTTCTCATCTAAGTTTGGTCAAACTTTCACTGCTCTGTTACTTTTTTCTGCTTATTTTAAAAGCCAACTGATATCAGGTTGGACTTTCCCTTTTCAATAAATTTTAACTGTAAACTCCATCTGACATTCATTCCTCTATCGTGCTGGCCGGAGTGTTTTTCATTGCCGCAGCATTAAACTAATTGAAATGACCGGGTTTTCCGCACGTTCTTTTTTGCAATCCCATACATACATGTATATCTCGTTATTTGATCTTGTTGACTGGTACAGACTTTTATGTTACAGATGAAGCTCGTCCGTTTGGTGAAAAAATGGAAAACGTAGTTGAGGGTCTTTACACTATTTTCATTGTTAATTTTACACACTTCTGGAGTACTATAAAAACTCTACTAAAGTAAATGAAGAAGAAAATCAGCGAAATTGAAATTGAAAATAATCCTGATTGTGTGGATTTCTATCAGAAAACTTAATGAATTTGAATTGCATCAATGTGCAAAGCCAAATCAAAGCAAACCATCATTCTTCCGTTACTTTTCCTCTGAAAATATTATGGGGTTGTTTTTTTTTCTCCGAGAGTAAGCATATTGGATCCTGTCTCCCATTATTTTCCCCCATAACCCTTACCCTTCTCCCTCATCTCTCTCTCTCTCCCCCTCTCTCTCTGTGTCTCTCTTACTCTCATTCCCTCTCATTCAGATAAAGTGTAAAGATTACGGCACATAACATGATAAATAACGAAAACAACAAGTACAAAACCTTAGACACATCTTTTTAAAGAAAAAGTTAAACATGTTAAATGCCTACATAGCCTTACAAAAAAATAGTGAAAGGGGAAAATGAACTGCCGACATTATTTTTAAAACACACACATGCACACACACAACCGCACACACACACACACACACACACACATATAAATAAATAAATAAATAAATATATATATATATATATATATATATATATATGCGACTACGTTTAATATTAATCTTTAATTATCTTACTAATAGAAGATCATTTAACGAAAGTTCTGTTATGATTATTATGATGGATTAGAGAAAAAGGAAAATAAACAGCAATAAAACGCTTTGAAATACTTTTAAATGAAAATATATTTAGATAACTGCATGAGATATTTTCTTTTTTTAATTTGCTTCAGAGGTAGCAAAGAGAAAGCAAGGGGCTTGTTATATTCAAATAAGAACATCATGATATATTTGTTTTCGAAATTTGTTTCAGAGGGAGAAAAAAGAGGGGGGGGGGGCTTGTAATGTTCAAAAGAGATGAGACGGGAGAAAAGAAAAATAGAAAGAAGCAGAAGCAGAGAGATGTCGATGTCTGATGAATGGTTTGATGAGAATTGCAAGGTTGAGTGCATGTTAGATTTAATAAGGAGAGTAAAGCGTGGCAGGGTAGCGTGTTCCCTGCGGGGGAGTTACGGGGCGATTGACGAACGAAGAAGAGCTCGCAGCCAAGGTCATTCCGTGGCAATAATATACATACATGCTTATTCCATGCGATGCTATTTCATAGACACACAGGTTTTCAGACGCCGTTTGTTTAATGTGAAAGAAGACAAAAAGCAGAGAGGAGTGTGAGTGGGGGTAGTTTTTTTTTTTTTTTTTGTTGGGAAGATGTAAAAATTTAGTTTCATGTTTTCAAGCGTTGCCTTTAACTATACAGTTGACTTGTTTGTTTTTAGTCCGAGTAGCTGATGTGTATAAGAAAGGGAATGGAAAGTGAGAGGACGTTGTTATGATAAAAAGAAGCTCGTTTGGAATAACATAATGCATAATAATGTTGTTACAGAGCCCGGAGTTTGCGGGAAAGTGATGAAAGTGATTAGTTGTGACAATACAAAAGAATATAATTATTCTTTAAAAAACTGAAGTGCTACAAATTGAAAGTATTGGTAAGGGAATCAAGTACCCATGTTCACATTAAATATAACCTCATTTCCAGTGACGTTCATTTAAGTTAAAAACATTTTTTGGGGTAGAAATTAAAGGAAATGGTGTTGCTTTTTTCCTAACAATATACAACCTAGATAGAAAATCGGTTGAAACTGATACCTATCAAAGTGATGTCAAATGGTACTTTCAGGGACTTTTTTGCAATTTAGACTAGATAGTTTGAAAAGGCAAGGAGTAGTTGAAATACATTTTTGTGTTCATTGAGGAAATCATACACACTGATGGTATTGTCTTTGATAATCTGTTAGTCAGTATTCTTCACGAGTCATTTAAGGTTGTGGATGAACAAAGGTGAGAGTAGAGAAATTCTGGAAGAAAGCATTAGAAGGGAAAGTAAAAGACAGGTACAACGAAGACGGGGGAATATCATTATTGGGTTGAACATGTTGGAAGGAGACGGATAAAGAGATGGGGTTGGAAAAAAAAAAGGATGGATCAGAGCGCAAATTAGAGCAAGGTGGAAGTGTAGAGGGGGTGACAGGGAGGGGAACAATGCCAATAAAAGGATATGAAACTGCCTAAAGAGAGTGAGGCAAGAGAGTGAGAAAAAGGAGGGAGGGAGGGGTAGGAGTAGGAGAGTGAATGAATAGAGCACACAGGTGAGATAAATCCGACAATGAATAGAGACTTGTAGGGAGGGTTTGGAGAGTGTGTATGTACTTGAGTTGATAGGAGAATAGACCGGGTAAAGAGATGGATTGAGAGCCCAACACGCCGCGCTGAACACCTAATGTAATTTGCCACATTTTAGCCAGGTCAGGCAAAAAGCAGCTCTCTCCCCTTCTACGTTTCGCTGCGCTGTATTTGATAGCCGCGATGGCGTGCAAACATTTCCCCTACTAAGTGATCGTATTACACGCTCCGATAGACACACACTGCCCCGCTCTCCCGGCCGCGCAATCAATTAAAGCGATGCCCCTTTAGTTAGTACCCATGCATGCATGCGTGGCGAACGTACACCGGCTTGCTACCGTAGATAGCTGAAGTAGTGGTAAGCAATGATGGCGCCGCATACCGGGAAACACAACGTGGCGCCACCGAGCGTTGTGTATGCAATGATTAAATACGGGTCGGGGAGGGGGTATGTAGTTACCACTAGGAGGAGCAAACCGTGGTAGAATTTGCTAGGTGTTAATAGAGAACATTGTGTCTCATCGATGAATTCAATGAATTATTCTGACGATGAGCTGCGTGGGTCTACATGTAAAGAGTTAGATACAGCGTTATTTGGTGTCAGATTCGAATGCGTAAACACTCTTGTTTACTTACAGATAATGCAGTGTTAAAACTATACATACTAAATGTCAGTTATTTTAATAATCATTGACTATTCCGAGAAGCATACAAATAGATCGCCTTAAATGCGACAAATCTTTGTTTTCTTTCTTTATTATGATAATATTAACATAAAGGTGATGACTCACAGCATTGTGGTACCATATTTATGTTAAAAACATTCCAAGGCGCACTCTATTATTCAGATAAAAGAATGGACAAAGAATAGCTGTCAAAATTCACATATGAAAAACATTAATGAAGGTAAATAGAAAAATATCATGATTAGTAATTACGATTGATATGATCTTGTGAGTGACTATGAATTAGAAAAATATAAAATGAGAAACATTAATTGCCTAAATTTCTAAGGTTAAAGGGAAGGAAAAAACAACAACAAAAACTGATGACATCTGAGTAACCAAAAAATATTGGAAATTAATTTGGATTTTATTGCTGTTGTTTGGTTGTTTTTGTTATCGACGCGTCCCATTCAATTTCAAATATTTAGGTCTATCGTTAGAATTGAAGTGTTTTCGTTGAAGCATGTGAAGACATTTTACGCTTAACCACACTACGTCCATGCCATTTCCTTCCATTGGACGGTCAAAGAGTGTACTTCAAATTGTATACATAAATCACCCTCCCCTCGTGATAATAATTAATTTCCTGCTTAACATATTCATGCAATTTGAAGCAACAGGGAAAAGTTCCCCTGAAGCATAAACTGTTAACAGTGTCTATAATATAACTCCTTGGCTGAATGTAGAATTATTTGGATTTAAAATACTCTTGCATATCAATGAAACGCATTAATGATAATTTTAAAAGATATTTTCTCACTTTTGATGTATTCAAATTACCGAGTTTATGAAAATAAAACAAATAGTGGAAGGGCTAAAAAGAAAAAGAAAAAATAATAACTAATGAAATATCGAATTTATTTAGTTATTTTTGGTCTAAACTGTATATCTTACAAGTCTTTTTCTTTCATATTGTCTCCGTAAAATATAATGCAAAATTATATTTCCATTAATTTCATGAAAGCCTCAAACTCACAGTTAAACAAAGGAACATTTTACAACTAGGCTTATTTCAGTATCGTATAATGTATGATAGGTTCATTGCTTTTAATCCCTCTTTTACATTGATATTGCAATGTCAGTGATGAAGATACAACAGAATATCCATCTAAATGTATTTTAGATCTTCTTCTACTCTCCTCTGAGACAAACTATAACACAACTCCAGGAAATAAAATGAATTACAGTTGGAATACATAACACTAAAGTTACAACGAGTTTTAATTGAAAATGGGAGCACATTCTAACCATTTCTTTGTTCCCCCTTTTTTTTTGGGGGGGGGGGCGGGTATGCTTGTATTTTTTTAAACAAACAGTCAACTGGATATTTTATATCAGTCGTAAAAATCACTTTCATTTGATTACGTTACCGTCTGAAATCAAAGGGAAATAAAGAAATGAAATAAAATCGTGAAGAAAAAGTCAAGCATTTTTTTTCACCGGATCACTCTCACCCAGTCCAATAAATGCTAGGCTGACACAGTATATTTTTTTAAAGAGTAAAACGCAAGAGCTGGAAACAACTTCATCGCAAGAGTACATCTTGACAGCTTTCTTATCTAATAAATCGTGACACCCTCGCACTTCAATAAGCACCTCTCTTACTTTCCCTCAGATTCACTCCATATTTTATTTTTGATACATTTAATACTTGGAGTATCAAGTTGTACTATTTTGGTAATGACCCCTTTTCATGACTGGCTAACCCGACGGACAGCGATTTATCATGAAAGATAAGAAGAAGAAGGAAAATAGAAGCTTTTGGAAAAGGGAAAAGTCAGAGTTATTGCATTAAATTATTCCGCTTGACACCGGATGCATCAAGAATTTATTGCTGAAAGCATTTTCGAGTTTCATAGCTTTCTGAAATATCGAAAGTAATTTCAAACAACAAGAAAAAGCAACTTCAGAGTGCAAGACCTTTTTCAAAACAACTTTTGATTTACAGACATGTCTCACAAATGTATAAAAATGGCCTTTATGCAAGTGGATAAAGAAAAGGATTAGAATCGACATAACTTCAAATAATGTTTTCAAAGTTTCTTCCTTTAAGGTATATAAAGAATCTTATTTATGAAATTCCTGAGGTATAAAATGCAAAATATTCAGATTGCTTCAGCTTTAAATGTTAATAGTGACATCTCACAGAAATGACTCATGTTTATTCAATTTAATTTTGCATCTGTGAATTTTGTAAAAAGTAATTTTTTAATCAATTGTTTCAATCATTTTGATAAATAAGATATCTTTAAAAAGTTATTCTTATAAACCAAAAAGGAATTTCACCAAACGATCTATATAATGAAGTTCATACACGTACCTGGTAAATGAAAAAATAATTATGACACAAATTATGATGAAAGCATTATGAACATAATGAAAACACTAAAATATCATGCAAAAAATATGTAGTTAATATTGATGATCTATTATTATAATCATTCGAGAACAAAGACATATCTGCATATAGAAAGGGGAAAATGTGAAGTATATTTCATCTACAGCAAATCATAGCGTTACCAGAATTAAGTCAAATCAATGATAAAATTGTATCTTCAGCTGTATAACCTAACTTTTAATGTAAATCTTAGACCTTATACCATAGTTTAGGGTTATGGGCTCCCGAACCTTTTCAGTATACACAGACTGTTTAAAAAACAAAATAAGGAAAGAGTGAGTGAGAGTGAGTGTGTGTGTGTGTGAGAGAGAGAGAGAGAAAAAAAAAAACTCCCCCCAAAAAAGAAAAATAAAAAGTAAGAAGAAAACCCCCCCCCCCAAAAAAAAAAAACAGTAATATCAAAATTCAGAATCTGAGTAGAAACTGCATGCAAAACACCCTTATCCAATCCATTTATCCAGTACCCTTGGAACTTAAGTTTTCAGAAGCGCTTGATCCACAAAACTCGAATCACCTCTGTCGGTCTATTAAATACATCTCATCTAGAGTCTGGAGGAGAAAAAAAAACTGGTTGTTAAACAGTCCAGGATTTTGACAAACAAAACCACATCGAGATTGCTGGAAACCTGAACTGAATTCAAAGTGAGCAACTAGCATAGGCCTCATAATTGAAGGCATTATATAAGTTAATTGTATTGAAGGACATGAAGCTAGCGGGAAGACGGCAATCAAATTTACTTATCACTTTTCTGCCTCTTTTATTCGCTATCTCTATCTCTCTTTCATCTCTTATCCTCCACTTTCTTCCCTTTCATGATGGACTCTTCCTCGCCCGGATGGCATCTTTATTCCCCCTTTTATATCTCTTTGTTCTCCTTTCTCCTCTCTCAAACATACCCTCATCTTATTTTCTGAAAAAGAATCAACAGTGATGGATCTGAAATTGGCGGCATTCGGTGGTATTACATTCCACTGACATTTGCGATCGGAATTGTAATGTAAGTCGCCGGGGAGCCCGCGGCGTGGAAAGCGCTTCACGATTAGTATCAAATCACCGCGGCGTTCCGCAAGTCGCTCAGGTTTGGCGCGAAAAGAGAGCGAGGTAGAAAGGGGAAAAAGAGGAAGACAGAGGGGAAGGAGAGCGGGAGAGAGAGAGGCAAAAACTGAAGGAGCATCGTGTGTTTACTATGCATCTACCGGGGAAGCTCCGGCGTATACCATTTATGTCCATCGTACTCCGATTACAACCCCGCAAACACCAATCAAGCAAATAGCTCTGCTCTCAATTGTTTTTCTCTTTCTTTAACAGACCACTTCTTGCCCATTTTCCCCCCTTTTACATCTGGACAGAAGCAGACAAAATGGAAAAGGACCCGAATTACAATAAGACGAGAATGTAGGCGTGGAGATGAAATAAAACCAAGTTGGTTCTCTAATTTAGTTAATTGGTCGCAGATGTTAACCTTACTTTCAATTTATACTGAGTAAAGAACTTCACCGCAGATACCGTTCAAGTATGTACCTTACATGTTAATTATGATTAGGAAAACAAATCAATGACATCTGAGTGATTTAATATATTTTTAAAATATGGGATATATATATATATATATATATATATATATATATATATATATATATATAAATATATATATATAAAATATATATCAGAGAATTAGTAATTAAATGCAAAAGATGTTATAAAAAGCATCATTTCTCAATTACAAACAAACATTTTCTACACTTTTCATTATAAAAACAAAATCGAATTTGGTTTTCTAGAATTTTCTCTCTCGCAAATCAAATATTGAGTGGCAAAAATTTAAGCCCATCTCATATTTTAAAGATCTAAATTTATTTTCGCCAATTTACATTTTGATTTTAGTGTTTAATGTACTGTCGTCTTCATAATGTGCCCACATTACATTAGGCGACTGCTTGTTTAGATATAAAATTAATAATCATTAATTTATGTTTACGATCGGTTTATCATTTTTTTCTTTAAATTTCAAATGATGAAATAATAAACAATAACATACAATAATAAAGATATTGCATGTAGCTTTACACCGAATAATTATCTAGAAACATAGCATATATCAGTTGATTTTCCATCATTATTGCACTTGTGTTCCATTTAGTATTATTCGCTGTTTAGAATATAAGTAAATTGAGGTGTATCTTAGAGATTTCTTCGTTTGTAAATATTAAGTGTAGTCAGGGGAGTGAGGGTATGTAATCATCTTCAACATTTTGCTATAATTAGGAGTAAAAATTGTTTGTTAAAAATCTTATTAACAATTATCCTACTTACTGTTATGTGTGTACTTTCATAATTATTATCATCATTTTAAATTTGTCTCAAATAATGATGAAATAAAGTGTAACACACCAATTCATTTAAAAAAAAAATTAAAATGCATTAATGATTATAATGCATAAATGATGTTTACTATATTTTCATCATAACCTTTCCTGCAAGAAAATACGGTATATATATATATATATATATATATATATATATATATATATATATTTAAATTTATTTATTGTCGTTTATATACTATAACCCAATAAAAGCCTTTCCAACATGTTCATTTCAATAATCCCCCCAATTTTTTTTTTTTTGTTCTCACAAAATTGTTATCACAACAATTTTATATATTTAAAATATCAGTTAAAAAAAAACTTAGGTAACGAGAAATGAAATAAAAATTTCTTTTATCTGTTAAATTTCGTTGATAACAGTACTGATGTCAATGTTGCTCTTTTTTCGTGTCATACAAAATAACATGGGGAAAAGGTTGACATATATTCAGTGTCTGGAAAACTGGAAGAGTGTCAATACAGGATATAATTCAAACGTCAAGTTTACAGCCAAATTAAGACGACCCAGTCCTTCCGTCAACCAGTCCCAGACCGGGTGTAAGGTGAGCCTGAGACGGGGAGCTAGCCGGGTCGCTCGCAGAGGGGTATCCCCATTACTGTTTGCTAACCCGCGCGCGCCACTTAACGCAATTAATTTGATAAGGACCCTATGCCCTCCTCCGAAGTATATAGGAGAAGGGGGTAAACGGAGAATGGAGAAAGAGAGACATAGATAGGAAGTCACAGAGAGAGAGAGAGAGAGAGAGATGCTGATGATGATGGCGTTATTTTTACGCATTGTTTGCACAGGAAATTATTACCGGGCCGCGATGTTAAATACATTACTTTAAGTGGTTTAGATTTCTCGCCCATCCGCTAAAGTGAAAGCTATTGTTCGGGCAATTATTATAATGATTCTTCATCAGCAGACGATGACGATACCTATCATCCAACATCGTAGTGGATATCGGAATCGTTTTATTGCAAGGTCGTCTGTTTCATCTAAGGAAGATGAAAGGATGAAGGAATGAAATGAAAAAAATAGAAAGATGTAGGAAAAGGAAGAAAGAGAGAATATTATAGAGATAGACCGACTGGAACAGAGATGGAAAAAAAAAAAACGAAGGTGGTGTCTTCTAGCGCATGATGAAGGGTCTTGGAGCGGGAAAGCTACCCGGGGGATCGGGGCGAGCAGTGGGGTCGGGTTACACAGCTCTCAGCTCGATGGACCGCATTTAATGTAATAAGGAGTAGTAATCAGTCACTGGTAGAAATAGACTCCGCTCCGCTGAATTCTCTTTACCTTTTTATTTCACCTTTTCCCTCTTCTTCTTCTCCTTCTAAATGGACTACTTTCCGTTTCAATCCCGCTCAAGATGAACGCTGACAAGAACAAAATGAAACAGATAAAAAGAAACGAGTTTTCGGGCAACACACCTGTACATCTCTGTTTCCCGCTTTAAAGTTTGACCACCACAGAGGTCCGTATATATACATCCATAAAAGTTATTTCGACCTTACAACAACTTATCTCTCATATTCTATGCAATGTAATGTTAATTAAATACTCTATAATACTTACATATAGCATTTCCCTTTTATAACGTTCGTTTATCCCTCTCTAATGACTCACTGCCTTAGTTTATCTCGGGGGCAGGAAATGAGCTATGAATTTCATTTCATGTATTTTTTTCTCTTCAAATTATAATCAATAAAATAAGATTATTCTCTAATGGCTTATGTAAAACGAAATGTCGATTTTATGCTTTCTAATTTCCCCCTATTTTCAAAGAGATTTTCATTTTCATTGTCAAATGTTTTAAAATAAACGACGGGGCACCACGAATCATTCAAAAGCATGAATTCGGAGAGGTTATTATTAATTCAATTTTTATTTATCACCATTTCTATTCCTATATCTCCCCTCTCTCTCTCTCTCTCTCTCTCTCTCTCTCCATCTATCTCATTCTCTCTCTCCTCACTCTCCATCTCTCTTCTCCCCCCCCCCCCAATTTCTACAATTTTCCCATTCACACTCAGTATCCCTTCTTTTTCCCCTACATGTGGCAGAATGCCAGATCATCTCAATCGTAGCCTCATCACATCCATTAAAACAAGATGATAAAATTACAGTCCTCTCTCGTGGAATTTCTCTGTCCCTGGTCGACAAAACTACAGCCGCTACTCTCGTCTGGCAAGCTATTGTAGCTTCAAATCCGCACGTTTATGCATAACGAAAAAAAAAAAAAAAAAAAAAAGAAGAAACGCATAAAGAGCGCGCATGCAAGCTAGCTCTCCGACCATCCCGGGCAGCGCAGTGGACTCCCTTATCTAATTTTGTTTTATTAGATTCTCGAATCCTATGAATGCATGATTTTCCAATCTGGTTGAATTAATAGGAATGTATACACGTGTAGACTGATTCATTATAACCAATAAAAATATGAAAAAAAAGCGATACGCTTCTCTGTAGAGAACGTGTGACTTTCGGCTTAACGCCATTGTAATCATGGTAATTGTTACAAAGAAGCATGTGAATCAAAATAACTTCAGCATGGTATTCGCAAAAAACCACCTGATTTTTACAGGATTTTAAAAAATCAAATAAAACGCCTGTAACTCCGTCGATAATGCGTAGAATGGCAAAAAACAGATTCGTTTGACATTATGGGTGTAATAACTTTAATAGAATTAACCCGATAAATCTATTTTTATCCGCGATATTAGTTAGAAAAAAGGTTGGCAACGAGCGACTTGGAAAGGTGCAATTGTTTAAGGTTTACTTTGTACTCCATCATATTGATTATTTCCTAGCTAACATTTGAGATTTTTGCAAAATTGATATAGCTCTATCCATTTTCTTTTTATTATGAATTGTTTCTTTTTTCTTTCTATTCATTCCATATTGTATTGCGTTTGAATTCATTGTCGCTAATTGCTGTAATTTTGTATTATCAAAATAACACTATCGCATGTTGTTTCATTAATGGGTATAATTATCTTGATACACTTGAGTATCTAATCGCCAGTAATTTCTTACTACATTTTCATCAGCATTTTCTTATTTGGACTATCATATCCAAAAGTTACAGGCATTCCTCTAATCATTTTCGCCGCGACTTACTTCTCAGCTTATTTTACTTTGTGCAATTTTTACATGGATGCGAGATAATCATACGGTGCCCACCAGCTGAAGTTAGTGATTTATCATCATTATTTTTTCCTTCTCATCTTCATATTCATCATCATCATCATGATCATCATCTTCATCATCGTCGTAATCATGGTAATCACTATCATTATCATCGCAATCGTCATCATTATTATCGTCATCGTCATCGTCATTAACCTCATCATCATCATTTTCACGGTCGTCACCATTATCATATTTATTTATTTATTTTTTTCAGTTTTATTTATACAGGGTAACATTGTCAGTTTTAGAACTGCTTTCCACAACGGCCCTGTCAGCATTTACTATGTACATGAAAATATTTTTAAAGACTGACATACAGAAAAAAGAATATAAACCGTTGTAGAAATTAGAAACAAAGAAATGAATTAATTTACATATAAAATACAGATTTGAAGACCAACTAAGAAGGATTAGATTTAAGAAAAAATTTAAAGTTTGGAAAAACACAACCCCCTCCCCCCCAAAAAAAAAAAATTAAAAAGAATTCAACGACCGACTATTTCTTTGATTCACACTCTCAGGCTGTTCCATCCTGTACATCCCATGTATTCAAAATAATCTTAATGTAATATCAAGAGGCCATTAATTCGGAATCTAGTGTGTCAAATGAATGAATCGGTCTGGTGTAAAAATATTTCAAGTAATAGGGTACGAGATCGTTAATACATTTATACACTTGGATCATTCTATGTTGATTACATCGCATTGGCAATTGGCAGCTCTTGCCAATTTAAGACCGTAAACATGTCCATGTCCGTAAACTGGGCGTTGTGGCGTGCGCCTGTAATCCAGCTAACAGTGGAAGTTATAAACTGATTCAGCGGACCCAGGTTCGAAACTGAGTCACGTCTTTCGGATGGTGACGTTAAAGGTCGGTCCCCAGACGTAAATAATCATATCTGATTGATACACGTCTGTAAAAACCCAATTACACACATACACACATTATATGAGTTCGCGGATGTGCATCCGGAATCATTTTAGCCATTCTATTGTGCAGTTTTAACAGTATTTCAAGTATTTTTGATGAGGTATTTGACCATGCAACATCGCAATAATCTAAGAGTGGCACGATAAGAGAACAACATAATATTCTGAAATCTCATTAGGTAATTCATGTTTTACAGATCGTCGTAAGAACCCTATTCGTTGGGATACCTTTCGGGCTATATAGTCAGTGTGTTCTTTCCACAATAGTTGTTCATCAAGCATTACTCCAAGATATTTAAATACATTAATTCTTTCAATCTGCTGATTATATAGAATTAGATTAGAGAATACTTGAAGTCTTTGACGAGTACCTAACGACATAAATTTTGTTTTCTTCAAATTTAGTGTCAGCCTATTATGAACTAACCAATTTTCTGCCATCTGCAGTCCAGGTTGCATATTGTGTTTTAATTCATCAGCACTTTTTGCTCTGAACAGTAGTATAGTATCATCGGCGTAGATATGTACTCTACAAACAAGATCAGTAAGAGCAGATGGTAAATCATATACGTAATTTACAAACATCAGAGGCCCCAATATTGAGCCCTGTGGTACCCCAATGGTAAGTGGGGCAAGTAATGACATGTGCTCACCTATTTTAGCTATTTTTTCATAACCATCATCTTCATCATCATCATCATCACCACCACCATTTTTTCACCATCGTAATCATGATCATCATGATCATCAACACCACCTTCATGATCATGATCATGATCATTATCTTCATCATCGGTGTTCAATGTTATCCCAGCGAATCCTAATCGACTTGACAACTCATCCCGATCGCCATCAAACCGGGCAGGAAACAAAAGAAGAATGAAAAGACTGGACTGATATACAGGAATGGAAAATGCATAAAACTTGGAGGGAAAAGGAAGGAGGAAAGAAGGACATTCAATTCTATCCCTGGCGGTGGTTCCATTCCCTTCTCACTCCTTTCACGCGTTTATGCACCTATTAAGGAGCGATCGATGATGCCTTGGGCCAGGCCCCATCACCCTTTTCATCTTTCTCCTTCTCCTCCTCCTCGCTCTCCATCATTCTCCGGGGCTGATGGCGTGATGGCGGACACCCCCTTCACCAAAACAACATCCTACGTGATGGGTCCTCAGCCGTACCGCCATCCCGCAGGCCAGCGCTAATTTGTATCAACTCCACCACCACTCTGCACTCCATCTTCTCGAGATGTCTACATCTCTCTCTCTCTCTCTCTCTATTTCTCTCTCTCTCTCTCTCTCTCTCTCTATTTCTCTCTCTTTATCTCTCTCTCTCTCTTCCTTATACCTTTTTACTTTTCCTATATGCCCACCTCTTTATGTCTGTATATTTCCTTTTCAATCATCTGTGCTTTATATATCTTTTTTCCGTCTTGTATCACCGCTTCCCTTATTCATTGTTCTTTTTTTTTCACCTGACGCTTGGTACTTTTTAAATTTGCATAATATAATGTCTTATTGTTTATCTATTTCTATGCGTGTCGCTTCCTCTCTTGCTGTGCATGACTGAAAAGTTATTATTTTCCGTCGCAACAAGTAAAATGTAATCATTTATAAATCGCTGAATATAGTCAAGGGCTATAGTCTGTCTGTTGTTTTATTATCGATCTTTTTGGAAACAGCTGCTTAAAATACTGCATTGCTCTACATTAGACCCTCCCCCCCAAAAAAAAAAAAAAATAAATAAAAATAACATAAAATGACAAAACCGCTTTGTAGTATACACACTTATTCAATTTTTTGTTGTTGTTCTCAAAAGTTTCCTTAATTTTACTCTGACTTATTTAAAACTACAATTACGATGCAATAAATAATCTGTTACTGCCCCTCTCCATTTTCCCACTCATTTTCTTCCCCACCCCCCCCCCTCTCTGTCTCTGTCTGTCTGTCTGTCTGTCTCTCTGTCTCTCTGTCTCTCTCTCTCTCTATCAATCTCTTTCTCATTGAAGTACTTCCTTCTCCATCTCTCTCGCTCCATCTCAATCGATCTTCGAAGCTCATCCATCTCTTGATGCGCGACCGTGAGAGAAAGTGCATAAGCCGGGAAGGCAATATTAATTTATATAATTCAGTTATAGTTGATGAATGCGCAGTGTGAGTTGTAACGGTATATAATATATACTAGATTCCCTGTTGGTGACAGATAGCATGGTGTTTGCCCCCCTTCGTACCCCGGCCAGCGTATGGTTGTCAATCCAATCAAACCATGTAAAGTCTGCCAGCTCTATCAGATTCATAGAGAAATCGATAAATCGACGCAACATTCAACTTTGCCACCCCCCCCCCGCATCTTCCCATTTTTATGAACCATCATTGTCAAAATTATCATAAAAGCAAAGGTGAGATACACAAAAATACATAAATTATTCATTTTCTTTGTTTTTGATGAGGGAATAGGTTTGGATCATACAGGTTTTGTGTAAAAGCACAAGTAAAACGATTATATCTAGGGTGCATGTGTGATAAAATGAAAATTTATGATTTTTTTTTCCAGTACAGGGCAAATGGGAGATGAGCTCGCAAGATACGACAAGGAGTTGCCAGTTTGTGTTTGACTGATTACAACTTCAAAAATTCATAACTTTCTTATTTCTTATCGGATTAGTTTGCTCAGACTTTCACTGACCGGTTTCTTTAACGGTTACCTTTTCTGCTTCTTTTTAAACCTATTTGATATCAGGGTGGAATTTCCCTTTAATTGTATTATATGTTTTCTTTATTTTATAAGTATTGTATTCAATGAATGTAGCAAGCACATCTTGTAGCAAATGTATGTTTTTTATGAATTATATGTTTTACATGTATGTATCATAATTTTACATTTATGTATTTTATGCAAGTATCATATGTTTCTTTAAAGTATACACCAACTCGAGTAGTTATATAACATAATAATGTAATAGGTTTTTTTTTTACATCCTATCTTGAAAATAGTCCCTCGATTGTTTTTAATCTTCCGTTGAACGGCGCCACAAAGATACCCACAATAAAATCAATTATTCCACCAGCTCTGATATACGAATATTCCAACTGGGAACTGAGAATTAAAAAAAAAACACACACACAATCAAACAGGAAAGGAGAAAGAAGTAAAAAGGTACGAAGAAAATGAAGATATTAAGAAAAGAATACTAGATTACCGGAAGAAACCCAAACAAGAAGGACAACCAAAGAAGGACAACCAAAGAAGGAACACGAACATGACCAGACAAGAACCCACAAAAATACATTAACAGAGAAGCAAGAAGCGAAATCATTAAAAGAATTGTAAAAAGACCGAGATTTGACACTCTTACTTATTACAGTAATAGGGTCTTGCCGGCGTTTTAGTGCAGTTAGGGTATGAAATCGGGCGGGCGTGCTCCCTGGCGAACCAAATAGTAATAAAGCCTGAAAAGAGTGTCTATTGAAGGGTATGTGTACTACTACACGGTTGGGAGGGGGTGTGCGATTTCCCGCGCTTGGGGCCATCCGTCGGTGTTACATTTTACCCCAAGTTACTCTTGCTGATTGATTCTGGACGTGTGATCCATTTCAATACTCGGATTGAGCGCGGGAGACGCTCAGCGATACTCCTCGTCTATCGCCTGGCTTTTCAGCCTCAAACTCACAAGGTGTATACAGGGCCTGATTGCTGCTGTGAGTATATACCGCCGTCCCCTCACTTCATCTTTAACAAATTGAAAACGTTCTCCCGGTTTCGGAGAGCGATTAACACCTTGTCGAGGGGGAGAGAATTTGGTTAGATCACGAGACATGTTACCGACCGTTAACCGGGCAAGATTTAATCTAATTCTCCTACATATCGCGGGACAAAATGAATATTCTAATAGACCGACCCGAGCGGCTACTGTTCCAATCTCGTCTTCATTTCAACCCATCAGCTTCTTCTTCTTGATGCGAATTTTCTGATTAAGTTTTATTCGATCGTATTATATATTTTGTTTATCAGCAACCATATGTTTCGCTTTCTCATAATCGTTGTTCAGTTAAGATGATTATGAAATAATATCCTACGGCATTTAAACCCAATCAATTAAGGAAAAGCTCTTTATTTTTATTTTTATTTTTTACCAATCAACGTCACGTCACACTCACTTGTAAGGAAAAATCCAGACACTTTGAGTCAGAGACACATCCTTACCTGCTCAAGAATCGTCAATGATTTGCAACATTGTGCTATTTTGGGAAGATTTGCAAACTAGCATATCCACAAGTGGTTCCAAGACAATTTTTTTCTATCATTGGCTCTTCGACTTGGTGTAGAGAAGTAACTGCAAATACTAACTTAAAATCCAAATTTAATAAGGCGGTACACAAAGCATTAAAAAAAATGGGATTATTTATTTCTAGTGTTATCATTTAAATAAATACATTCGTCCGTAAATCAGGTGTTGTCCATAGAAGGTGAGGGGAAATTAGATTGTTAAAGGGGTCTCCCTTCACTTTATGGTTAATCTCAAATATTGGTCATTCTTTGCCAATACACGCGTCGGCTTTTGGCTGTGTTTTTTGAGTTCCTTTTAGCTTTGTTTATCCTTTCACTCGCTACGCCTTCTAAATTTTCCTTCTTCTTACTGCATCACAAAGTAACGGATGCCTGGTAAATATTGATGAGCATGAATGCATATCGATTGCCTGCCTGTGTGCCCTTTAGTTGTTTGTCTTTAAAACTTAGCATTAGCATCTTTTCATTGTAAAACAATGGAGGTGACAAACGTGTGCTTAAGGTGCTGAAAAGAATATCAAAGAAGTTCCGATGCAGGACACAAAGTTTTGTCTTTATTCATGCTCTGAGGGCACTGAAATCCAAGCTATTGCTGTAAGCACCGTTTCTTGAATTTGTTCAATTTAAATGGCCTAAGCAAGTGACCAACAAAATAACAAGAAAGAAAAAAAAAGAAGAAGATAGACATCCCATGGTGCTGAAATTGGAAATGACATCGTCTTCATAAAGTTAATGTGGCGTATTTGCGGGAAGGTAGAGCCGGCGGACGCCCCCTCCCCTCTTGAAAGCCCAGAAAAAACCCCCAATAATCTTGAGGAGGGGTCAATGACACCGGGGGGGGGGGTATACATATATTAATGCTGCCCTTTTTAAAACTGATTTTTACATACGCCACATTATGGACATTGAAGATTTGAAGGATTGCTTGCGTGGATACATAAGTGAGTATGTTTTGATTAAAGGTTCCTACTCGCCGAGGGATGCTCATAATACCGCCCCTTTAAAAAAACAAATTCTGGATACGCCCCTGCGAAAAGCATATGGACTTTCGAAGATTGCTTGCGTGGATACATTGGTGAGTATGTTTTGATTGAGTGGTCCGACATGCCCTCGCCGTGTATAAACTCATCTTTTATTCAACTCCATCGAGAAAATTGGAAGATGAAAGTCAAGCTGGGACCTAACCCCGGGCGCAGATAGGACGATGAGGTACAAACGAGAATGTTTAATACTCAGATGTGTTCTCTCTCATCCGGTGTGCCCATATTCTCTCTTCCTCTTTTTCTCTTTTTTTTTCTCTCTCTCTGACTCTCTCTCTCTCTCTCGCTGTCTGCCTTTTTTCTATCCTTCTCTTTGTTTCTCTCCCATCCCTCTTTGCAATCTTTCTTTTTCTTTCTCCCTCTCTCTCTCTCTCTCTCTCTCTCACTCTGTTTTCACACCATACTCGCCTCTCTCTCTCTCTCTCTGTCTGTCTGTCTGTCTGTCTCCCTCATTCTCTCATCCATTGCGACCAAAATCTCCCCGTCTCTGTCTCTCTTTGTCTCCGTCTGTACTTCTCTTTCTTTCCCTTGGTTTAATGCTTTTATTTCACATCCCCTGTATTTTTGTCGTTTTTCTGTTTGTATTTCTGCAAACTAAGAAATTCAACAAAATTTCACTTTTGGACATTCCCTTTAAAGCTTGTGTCCCCCTTATTCCTTCAACTTGAACCTTCATCAGTTATCGAGAGATGCGCGATCTCGACTGTTCAATAGCTTGTATCCGGTTCGGCTCTATTCGTTTCCTATTCGGCTTCCGTCGTTTCCTTCCGGAATACTTCCCGTATTCACGTCGGAATACCTGTATGTAAACAATAGTGTACGCCGGTGAAAATAATTAATGATAGTTTTTTGTTGATAATTTGTTCAGTCTACAGTCAATTTCTCTTTCTGTTTGCTTTAAAAAAAAAAATCTGGTTTTCCCCTCTTTTAGCTTGTCGTTTTCATACTTTGTTTCTCTAACTCCCTTTATTCTTTATACGCCGTTTCAAATTGCTTTAAAAATTCAAGATTTCAAGATTCAAAACACATAAATTTCTTTCTTGTATCAAATGAATATTTAAAAGATCAAATTATAATATATATATATATATATATATATCTATATATATAAAGAGAGAGAGAGAGAGGAGGAGGAGGAGGAGGAGGAGGAAGGAGGTGAGATTCTCTAAAAGCATCAGGCTTATGGGGTTGCGGGGTCACTCGCAGGTTACGCAGGTTCCTCATGTTCGGCAGGTTCGTAATTCCGAAACACAAAATTCCTATACCAGAGGGTTCATAATATCATTTCCGAAAATGAAATACGGTTCATAATTCCGAACATATGTCTCATTAGTCCGAAGGTTCATAATTCCGAAGCTTCGTAATTTCGAAAAAGAAACAGGGTTTATTATTCCAAAGGTTCGTAATTCAGTAAATGCAATAGAACTATACATTATTTTTCGGAATTACGAACCTTCGGAATAACATTTCCTATTTCATTTTCGGAATTATGAACCTTTTCCATTTTTGGCAATACAAACCTTTTGAATAATGAACGACACGTAACCGCCATAACGATACATACATACATTACACAATAATACAAAGAATACGTAAATATCTATAAGAAGAAAGAAAGAAAGAAATCCCCCGTCGCAATGTACGGTTTATGCTAAGCATGAATCTTTATATTAAAGGAGTTATTAGCAGATGAAAATTTGTCGTGGAACGAATTTTGATTGTTTATCTTTTTGAGGGTGTGTTTCTAGGCCAAGACAACCTCCTCTCATCGCTCTCCTCGCACTTCTTCACTTTCTCTCTCCCGCTCCTCCAGACGTTTTCTCACCTGTTTTTTCCTTCTCCCTCTCTTGCAGTGATGCACGCCTCCTTGACAACTCGATGGTGTGGAAAATATTCCGCGCCGATTGGATGGATTGATGGATGGATGGATGGATGGATGGATGGATGGATGGATGGATGGATGGATGGATGGATGGATGGATGGAGGGGAAATATGGAGACGTAGAGGTTTGAAAGGGGGTGGGGAATACTATGGATGAGATATGAGGGGGTGGGGGGCAAAGAGAGAGAGAGAGAGAAAGAGAGAGAGAGTATGTGGTGTGTGTGTGGGTGTGTGTGTGTGTGTGTATGTGGGTGTGGGTGCGGGTTTGTGTGTGTTTGAACTGATGAGATGGGGACTAAGATTGGCGAGAAATATTTGGGAAAATGATTCGGGTAAAATGGAATAGAGTCCGGGAAATGGTATGAAGTAATGATAATCTGTTGAGGAATTTGGGTGCCCAACCTATTTTGAAACAATGAGTAGTTGAAAGGGGAGAGAGAAAGAGAGAGAGGGGAAGAAATGGAGAAGGGAAAGAAAGAGAGACAGGAAGAGAGAGAAAAGAAAGAGAGATAGAGAGAGCGAGAGAAATAGAAAGAGAGAGAGAGAGCGAGAATGAGAAAAGGAGTGAGAGGAAGGAGAGCGGGAGATAGAGAGAAAGAGAGAGATGATATAGAGGGAGATGGAGACCTTCTTATGTCAAGAAGTTTGGATGTTGCCTCATCAAGCGATGTGAATGGAGGTGGAAGATGGAGGTCTTATTCTCTCCTTACGACGAACAAACGATAAAAAGAGTGATGTATACATACTAAAGGGATGTGGGTCGGGAGGTGGGGGGGGGGGGGCTTGATGATGGGGTAGAATCTTTAATAAGTGAGGTTTATGACTTCCTATGATTAAAAAAAAAATAAATGCAAAATTTGTTTAATATACAGTTTATGGCGGTATGAAACGCATTTCCTTAAAATCAAATTTATATTTTGTTTTGTTTTTGTTTTTGTTTTTGTTTTTGTTTTCTTTTTGGCAAAAGCGCCAAGCACATTTCAAAACTCTTGTAACCCCTGAAATATCAAAATGTACTTAAATGTTCCACACAAAAGACCTTCCCTAAAAGATATACTCCTTGTCAGGCTGAGTGATAATTTTAGTAACCATAAAATTATCATCTTTATGATTAAGATTGTCATTATATTATTCTTAAACTAAAAAGCACGAAGGAACAGAAAACCTAAACATACAGCTTCTTATGTTTACCAAGACATGAAAGGTTTTGTGTTTTCCCAATTAATAAGTGTATGTAAGTGAATGTATACATATAAAAAAAAAATTACTCAATACATAATTTTACACAGCTGTACTGCCCCTCCCCCCCCCCAAAAAAAAAAAACCAAATGGAGTTTGCCTTTATTCAAGAATAAGACAAGCGATTCATTTCATTATGATGTCTAGAGATATGGGGAATAGAAGGAAATCTGGCATAACAAACAAAGAAACAGATACTAACTAAACGAATTAAACCGTACCCCCTTCCACTTGAATGAATATAGGGGTTAATAAGTTACCCCTCTCTTCCAAAGCGTGCACCCCTTGGTGTCGCTTATGGCAGGAATGCCCCTATTTTGAGGGTACGCGATGTCCATCACTCTGATTCAACAGCGGATAAAGTGTCTCCCTTTTGGTCAGCAATCGATTCGACCTTTCACAGCCTGATATTCGGATGTCAGCAATCACATAAAGTTAGAGCAAGATGGCGAGTGAAAAAAAAAATCATTTCAACGTATCTTTCTGATTTCCCCTGGAGCTCTCAGGTGCCTGAAAACTGATCGAAAACATCGACGATGATTTTTCCAACTTGCAAAACAGCAACCCAGCAAAATAATGAATTCTATCATCTCCATTTCCAATTTTCCCGAACAACTCGCCTGATTTAGTTTTCTCACCCAACGTGTAAGACAATAAGCCATATCTATCAACTACACGAAACAAACTTCTTCTTCAAATTGATTCCATGTAGTTCGGCGTTGACAGTTAAAGGAACCTAATATTTTCGGCCCAATTTCTCTCTTGCTCTCGTTTATTCTTATTCCCTGTGTGGAAAATATGGATTTCAGTACTTCCATGTCCCTTTGGCTCTATAAGAATCCCTTGCTTGCGGCCGGAGGACGAAGATAATGCAAGCAAGGAAAGGAAAATATAATGATAAAATGAACAAAAGAAAAAGAAAAAGAAAATGAAAAAGATGGAACTCATGACACCTGAGGCTTTCGCACGTCATAGAATAAAAGTACTTGTTTAAAATGGATGAGCGATTTATTTCTCTTTCTCTCTGTGCATGTCTCTCATTTATGTTTTTGTCTATTACTTAGTTATTTTCCTCTTGGTGATTACTTGTTGCATGTGATTTTTTTTACTTCTTGACCAATTTGCCGCAGAATTCACATTAATTCACATATCATATGACATAATCCATAATATGCGCATGTCAAGTATATTGACTTTTATATTTTCGGGGACAGCAGGTAATTGATCGAATGTTTTAGACCATATAAACCTGTCTTATAGGTTTTCTTTAAAAAAAAATTAATTTCCTAACAGCTATGTATCATTTGATTTTGTGTTAAATCTAAGAGACAACCTTTGATGATAGTGTATATATCACAAGTTGAATACAATCGCATAATTATATCAATCTATTTCCCTCTCCCCCTTCCACCTCTCCCTCTCTCTCTCTCTCTACCTACGAGCCTCCTCTCTCTATATGTCTATTTTTTTAAATTTGTACCAGTCTTTTTTTCTCTCTTTTTGTCCCTCTAAAACTTTCTGCCTAGTGCAATATTACAATTTTGTCATATTCTTTACACTTAGTTGTTGTTTTTTCAAAACAAAATATTAATGTTCAATGTTGATAAATTTCATGATATACAAAAAAAAACAACCTTTCTCACTTTCCTTTAGCTTTTCATTTAGAATTTTCTATATTTCTTTAAAAATTTCTTTCTCACTTGATTCTCATCAATCCGTTTAAAATGGCAATACTCTCTCTCTCTCTCTCTCTCTCTCTCACACACACACACACTCACACACACACGCCCACACACACACACACACACACAACAAAAGTGAATTTCACTATATTTTCACTCCCCGGGAGTCACAGCAGGGATCACTTGTTTAGGTTTGAATATCGATTTATTTTAGAGTGCTTTATAAAAAGAAAAAGAGTGACTTTTCACTATGTCTTCAATTCCCAGGGGAGTCATTTCAGTGATCATTCGATTCCTCTTTTTGCTATTATTATTTTTTTTGGATAGAGATTATGGTTTTCAGATGGTGACAGTACTGGGCTGCCCAAAAGAAATGAGTGACGCTGCTCTCGCTGTTTGCAAAGAACCAGTGGCAATAATCTTGCAAGAAAAGGAAAATGGAAGAAAGAAAGATAGAGAAGAATGTAGGAAGAAAATAGAGATGGATGGAGAGACAAGGAGGGAATGAGAGATGATTAGAGAGAGAGAGAGAGCGTGAATGGAATGAGAGTGTAAGTGAGATGAGAGAGAAAGACAGAGAGAGAGAGAGAGCGAGGAAGAAAGAAAAAAGGATGAAGAGGGGTAAGAAATGACAAGGAAAGGGGGCCTATTCATCGCAACGCTCTATAATTTGATTTAAGCAGAATTCTGCGGTCCTTGTGTCACCATGGCAAGGCGAGCGCCCGTTCTACCCCAGACCATCGCTGGCGCATATGCCCACAAAATGCATGCATCCACTGGGGGGCATAGCCGAACATGAAAGTGGCTCAAGGATGTGTGCATATTGGCGGGGGATGAAAATAGGGGCTTTATAGTTTAGAGTGAAAATGGAATTGATTGATTGGTAAAACATGCATTAATTGAAGTATTATATCTTAGCTCGAAGACTGATGACAATGATTTCACATGAGCACTGGTCAACGAGAGCTGCTTTTCACGATGAGGAAAGGAAAGACGGGGAGGGGGGGGGGGGTGTTCCCCTTGCACTGGAGTTCCCCCTATTTAAGATGGAGGTACGGACTTATGCTAATGCTTCAGGGGAGCATGTAGAATGGCGTGTGTTTTATCTGAGAAACGTGACTCTCCATCAAAGTCTCCGGGAGAAGGACATCATTATGGATTATTATCATTTGAAAAAAAGAGAGAAGAAAGAGCGAGAAGTTATTATGATTACATTTGTGTTCTACACGCAAAGCTTTTCGGTTTCAAGCTCACTGAACCGTAGAAATCCCTCGTGAAAATATACAGCAAGTCGCAGCGGAGTTATGTTGCATTTATTTTAAGATCTTGAAAACCTTAGGTTAAAAAGGAAAAAAAGAAGGAAAAAAAATGAAATTATAAAGTTATGTTTAAAGAAGAAGCAATCATAAATCATAATTGCTAGAAATGTATGATTAAAATTATTTTTCATTTCGACTACACTAAAAAATTGATAAATTAAGGATAAATTAGTATAATGATGGTAGTAATATGACATATAAAGCGTAATCATCATAGTCGAGAATCAGAAACCAAGAAAATAAGAAAATATGAACGTTGAAATTATAAAATTAAAACAGGTAATAAATGATTACGTAAGTATCATTCACACCACACCAATGGAAAAACAAAATAAAATAAAGATTACATTGACAAGGTATCGTAACATAATAATAATAATGACTGCAGTTATATGGCGCCTTTCTAGTTAGTAACTGATCAAAGCGCTTTACAGTGTATTACAGTGTATTGCATAACAGTCACAAGCTTATTTCAACATAAGAAAAATGAAACCTGAATACGTAAAAACATAAACGCGGTGGAAAAAAGAAGTATTAGAAAGCAAAAATCAAAATGCTCATTCCAGTGGTCACTATTATGACAATATCACTCTTCATCCCCTCTGAATAAAGCGAGCAGAAGTGATGAAAGCAGAGGGCAAGATACTCAGACTGACAGGGGAAAAATACTTCGAAGTAGACAAGAAAAACACAAGGTATAATTTGATAAAAAAGAATCACGTATTCAAATCGCTTTGTCAATCCATGCGTCTGTAGGGACTTATCAATGTATCAGTGTACAAGCAAGCAGAGCCCAAGGTCTTTGCTTTTTACAATACGAACAACAACTATACTATTTGCAACATACAAGAGCTCTCATCGATTTAATTTACTTAGAAATATGAATACAATTTAAAAAAAAAATACTTTAAGACGGAGGAGTTACGTGCCGTGATCAGTGTACGGGATTCCTGAATAGCTCCAGATTCAAGTCAGTGTATATTGATTGGTCTAAAGTAATCACGGCGATTGACATTATTGTTACTACTCCTCTCTAATCAAACAAATTGAGATGGCGGAGGAGAGGGGGTATACACTGTCAATTCTACAGAGGAAAAGAACAACAAAACATCGGTAGAATCACAGCATACAATTGAGAGGCAATTAAGTAATGAATATTTTAAGTCGGGAGCTGACGATACACGCGTAGATTCCTTTCCTCTCCTTTCATTTTTTTTTTCACTTCGTACTACCTCTCCGAATAGATTTTTCTCGAGTTCATTTTGGTTGTTACTTTTTATGGTAAGATTGTGATTTTCTTGATTAAGACTTTGTTAGAATAAGGATTATTGGGAAAAAAGAAACTATATAACTCTTTCGTATTTCCCCTCCCCCTTCTCCGGTGTAATACATTGTAGCTGTTCTTGAAAACGAAACGCCTCTCGCTATATAGTACGATGACATGGTGTCACATCAGTGATCTATTTACCTGAAATCCCTTATTTTTCTTGTCTCTTTTGCGTCACACCTCTCGCTTCAAAGCTTTCGTTTTGTTTTATTATCGTCATGCATTACTCTTCTCATTTCCCTTAATTAATCTCAATTTTCTAGCTTCTTTCTCTCTTTATCGCTCCTTCTCTATAGAAATATTCATCTATTTATTTTGTTCTATCCCCCCCCCCCCTCTCTCTCTCCCCACGCCCTCTCTATATCTCTCTCCAACTTCTTTCGCTACTTTGCCATTTTTCTTCCGTTGCACTTTTACGAGATGACACTGCAGCTGAAAGCTGAAAGTGTCCACCTGCCGTTTGGAAACAAATTTGAATTTTAAGTTCTCGATACAAGAGACAAAACGGAGATTTTAAGGAATCGACATACAGGCCAAATAAGACCAATATATCATATGAATTTTGAATAAAATATAGTAGATCATCAAGATGTGCAAAATATGTGATTCAGAAATGAATATATCTCTATTCATTTCAGCTGGAAAATTCTACAATTATGTAGAGTATCATCGGATAATACAGAGTTGGAATAAGATTGTGACTTCTGTGAAAACAGTTCAGTTTCAATTTGAACTTATTTATTTCATCAAACAATGCCGTCGCTTTTTTTTTCTTTTTAAAAACATTTTGCAAGGTGGCGGGGAGCGGGACAGGTGGAAGATGTTGCAACAAACATTGCAATGGGCTAGAAGGCCTTTTTTTTTGATGCCATATAATTTTAAAAAAAAATAGTTTTTCATATTTTCCAGAAGAACTCCAAACATTATGCTCTTTTCTTTTCTTGTTCCCTTTTTTTTTTACTCTTCATGGGAAAGGCTGTTAAAATATTAAAGAAGTAGCTTTATGTAAATTAATTTAATGATTTTTTTTTAAATTTTGATCATTTTAGAAGATGGTAGGGAATGGGGAAGATGGGCGAGGGTTTCGTTGTTGTAACCATGGTAACAAACAAAGATTATAGCAGGCCCTTTTTAATGCCATCGATGCAAAACGATATTTGTTCATACTTTCTGGAAGAATACTAAAGCATCGTGCTTTTTTTGTTGCTTTTTGCTTTTTTTAAAAATAGCATTTATTGGAAAGTGTCAACGTTATCGAAGCTGTCATATGTAAATAAATTCAGAGATTATTTTAAAGCTTTATCATTTAAATCATATTGTAGTTATAATTCACCTTTCTAGATCTTGTTGTAATTTTATATTTTGTTGTTACAATGTTGCAGTTAATTTCATTAGAGACCTATATTTTTTTCTATTTGTAAAAGTAATTTCTCTTTTCGAATTGGTCTCAAGTACACCTTTCTTTCAAATATTTTCTGCTATATTCATTTAAAAGAGGAGAGAAAACTCATGATACGAATTTGACTCTGCTTTCGTATTTTTCATAATGAATCTAATGTTTATAAATCTTCTAGGGGTAATGATATAATCTTCTTGAAATAATACTAAGCTTCTTTATATTTATTATGTTGTAAAAATGCTTTTACCAGACATTTCTTGTGGTAAATATATTGTGAACTTTTTTTTTCTTAAGATAATCATGCTGTCAGAATACGAGGTGAATCGTTCGTTCAAAACGTACATATGCATACCACACATTCTAACGGGCATCAATATCCAATAAAGATGGAGGGGAAAAAATATGCACAGTTTCTACATGGCACGAGAAACATGTGTGCGCGTGTCTGCCGTTTGTTTAGATAAAGAGAATTTAATTTTGACGAATGGGTCCAGTGAGTGATACATCAAGTGATCACGCATGAATGCAAAGACGGGGCTGCGCTGGGGTGACTAACTCCGATCATACGCTCTCCCACGCCGTCCCCGCCGCGCAGTATACGATAGAATGCTTCTTTTTCCACAAGCGCAGGACGCAGAGAGGGAAGGGGGAGTTCTCTGGTGTTAAATTTAATTCATTAGTGGAGGAGTATGTTTCTTTGAAGAAGTAAGAGCTTGGGGTGGGAGAACAGACTGGGGTAATCATCGTAATTACCCTCTGCTTAAGATGATATGAAGTCCCACCCATAGACTCCGAGGGATGAAGACGAGAGGGAGAGAGAGGAGAGAATGTACCTGACTCGAAAACGCAGTGGAAGGAAATGAATTTGATGGGAGGGAGAGAAGATTAATCATTTTTGCGCTAATAATCCGCTCCGATTGCCTAGCTTTGATTAATCACGAGGTATTGAGGGTGTTTAATGAAGCATAAACTGGCTAAACTGTTGTTGATTATACTGCCCGGAAAATGCCTTTGTTGGTGGGTATCTATTTTATTAATCAGCCTTAATTGTGACAAAGGAAGTGGATAGGCAAAACAACAATCTTCCTATTAAATTATTTCTCTTTCTGAGCATGAACTATGGCGATATGCTTCCATGGCGAATATTTACTATAAATACAGTAGGTGAATCCCCGTGATTAAAATGAAAATTACTTTATATATTTTTTTTCCTGCAAAATTTACAAAAAAACCATAAATATAGCCCATATGCCTTTAATTTAGGTAACGAGAGTAAATTTATTTTGAGGAATATCAGGGATTAGTATTGAAATATCAAGATTAGAAAATGGATTACGTGTATTGTCTTACTAAACATATAAATGTTCTGTTCATAAACATATAGATTAAAAAACAAACGGCCCGATATTTAGAAGCACGTTTTCAATTGCTTTATTTTATTGTTTATTCTTAATTTCAAAAGCGTTGCTAAAATCTTTCAGAACTTTAGTGATAACTTAATTTGTGTGATTCCTGCATTTTGTAAATTGATCTAGATGCTACAAAAGAAGTTTAGACACTTTTTACTGAAAAGTTCTAAATCACAAAATTTATATGTATGTAGAATTTTATGTCTACAATATCACAGATTGAAATAATGAATTTCAATTTTTTTGTTAACAACATCATATATATATATATATATATATATATATATATATATATACATATATATGATGTTGTTAACAAAAAAATTGAAATTCATTATTTCAATCTGTGATATTGTAGACATAAAATTCATTCATATTTTATTGCGCATGTTTGTCATTTCTACAAATATATACATTGTGAACGAATAAACACATCTCTACAGCGATATATATTTGCTGTTAATGTGTTTCCACCCCATGAGAGGAAAATAAATGAATGATATTACCACCTTTTCAATTTTACTTATTTATGTGTTGATTTATTCACTATAACCGGTTTCTTTATTCTTATTCTTATTCTTATTTAGTATATATGTATATATATATATATATATACATACACAAGGTCCGCTAAATCGAGATAAGATGATAAGATGATAAAATATCAAAAAAGTTTAGCGGATAAATTGATTGATTAATAGATAATATTGGAAAGAAATTATATTATCATGGCATATTTGGCAAATGAGGCATCGTTTTCTTTTCTTCAATTTGATAATTAGTTCGGGTACGCCTATAGTTTTGTGAAATCCTCATATTTCTGGATATTAACCACTTGCATGGGTAAACGCGTCTCTATCCCACGGGGGACCATTTTTCTCATTTTAAGTAATCACTGAGGCTGTGTGTTCCCCGCTTTACCACAAGCGAGTACACAAGTTGGGGCAAAACTGCGTAAAATCGGGTTTAGATTAAAAGCTCCGAGAATAAATTTTCCTCCTTTTCGAATCTATGGGGAATAGCGAGACAGCGGGAACCTTGCTGGCGGCGGCCGCCAGAGTTTGGCGTGCGTTGAGGCCTAGCAACCGCTTGAGAATGCGAGAGCTCTGTTTGTTTTCGGATAATACACACCCCATGGTCTGCACATACGATATAAAGGCTCTACCTGTTCATGGTAAAAAGCAATGAGATATAAACACCACTATTTACATACCATCACGCTTAATATCACCAAATGAAAGAAGGCACAATTCCATGAATAAATATGGTGGGGCCATTGCTTTTTATGAAATATAGACATACTCCAAAAAACTAAGAGATATGTGTTTGAGAAGCACTGGCTCGTATGATCTAAAGCAAAGCACTTTATTCTTCAAATATTGGACGTAAATATGGTTGTCGGAGTAGCCTATCTGTTGTACGAATATGACGATATAAGGACACTCATATCCATGAGACTATTTTGCCATTGACAATAATTGACAAATTTAAATCAACATATACACGTATAATAAAGATGTACCAACAATCTCGATACGTTATACATAACAGTTAGAAAATGGACCAATTTTGTATGTTTATTTTATTTCAGAAAAGATTTTATTGATACATTCAGGAACATACTAAACAATTATATATAGACATATACAGACAACTCTGGGTTTACAATAAACTAATTTGTCTAGGATGATTGTGATATAGGCAGTTGGAAGTCTTATCTACCCTGGGTGGACTAAATGGCCACAAATACTACTCTGGGTTGACAATTTATAAGTTAAAACATCTGGGACACCTGTGATATAAATAGTTGGAAGTGTTATCTACCCTGGGTTGACTATTAATAGCCAGAAACATAGTAAAATGTTTAAGTTCCCTAATCGACCCGGGGTTGGTCTACCGGGGGGGGGGGGGGGGGGGAGGGGCTACCCCGGGTAGACTCTCATGTGGGTATTTCCATTGCTCTCTCTCTCTCTCTCTATATATATATATACGTAATAATGAAGCCCCCACATTACCCTTTTCTCATATACATTTATCCATCATTTTTATTGTAACGCGCGCGCATCCTCAGTCAGATCTCTAAGAGAGACGGTTTCTAAGCAACCTATATCTGACTGAGGATGCGCGCACTATAACTATTTAAATTATTAATTTGTGATACCTTATTACTTATCGTTCTCTTGAAGAAGACGCCAGGGAGCGTCGAAAATTTGAGAAAATAAAACATCAAACTTACTGTCTTTGTCTTTATATATATATATATAAAAAACACCAAACAAACACGTTCTTACTGTAGTGATATACTATGAAAAGTCATTATTATGGTTGCATTTTTTTAGGAAATCACGCATTTTTTCACATACAAAATAATGGTGTTATTGCTTTTGAACTTCCTTTTCAACATTTAGAGATAATTTCAACTCTAATTTGTAATACTTAATGCAACAATAAATACGGGTCAATAGCTCCTCTCTCTATGTCTTTCTCTACCCCTCTCTCTCCCCTTTTTTTTCGCGCTTCTTTTCTTTCTTTATTGTCATTTCTTTGTTTTCGAGTCTCTTTCTTTTAAAGCGAATATATTCTTAGGATAATTTTTTTCTTCGTTTGTTCCTGGTGTTCCCAGGTTTGTTTGTTTGTTTGTTTGTTTGTTGTTGTTTTTGTGTTGTTGTTGTTGTTGTTGTTGTTTTTTTTTGAGGGGGGGGGTAGTCCATCATTTAATTTGAAAATCTAAATTCATTTAGGATATGAAACTGGTTTAAAATATTAGAAGAGATGAAACTTTATCTAGGTATTATGTATATACTTATTATACTTATGTATATAAAAAAAGGAAATATTATCACATAATTTTATTTCAAGTGTTTTTTGGTTGTTTGCTTTTGCTTTTACTTTTTTCTATGTTTGTTTTATTTAAATTCTGATTTCATTAGCTGCATATCTACATATGCACTTACAAAGAATTGGAAATTAATATCTCATTTGGACGCCTGCGCAACTACAGTGGAAATGTTAACATCATCGATAAAAGTCTTAATCTAGTTTTCCATATTTATTTCAATAATCACAGGTCTAATTATATCAACATGGAATTCACCTACACTTTTAAGCCAACTTTTGTACAAGATATACTGAGAATTATCAGTCTACACACAAAAGAAATGTAATTTTGGGAAACTTTATTAGATGAAGCAATTTCGTGATCAGCAACCGTAGTCCAATTATTTCAAAGTTATGTTGGTATAGTGAGTCAGTCGGGTGCCTACCCCAGCTCGCTTAGCTTTTCAGCGTCATGCGGGGCGCGCATTCATGCGAACGTGTAGTATACGATGGCCCCTCTCCCTCTCTCCTTTTCTTTCCTTTTCTCTTCCCCCCCCTCTCTCTCTCTCTCTGGTGTAATTCTCCAAGGTACACTTGATTTGCCCAAAATAGAGACGTTATTTACATGAGAAATAAAAATCAATTTAGTAAATTACTCGATGTCATTAGTAGATAGTGCGACCATTTTTGAACGGGAGGTTTCCAGAATACTTGGACTAATATGTGATCTCTCTCTCTCTCTCTCTTTCTCTCTCTGCATCCATTCATCCTATACTTCTCGCACTCTATCTCTTCCTCTCTTCTATAATTATCTCTCTCCACCTATCTCTACTTCCCCCCCCCTTCTCTCTGCACCTACTCTTTTTATCTTGATCTCTGCCTACCTTGCAATTTTATCTATTTTTATTTCCTTTTCTTCCATTCTTCTCGAAAATTTGTATAATCAAAATTCGTAGTTTTGCTTTATTTTTGATTAATCTTTGCATTTTTCACTTCCATGTAACGTATTACAGATTTCATTAAAATGTTATTAATTTCAAGATTTTTGAAAACAATTATACAATTATCATATAAAGTGGTAGAGAGAGAGAGAAAAAAAAAAGAAAAGGAGAGAGAAAGGCATGTGTCCTGAAAGAAATTAGAAAATAGTGCACACACACACACACATATATATATATATATAAATAAATATATATATCTAAAAAAAAAAATATATATATATATATATATATATATATATATATATATATGTATGTATACATAAAGGAAATGAGAGAATAATGGTTGCGTAGCTTAAATCAAAGTTCCCCAGAGCTGTCCTCCCTTTTTGGAATTTTTGCAATTTTTGCAAAGGTTGAAAAAATGTCTCCGCCGGGAATCGAGCCTGAGTCACTGGCTGAGAACACCATTGCCTTAACCAATAGACCACGGAGACGGGCCAGTGGCTTCGGCGACACCAGATTCAATTGACCGACAGATTGACAAATCTTCAACCCCATTAATTAATTCCTTTGTCCGGGGCAGGTGAGTTTTGAACAATGACAAGCCGCATGCCTCAGCTGGAAGCGAATGCTTTGAGATACATGTACATGTTAGAATAATTATATACAAGTTGCCAAAGCTGTTGATATATATATATATATATATATATATTTATTTTTTTCAATGATCTTTATTTTGATTCCACTCAATAATTATATATTATATGCTATAAGTATATGTTAGTTCCTTACACTTGTACACACACAAACGCACGCACACACACATGTGTGTGTGTATATATATATATATATATATATATATTATTCTCTCATTTTCATTTCTCACAAATATGTATATATATATATATATATATATATATATATATATATTTATATATTGCTTTGATGAAAATTATATATTTTAATGATAAAATGCCTGAAGCTCCTCACTCTTCCAATTTTATCCAAAAAAAACAACAACAACATTTTTTTGGATATTTTTATATAACATAAAATCTTCATAAAGATTTTTTGAAGTTCAGAATAAATTTATACATGTTTATATATGAAAAATATAAAAAGGAAAAGTACAAGAGATAAAGAACGAATTTGTCATTTGAATTTGAGAGAAACAAAGATGGAAAAGGGGTTGTGATTGGTATAAGAAGGAAAGCATGATTCGGTCTAAGAGAAAAATGTAACTTTATTTTACAACTGAACTACTAACAAGCATTTATTTAGATCGGTTGCATAACTTTCAATTTTACAGTTTGAAAAGGACCCTTTACGCTTTCACAATAGTTCCGTGTAGGTTGGTAATTTCTACACTCCACTCTATTCTTCATTTTGATTGATATCATAAATGTTCTCCAATAAAAACGTCCACGTTCTGGTTGAGCAACCAACTTAACAAGTCGACTTGGTTATTTTCATCCGGAAATATTGTACCTTATATCGTATGCCCTCATTTTAATACCAAATAGTACTAATTGAGAGTATATATTTACTTCCCAACAAATACCAGCAAACCGGTTGATTTGTACTTTCCTTTGTGGAAGCTTATGAAGGCATAGGTCAGAAAGTGTACTTCGAATCAAATGTAATTATGACAAGAGGTTGGAAAAAAAGTCATTTGCGAGAATGATACTGAGGCAAGAGAAAGTTGAGTGAGACCGACCTTGGACGCACAATCTAATAAGAGGTGTGCCTTTTTTCAACCTTCATAATACAGTATTCAGGAGGGAGACCTACAAAACTCCAACATCATTTCACTCAGGCCTTCGCGGTCTTTTGTAAAGCCTTCCACCACAGCCATTTCAAGCCTGATGTTTATATTTTCTCTTTTCCTTCCAAAGTATGAGTAAAAAAAAATACCCGATAGAAAGGTTGTGCCGAGGTGTAGAATGCATTCATGCGTACAGAGTCACAATGTATTCTAATGACGAGGGGGAAAAATAGCCAAGTAGAAATTTTGATTAACTCCCTCCTACCTGCGGCGGAAATTGCTTCTATCTCTTTGAACTTATTTTATTAGACGGAAGGGGAAATATGAAAATCGTTGAAAGATATGAGAAAGTTTTGAAAGAGCGTTACTTTTCCATCACTAACTTCCACTCCATTGGTTTTCCTCCACTTGTCTACGAGAAAAAGAAAGAAGTCCTTGGACAGTATAGTATAGGTGAAATCATATTGCTTTGTACCTCCCAAAAGACCTCAAGCAGTCGAAGAAGAAGTTGAATATTATTCTCAAAGACAGAAAAAGAAAATGAATGTGAAACAGGGAGAGGGGAGCAGATATAGAGAGAAAAGTTACAGGGGAATAGAAGACACAGAGGAATAGACATAGGGAAAGATAGACAAAGAGAGAAAAAAAAAACAGAGAGAGAGAGAGAGAGAGAGAGAGAGAGAGAGAGAGAGAGGGACAATAAAAAATTCTAAACCGTTGCGCCGACAAGAATCAGTGACATCTAAAAAGATAATATTTCCCAAGTCCTGTTGCCTTGTTATGACTCGGGCGTGAAACATTGTGAAATCATCCTAATGAGTTATATACCGACGACAAGTGTATTGTACTTCTAGCATACTTGTTGTCTAGTTGACAACCCCCTACTTTGCGTCGTGTTTTCTTTAGCGAGCGAACTGAGACGGCAACATAAGGGAAGCCACACCCTTTTCATTTAGCCAAAGAAGGGGGTATGCAACTACCCCCTACCCCTCTTGACATCCCCAGGCGTTGAGTCTTAAGTCAAAGCTCCTGTGCTTTATATGTTCGAAGCTGTTCTGACAAGGCGAGAATGGTAAAATCCCGCTAGGACCATCCACTAATTACGATTGGAAAACTTGGCGGGAAGTGAAGGAAAGAAAAATGGGGGAAAAGGATGTTGAGAAAGAGCGAGTTGACAGGCGGGGTATTGTTTAGTGATCACCTATTGGGTTGGGAAAGGAAACAGCGACATTAAGTGCCGCTCGGCACGCATATGCATAAAGAATATGAAGGAATGAGAGGTACAAGCAGGTATGGGGGCTACTGGGTGGTAGGCAATGCCTAAGCAAGGGCAAGGGAGTGGATGCGCCTGGGGGATTCCTGTCAGCAAGCAGTTTACACATGTCGCGCGAACGGGATGAAAGAGAGAGAACAGTTCTAGGACGCACCAACAAAAAAAAAAAAAAAAAAAATCTTGCTGGGCGCCACGGGGCATGCATACACACAAATCAACGGTGCAGAGAAGAGATACGCCCAGTGCCTTTATCACGTGACCGCACCGATGGTGGTGGCGATGCGATGGTAGCGGTGGTGGTATTTCGTGACGCCACGGATCTTTGCAATGTGCAGCGCGTTTACAAGCACACACGACCGCACACACATACACTAATTTATACACAGGCTGGCTGCCATACTCCGAAACTCACGCGCGCGCACCCATCTCGTCTCCTTTCAAACATGTCTCACTTTGCTGTTTGCAACCTCCGACATCGCGCGCGGAAATTTCATCTCAGAGCATCTAAATGCACTGGGTATTACAAGCCATCTCTCGATATTTTCCCTAAGTGCATTAAATTGTGATTACTTACTTGGGTTCGCCTGGTCCATGGATTGCTTGCTAGTCTTCTCTTCAGTCTATCAATTTCGGCCATCTCGAACTTGAATTTAACGTGTAATCGAGGCATCAGCGACTTCGTCTCTAATACGAGTTTTGCCGATGACATAGCTTTATCGTAACGCCCTTTCGCTGTTTGCAGATTATGTTGATGATTGAAATTACTTGCAGTTTATTCAACAGTCTATCCGTATGACATAATCACAGGGAACGACTTTTACAGTTCTTGAAACTCTCACCAAAAGCTCCCTATCTGTACAAATACGGGCGGCATTAACTGGCCAATCAAGAGACGTCTTGTCGATTACGTCAGAGACAAGCTGAGTTAAACACCATCTTCATCTCTCAATTAGATCGACTCGTCTTATCTCATCTTATCACATCACATCGCTCGCCTCCCATCTCCATCTCTTCTCCTGAAATTAACTCCAGTTAGACTTCATCATCGTCACCAACATCATCCCTGAGAACGAAAAATAAGATTACCGTTTCAAATCAATCTTTACTAATCACTCTTTAAATTGTCCTTGTTTTAAACAAATTCGGGGTTCCACCTTTGTAAAGTAATTTCGGCAAAATTGATCGTCAACTGGTGTTTAGTCGCTCTAGTAGCATGATGGATTATTCGTCTTACCTGGGACAAAATGCCTATGATTCCTGCTTAGGTGGGGTGGAGGGTGCCGGGCTGGGTATCCCGACGTCCTATGGAGAGTTCCCTGGTTCAGTGAGTTCCCAGCCAGCCCAAGCCTACCCCTACAGCAGTCTGAGACCATCGGTGAGTTACGGAACTGGAGCCGGCAGCATGGCCGGTACGTGCAACCTAGCTTCGATGATGGAGCATCAGCAGATGTCACAATGCTCGCCTTATTCCAGTGGTAAGTCCTCAAAATATTTCCATTTTTAGAATAAAAACGAAATAGTAATATTCTCTCGAACTAGATGTTAAGGTCAGACAGAACTAAAATCACCCTTGCTTTCCTCCCTACCTTTCCCAAATTGCTGATCAAATCGTTTGAAGTCAATTTTTTATATCTTTAAACTCCCTCGTCAGTGATAGAATTAGGAGCGGAGCGACGCTCGTCTGGAACTCCCTCCCTCCCCCGGTCCCTAGCAACCTATAACTAAGTTGATCAAACCCAAATACAGTTTGCAGCTCGCTAAATTACATAACGACATTTACACCAAAGATAATTCGATCAATTTTGCCTAGGTTTGTTTTTTGAGCGCTTTAGTGTCGTTGATGATGGTTGATTATGTGATTCGGCTTGTTCTGATTTGATTTGTTGGTAAATTATTTGGTAATTTCGTTAACAACCCGCGCGCGCGACCAACAATGACATTAGGTCCGTTTACCAATTCGGCCTCTCCACTAATTCGAACAATTTCTACCTCAACATCGACCAAACCAATTTTCCGATCTTTATTTGTTTATTTTCGCTCATCTTACCTTCGACGAATGCACAACACACACTTCTCTCCTAGTAAATGAAATCTGGATGTTTACAATTTGTGTGGGGTGCAGACTTCTTATAATTACATCTGCAGAGTTTTGATACAGTATGGAATGATTTTTTTACAGCCGTTAGGTCTCTTTCGGCTTATTCCACTTTTCTTTAAAAAAATAACTTTACGATGAATCAAAAGTGATGTCTTGAACCACAATCGTAAAGTTCTTGATTTAAGATGTATTTTTCGTAAGTAACTTTTCTCTTGTAATCTTAAAATGAATGAGCACTATGGAAGATTATTATCTTCCATTTAATATTGAAATTGTTTTCTTTTTCACTCGATACAGTCATGAAACTTTGAGGATAACAAATAATTATTTGTTTGGTCTCCTCAATTTTTTGTTCTTTAAAGTATATCTAGTTCAGATACGGTAACTCTAAAAAGTTTGTCATTGTAATCAGAAATCAGAATCTGGCCAATTTCTTTCCATATTCCTTCTTCCATTTCACACATCAAAATAATCAAATGCAAACACAAGTCTAAATAATGCAGCCATATTTTTCATTTTCTGACGTTTTTATTTCACTATTATGTGAAGAAAAAAATCATAAATATATAATGTGATAGTGCAGGATATCTAGAATCATAAAAAATGATAAGTTACACCTGCCGATGAAAGTGTTTACCTTTTACATTTTAAGTCTTTTGTTAAGTGTATACAAGAAAGCATCTCATGGAAAATAAAGCAGAAAAAGGGAAATGCAAGATTATCATCATATGCATTTCAAATTTAGAAAAAAATTCTGCTACAATCCATGTGCTAGTATTAAGAAGAAAAGGGAAAGGTCTATATTTGAAGAATAAAATGAGACTTTTAAAAGAGCAAAGCAAACATTTTGTTTAATCATTTAATCTTTTAGTATGACTTAAATATTTTTAAAGAGAACTGTATACAATTTGACAGCTCTCGTCAAAATCGCGTACTTGCAGATCTTTAATTGCGACGGAGCCTTCGCAACAAGAGAATTAGCATTCGTAATTGATTAGCTTAACTTCTCCCGAATCCAAACATGCACGTTTCATCCTTTCTTTCTCCTCCCAAGTCTTACATTTCTCTCAAAAGTAAATACGAGGAACAACCCTTTTTTCTAAATGTGAGGAACAGACTCACGCGCCAGCAAGAGTTTTGTCAAGGCGGAGAACATTAAATTAGCGAATTGGTTATTCACACAAATTGTATTACAGCATTGTTTACGCATATGAAGAGGACTAAAGTGAATTTGGCTCTACCGAATCAGCGATTCATGAAAAGGCGGGTGTAACAGTTATCAAATAAATCTCAATTTGAGCTACGTTTAGCTCCACGATAATAACATTAAGATGGTTGAATACTTTAAAAGCCCACTCAGGCAATGTTAACTCTGTATTTCCGTCTCTCCTTAGACTCCTTTTACATTTCTTCCTTTATTTAAATGACTGTACTATGACGTTGTCAATCTAAAACATGAAAGGAACAAAAGATACCTGACGTTTATTCCTATAATATTAAGGGTTTATCCAAGTAGAAATACGGTTTACAATGCTATTGTTTTAACATTCTGTTAATGATATGTGATCCTTTATCTTATGAAATATTTGAGTTTGTAACCAAGGGCAAAAGGAACTCAAAGTAAAAAATAAAACTTCAATTTTACCGGTGCTTTTCGAAAGTAATTTAAATGATCCCTCGTTTAGATGACAATTAAACACAATTTATTAATCCCCCCCCCCCCCCTCTTTATACCGTACATTTTGTTTTTCATTTTCCATATTTCTTTATTTTATACGTTTAATACATCTATACATTTAAATACTCTGTTTGGTACAAGGTGTTTTTTTTTTATAATCTTTCTTCTTCAGCGAGTTGACTTGTGCTGACTGTTCCTCTCATGTTATCTAAGCGTGTGAGAGGAGTGCGCCGATCAGTACCATGTCGTAGTTTGCTCAAATAATTGCCGAGAATGCAAAACGAATTAAACGCTATTTGACTGTCAAATCAAGCTACTCTTCAAACAAATGACTCAAAGACATTCTGATTCGAATTTCGGCGCGCATTTCATGTGTAATTTGCGCTGAAATAAAAAACGAGAGCACAGATTTACCGAGGGTTACCAGCGGTTTAAACTTGATCAAATGAAGAACCTTGGGTGCTCCGCTCATCATTTTCGTCTCTTCATCTTATGAGTGGTAGCTAAGTTTCGAAGGTAGCAGGCCCCCTCAGCGATGCGTGTTTCTTGGCCGTGTTTTTCACGTGTGCAAGTGTGCTTTTTCAAAAATGAATAGTGATTAATTAATGTAAAGGGATAGTGTGTGCCCGTGTGCAGACGACAGTGCCAAGCTAAATCCGCGGGCTTTCGCGACTCGAATTCCAGCAAAGGAACACGTACCCAATCAATCTATAGCTCTTCTACCGAGTGGATTTCTTCCTATTTGTCCTGGGCTTTTTTTCTCCATACCTCATGTCTTCCTTTTTCATAACCAAAAGGGAAAAGTCATATGTCAAGCCTGGGTATCTAAGAAGCCATTCCTTCGATAAGATTGTCCCGGAGGTGTAGGGAGGACTTTATCCCTGATTAAATCAAGTTTTTTCCTCCGCGCTCTTTTTTTTTTTCTTTCTCCTGTTGAAATCAGCCTTCCCCTAGCAGGAAGCAAGGCGAGGGCAATGAGGGAACTTTCCCGTAATTTACATCAAACACTCAACATTTCCCATATCAACATCATTTTCTAAAGATGCAGTCTTTTGAATTCTGTTGGTGGTTCACGCCCATGACAATCTCTCCTTGACATTGGGATAACGTTAGGGGAGACATGGGGGATGTAAAACCACGTGAGACCTGTTAACAAGTATTGTGTCGAAATAGCCCCATCGTAGATTGGAAACAAACTTAATCAGTTGACGCATAATCCCTAAACGTGAGAGTTAACTTGGAAGTTTTTAGGGGAGATGTGCGTTCTTTTTCTTGTCAAAAGTGAATTAATCGGTTGGGCGTTCCTACATATCTAATGGGAATTGTCAATTTTTTTTTCTACAATAAGAAGACATTCCGGCTATAGATAAATTAGCGATATGTTTGTGATGCCCCCGGCTTTATCGGGTATAGACAGATTTGATAATATTTGACGAATAACAGTTTTTCCCCTCAGTTTTTGCACAGAGGTGTGTGAGAGAAAGCAAAATAGCTGAGGAAAAAATAAAGCGAAAACAGACAATACTATGGAGGGGATTAAAGGGAAATGATGCATTATGGAACAAATGCAAGCAAATATTAATTCTTGAAATTAATTTTCCTAATGGTGAATTAACTTTTAAAAAAATTTTACATGTATTCATACACATATGAATAACTGTTTCTGTTAAGCTAAACATCATAGTTTGGTTATTTTATATATGAAGGATATTATTCAAATAATCTTAAAAGCAAAAAAAAAAAAAAATATATATATATTTTCCAGTAACAAATAATTGTTTCGATTATTCATGACCTGCAAAAAGTACCCCTTTTTTCATTAGATTTAGATTTTTTTCAGATTTCGTTTGTTCACCATTTTCAATCATATAAACATATACTGTAGTGCATAACTTAAAATAAGTACAATACAATAACAATGATTAACAATTATTCTTTTTTAGATCTGAGTACATAATTAAATATATATATATATAGTCCCTGTCGTACATGGAATTAGATTTCTATTCCTTAAATCACTACTATTTTCGCTAGTATCGTACTCTTTGCATTTTTAAAAGAACAATAGAATATTTAAACTTGATGAAAAGAAATATCTAATGAATCAATTTCATATACCATCATTATCTTCGATGCTTTTTATGATTATACACACCAAAGCAATTAAGTTCTCAATATATCCTTATCATACAGATATATCCAGGCAAAATGAAGTTGATGATGATAATTAGGAACAAAGAATTCTGATAAAGTCCAGTAGGGATGTTTCACCCTTGGAATATTCATAAAATTTTGCACTCTAACCCTTTCGACCCTAAGTTCTTTTTTAACAAAAGAAATGTACATATACTATGATTAATAATCATTACCTCCACCGAAACCATTGGTATTCGTCTTTTATTTGCATCTTTATAAAGAAAATATGTTCAGTTTGTACATTTTTTCTACTTTGCCTTTGTATTGAAGCTTATTCCGAGGCCACCGCGGGTCAATTATGGAAATGAATCGTGCATTGTCTAAACTATTATCAATCAAAGAAAATTGAGGGGGTAGCAAAATTAGGCTGGTTATAATCCACTCAAAGGCAAGCCCACGCGACCAAGCATTGATTTTCTTTTATCTTTACCCCATTCTGTGAGCGTGGCAGGTCTTTAATCCTTCCCGTTAAACCGGGGCGCTTGCGGGAAGCCGGCTAGTCGCATTCCCGCACGCGACAGATCTCCAGCCGAAGAAAGAGGCGCCGAATAGAAAAATGCCATATGCGACTCCGCTATGATGGCGGCTTGCGAAGTCTGTGGACACACCCGTATGTGCCCCCTTTTCACGCCTTCTCCACCGGTCTAGATCCTAATCACACATGTGGTAATCTCCAGCTGGTGACCAGGAGGAGATATAAGACGCATCATCAACAACAAATCTATGTTTTATCTCTTTATGTCGCTGTCAGAAGACAAACGCTTAAAAAAAAATGCTCTAAAGTCGTTTTACTAAGCCACATCGTCAGAAGCCATTCCTTTCATGTTTTATACGGACAATAGAAACAAATCCAGATGATATTATATATATATATATATATATATATATATATATATATATAAACATTTAAACTAAAAAAATACTACTTTTATATAAATTTCTAATATATAAGTCAACCGATATGCCCAGTCATCCACACACACACACACACACACACACACACACGCCAAAAAAAAAAAAAAAAATGTTTTGTTTCCAACAAAATTAACAAGTTCATATCAGAGATGTCAACAATCTTTGAAAACAAAATAATTATACATTCTTTGATAATCTGATTTATAGTTTCCGTATTCGCATATAATTATGTTTTATCAACACTGATGCACAGGCCTTTTCTCATTTTCGACATATAAATTGACACTTTACTGTAAATGCAATTTGCTATCAAATAATTCATTTCATTTATATTAAAAAACCGATGTGAAATTAAAATAATACATTAATCACATTTGCTAAGGGCTTTACTAAAATAATATACGTAAGTCATCAAATTATGACATTAAATGATGCATTGCTTATCGTAAATTTTCAGACCATAAATTATGAAAATGATTTTAATATAATCTACAAAATAAAAGGGAAGTGTCAATTTATTTTCGATTCAGTTCATTCAAACACATCATTAAGTCTTTTTCTATTCAATTATGATAGCAGAATAATTTTGAAATGCGATCACATTGCCAAAAAAAAAAATAATTATGGAGTAAGCATTAATATTCCATATGAATTTTTGTTTAATCATTTCAGATTTCAGACTCAGATTCAGATTCAAAACACATTTATTTCCTTCTCGTAATCAAATTAGTACAAATTGAAATTTACATTGACAAAAACACGGTGGAAGAAGGTGAGGGTCCCAGGAAGCACATGGTTGGGTGGCCAGTCAAGGATTGTAATTCCGAACAGATTGTATTACCGAACGTGTACAGTTAAGCGCCTAAAATGGGTTTTCATACGCGTGGGATTACGTGTATGAAAACCACACTATTGAAACAAAGGTTGTGTCTTTTTCCCATAGGTTTCGCACGTTCGGAAATACAGTACCTTTTTCAAGGGACCAAAACGCCGCGTCGTTGGGAAGGGGTTCACTCGGAAGGGAATATTATATTAAATCTACGTTGTCTTTTTAAAATTTCATCAACTTCTTTTTCTGTAGGACTTTGAGCATTCATTATGTAAGTTTGACAGATATTCGTTTGATATTTTATGTGCTATCGTTGATTTTCTGAAAAGTGTTCGGACACTGGATCCACTACCATATAATATTTTACAACGATTATAAATTTCTAAATGGGTCTCCAATATCATCCATATCATTACATAAAATTTACCAAACAATAAACAAAGATTTAAATTGAGACGAATAAACAATAAAGGTTAAAGATTATACCAGAAACCAATGATGACACTCATATTTCAAAATATGTGCAAATATCTGCATTAAAAGATGTAATATTTGCTTCACAGGAATTTGTACTCTTCTGATGTTTTAACATTTGGTCGGATGCAATTCGTTTCCGTTCCTTTCCCATTATTGTATTTCTCCTGGCTAAAATATGCCCCTCACACTCCAGCACCACTCAAATTAATCAAGTCTTCCCCGTATCATTGCTCAAGGAGAGAGAGAGAAAAAAAAATCGTCAAGACTATTTGGAGTATATACGCTTCACTCTTCAAATTAGGAGATGTTTAAATGTTGACATTTGGGGTCCATATTCGAAAGATCACCATCATCATCTCTATTGTTTGCTTGTTACTGGGGAGAAAAGGAGGAGGAGGAGAGAGGAGGAGAGAGGAGGAGAGAGGAGGAGAGAGGAGGGTGATGATAGTATTGGTCCTGGTATAGGAGCGAGATGGGATGGAGAAGAGCGGGTCGATACGGACATATGGCCGGGCTTTCCCCCCCGCGCCAGACGGTAATACACTCCCCCCTCGTTCGCTCATCGTCGCGCGAAGGCGCGAGCGGGTGGCGTGTATAGTAAACGGAGAGTGTAGAGGAAGAGAGAGAAGAAGAAGAAAAAAATCAATCAATCAATGAATTAATAAGGGCCGCCTTCCGAGTGCTTCGCCAGTTATGCGAAAGAGCGCAAAAGGGAATCACAGCCGTCATTGTAAATACGCTTGTTTGTGTATGCTTGTTCATGGACCATTTTGGCAAATTAGATATTCAGGGACACCGTAGTTCGGGATGGGGTTGAAGGGTATACCCATACTGCACCGCTATGTTTCCTCATTTTCTCTCCTCCTCCTCCTCCTCCTCCTTCGCTCAGGGTGATACATTAATAGGGATGATGGCTTTCAAGTAGAATACGTGCGCTAGTATGACACATGTCCATGTTTGCCGAAGGTTTTTGATTGAAATGAAGAAAGCTTCAACAAGACGTGAAGTGGCCATTGAGAAACTATTTGTAGATACAGAGAGACCCTGATGATGAATTAATCTTACCCGCACCATACACACCAGATTGATTAATTACGACGCACCGTTCGCTAGATTGGTTTTCCGTTCTGATTTATTCAACCAAAAATATATCAACATCTACCAGGAGTTATATATCTTTTTTCTCTAAAGATTTGATTATGGAAAACGATTATGGCAATGATATAGGAGGAGTACAGGAGGACACAGTTTTGATTTTTTGATACGTTTGATTTGATGTTTTTATTTTTGTATCCATGTTCACGAATAAACGGTTTTATAGTAAATAGATGATATTAAATTAACTGGGATATCATTATTGAAAATTATTAGTTTAGGACATAGTTTTGTCAGTACTGGAATTGGAATGTCAGTTGATGCATCAATCTTCGTTAGGTCTTTTATAGATGGCGTTCCTTATATATCGTTTTAATTTTCACTATAAATCTGCAGTGTTATAGGTCAACATTTAATTGTAACTAGGGGTGGCCGCACTTCCTTAAAAAAATATATCTGACAATTCATATTTGCTGGATCCAATATGAGAAAATATTTTCTATATAGTTACAAAAATTACAAGTGCTAAATCTAGCGTTTGGTTGATTTCACAACGGTCACCCCGAAAATTCTATTATTGATAAAATACAATTCATTTTTTAAAGTGTTAGAATATTATAAAAAAGGAGGACATATTTTTTTGTTTTAATCACATCATAATTACCAATAGTAATGATTCATAAGCACAGTAATTTTATGAAAACCTTAGGATATTGGCGAATATGTAGTGATGACTCAACAGATAAATATCAAATTCCAGCCGGGATGTCCTCATTATTAAAATCACATCTGAAAACTTATCATTTTCAGTATACCCCTTATCAGTTTCATAGTTACGAATAATAATGGTAATAATGATAAGCCGTTCTAGTATAGCGCATATCACGTTATGATATAACGTCCCTATGAGCTTCCAAAGGTTTGGATATTCTTACCCTGGCTTTAATTCCTGCGGCTGTAATCAACGCACAGTGCATTTTAAGGAATAAATCCTGCCAGGTACCCATTTAACACCTGGGTGGAGAGTGGCAAACGTGAATTAATCTTTTGCCAAAAGACGTTAGTGCCGGGCTGAGAATCGAACCCTCAACCCTTGGATTGAGAGTCAAGTGAATGAACCACTATACCACGACACCTACACGAAGGACATGGCATCCCCTTAAAATGGGAGAGGTAAAGAATGAGAGAGCAGAGAGAGAGAGAGGGGGGGGGGGGGGGGAGAGAGAGAAGGGGGTTGGAGATACAGAATACAGACATAGAGTGGTAAGGTAGAGGGATAAAACAACGTTAGGATAACATAAGATGACCCCTCCCCCCCCCCCCCCCACCCCCATGACCCCGACCCCTTCCCCGTTCGCTTTGTTAGACTCACCCGCATTTCATTCAATCGAAAAGACTCAAGTCTGTTCCTCGTACAGAATGAAATGCTGATAGAAATATGATATGGAACAAATCTAACATGTCACTGCCTACGATTAAGAAAATTAACTTCGGATAAATTACGGATTTCGTATTAGAGACAATCGATTGTTATCCAATATCCAATTTTAGGAACCTGGCCACTTGTAATTCAAAATGAAATCAATGGCCATTAACAGCATAACACTCCATACTCTCTTATATAGGATTATCATTCCCATTATTACCTGTGGTACCAATGCTTACGGCTAGAATCCCTTTCAACAGGTATCACCTTTTACTCTCTCTCTTCTCTGCAATCTGATCGATATCCTTGCTATACTTTACCACTTAAATTTCTTTCTTTGTTTAACTGATACAATTTAATGTATATAATTATACTAAACAGTGGTATGATTTATTCTTTGTGAATGTGCGATATCATATTCGTATAAAAGTTAATATTTTAACTGTATACATATTTGTACGTTTTTCACTTGATGATTATCATGCATTTGTACTACTTATTCATTTATTTTGTATTGTTGAAATGCAGAAATTAAATCAAATTCAATTCTGATCATACTGTTCTAAATTTGACAGCGAAAAGATTCATAATTGTTAGTCTTATTATCATTGGTTACTGTCCATCTTTTATTCAAGGAGAAGGGGGCATAGGTGTTGTATCATAAGTGAAAGATTTGAAAATGCTGAGTAATATGCTTTCAAAAGTGAACTAAATGCTTCTAAAATTCCAGAAGAGATGAAGAAGAAGACAGTTTGGACGTGCGATCAAAATTTATCATGGAGCTTATACGGAGACATACACGAATATAGATAGACAGCTAAGATTAAGGTAAAAAAGGTAAAATCTTAACATCTGTTTTTGTTTTTGTGTGTTTGGAATGGAAAACAAAGACATCATCAACTGCCATCAAAACCAAAACAATTGCCGGCAAAGCGGCGCCACGAAAACAGCGCCTTAGTCAGGGATGTATCAAATTCGTCACTTGATTGATTTTCTGTCTCCCGAACACTTGTTGCAGTTATCGTTCCAACCTCTTCATGAGATAACACATACGCAAAGAAGTAAAATTGCTTTTGGGGAAAAAGGTCTGTTTTCCCAGAGGTCAGTAATAGTGATACACCTCCCTCTGAAAAAGAAAGAAAGAAAAAAAAAAGAAAAAAGAAAGAAAGAAAGAAAAAAAAAAGACGGTGAGAGGCAGAGAGAAGCCGAGATGGAGTAAAAGCAAATTACCTGCTTCAGCAGCAAAATCAAAGATTGCTTAAACACCTCACTGAAATACTATCCTCATTAATTGTGCGCTCACTTCCACAAATGGAGGTGCTTCTTAAATGATGCAAAAAAAAAAAAAAAAAAAATGGCCTGACCGAAGACTAAAATGATGACGTTTTTAGTTCGCATGTACCCACTGGAATACCTAGCAGTTAGATCTCAACCAAATCAATCGACGTGTTCTCCCTAATGAACCCAAATTCTGATTTAAACAAAAAGGACGCACAAATTGCTTTTAATTGCCCAAACAATCTACACCCTCTAGTTGTCGGTTCGACGTCCGCCCCTCCTCTCTCTCTCTCTCCCCCTCTCTATTTCTCTCTTATCTTCTATCCCTATATCGTCTGTTTGGAGCCAGAAGGGCGTTAACTCATATACTTTTTACACAGAGCTAACTCCCTTCTGGCTCTAAACAGACGATATTCTCTTTTCTCATTCTTCTTCCAGCTAGAGAGCTTACCATTTACTTTCTTGTGTTGTTTACTCTGACGCTAAGGTGAAAAAGGGGGCTCCACAAGAAAAAAGCAAGGGTATTTCCTCGAATCAATCCATTGGTAGTGTCAAATATCGCCTGCTAGTCAATACCACCTATCGATAACATTCACCTAGAAACTGGAAAACAAATTACTGGTCAGACGACACCATCAAAACATTCAGAATAACCCTTTTATATGTACCAAGCAAATCTAAAATAAGGAACGATTTTAAAACAACAAGACGATAATAAATCTATGTAAGACGAAGAAGCAGAATCCAGCACGCACAGAAACAGAAACAAAAACAAAAATCAGTAATTGTTCAATCTATTAGTCAAAATAAAAAATGAAATTGAGTTCCCCCCCCAAAAAAAAAAATATATATAAAGCAAGAAAAATGGTGAAGAGCAATTTGCTAGGTCCTTATTTATACAACAGACCTCTCTGAATATGCATGTGCAGTATTATGAAGATAACCGTGTGAAAGAATGAACAGAAATTGGAGTTTGAGGTGCATCCTTAGAAAGCTTTTTTTTGGTGTGTATTTCATAAAGCAAAAAAAAAAAAAAAATCGAAATTTAAAAAATAATTATGGAACGTCATTGAAAGGGGTGGGGGTCATTCATTCGCGCGTTAATCATTTTTGCTGCACCCATATGAAACAATATCTAGACGCTGTAGAACTATTTATATACAACCTTTTAGGACGTGACATCCTTTCAAAGCTGAAGCGATATGTTTAAAGCTAATTATTTTTTTTACCGGGAAACATTTGTACAGTACCTGGCATAGCGTACACATTTAAAAAAAAAATTCTTTTGTCTTCTAGGAGGAAGAAATAGAATAAGAGGCAATTACGCTCTCGTTCAAGTCCTACGAAATCGGGTGATATATTCAATTCTATAATTTTTTTATTTATATCTTAAACTTGTCTATTTTAAAGACAAAGACCCATCCTTCTACCCCCCCCCCCCAAAAAAAAGAAATAAATAAATAAAAAAATGTTGATGCTTATATGTATAGGTCTGCATTCATGGGTGCTTTAGTGTTTGGGCACCTTCGCTTTGACTATAAACTGTACTTATATGGCTTACATTTCGTGCCCTTAGGTGTAGTTATATGGGAGATGAAATCATTGCCCAGAATTGAGTTGTCTAAAAAAGCAATCTTTATTTCAATATGGCCGTGATTAAACTAGTCGAGAGAAGATTGAACTCCGATGACTATAAAGAAGGAAAAAAAATGGGATAAAGGAAAGAAAAAAAGGATAGTTGCGAAAAAACGGCTGGCATAAAGATGTGATGTGATTTAGCCTCTCTATATCTCTATTGGATATGAAAAAAGAGACATGTTTGTGCCTGGAGCTAAATTCATCATCATATCATTGATCCCCGACATGGGATTCGATGACGATTTGGTTACGAGACCCTCAAAATGATTACGATTGTTCATCTGAGCGGTTTTTTATAAATAAAAGTTCAGTGTAATATATATACGAAATAGGCAACCACAAAATATAGCCATAATGATTTTGTGTATCCGATATTGTTGGGGGTATTGAGTGACAAGATAATGTATAGATTGATATGATTTTATAGTTTTGATTTTATGACAACATTTTTTTTCCCTTCTTCATCTTAATCGTCTCGCCGTGTCTACCCCGGAGATGAAGAATTCTGTTTCTTTTGATATGATGTTTTCACAACTCTATTTTGCTTGACATCAGATTAAATTGATAGCACTATTGATTTCACGGTTTATTGCTTATTTGGTGTACCTTCCATTTAAAACTCTAAAAGAAGACTCTATACAGAAATTTGTTTTCCCTATAACAACGCTTGTTGTAATCGTACAATTGATTTAAGGGTAAGTTAATAAGATAGAGAATTGCCAAGGGAAAAGAAGGCTTACGTACAAGACCAACAATATCAGTTCCACCTACCAGAGTTTCTTGTTTTTGTTTGTAATCTTTATTTGTTTATATATTCATTTTTTAACGAACTGAATGTAAATTGAATGTAAATTGAATGTAGATTATAACATGGGAGAAAATAAAAACCTAGATTTAGAAAAATACATTTCACGTTGTTCTTTGATTCTATGTTCATGTTATTAATCAAATTTCATATGATCTTATGTTTTCACTAAGAAAAATAGATAAATTGATAGTTGTAAATTGTATTTTTATTCTTCATTTTTATTTAGTCTTATTATTTGTTTATTTCAATTTTTATTTTGAATCTCAGATTTGAAACGAAACAACGACCTGCACACTTGAGAAACCTAGTCACACGCTTTCATATATAATTATAATTAAAGACTTGTTCACCTTCTCTATCCAAATGTTCTTTCTATTTTAATGCATAATATCGGTACCGAAAAAGAGGAAGAGACAGCTATTTTGGAAAAAAAAAATATATATTGACCCTCTCCTCCTCTCTACCAAATGATAGGCAACCAGCGCCGTCTGACCACTGCCCTAGATAACTGGTGCGGATAATTGGGACGATTAATTTGTTAAAAGACCCCATTCTCCTTTTAAGTTTCGGTACCATTTGATCTGTGCCATAAATCGCGTTGAATAGACGTTAAATTCGGTTCGATAGCTTTACAGAATAAAGAAACCGGCTAAATTTGCGGGTAGCATTTGCGAAGGACCTGTCGTTTTTTGAAGCCGGTGAGGATACGTTGTGGGGATAACTGGTAGCAGATGAGTAATATTCGAGCTGGTAAAATACTTGACAGATGTCATAATCACCGCCTGCTATTCTTCCAAAATTCATATCGAAAAGGAAAAGGAAATGGAACGACCGTGGCAGAGAAGTGTAGTGGGGGAACCCCACTGTTCTCGATCTTAAGACACTTTCTGTATCGTCAGATTTGAGTTATTTTCTAAGTATGAAAGAATATGTCGCGTTTCTTTGTCCATTGAATATCGATCTCCTTCTTTTATCTTCAAACGTATTTTACCCCACCTACTTTCCCTTTCTTTCTCTCTCTCTCTTTCTCTCATTCTCTCCCCTCTCCCTCTTTAGGTCAGTAATCATGGTAATGTTCCTTTATTCATTTTTCAAAACTTCTTCTCGATATCTGCACCTCTGTTTGATAAAATAATATATTATATTGTTCTGTGTTAATCATTGAATCAATGTGAATCATGTAATATATGCTTATATTGTAACGGAGAAAAATGAAATAACATAAAATTTCTCCCTCTTTTATACAATCTCCAGAGAAGTAACATATTAATTTCTGTCTCCAAACCGTCATACTTCTTTCTCTCTCTCTCTCTCTCTCTCTTTCTTTCTCTTGTTCGTTATTATAATAATAGAAGATATATCTTCTATTTCATTGCCCATCATCCTTTGCACTTGTAAATAGCTTTCTCAATACCTTGCTCGCTCTTATAGGTCCCAAAATGTTTCCTTAAATGCGCACATTTCTGTTTGAACAAAACCTTTTAAAAGTAGGCAACATCTCATCACTTAACATATGTCATTATTCATCTCCTTATGGCGGCAACATTGTTAAAATGAATACAATGTTTAAACTAGCACATTTGTTATCAATATATTGTACTTATGTGCGAGCAACGAATCCATTTTTTTCAGTCAAACAGTCGACAACTTGGTTATGGAGAGGAAAAATTGATTTATTGACGGTGTTTCAACGAAAAATCATGGGGGCTTATTTATTGATTAAAGGTCTATTGTGTGTTAACTGCTAACACGCTGTATAATTATCTCGTTATCACAAAGGGATGCAGTTTTAATACTTGGTCATTGATTTTGTGTTTACCATCAATGTGATTTCACAGTCCAACTGTTGTTTGGTGTTCTCAATTTTTTCATGTCAAACAAAGGATGCAGTTTTTCAAAACCTGACTAAAAAGAATGAGATAGGGCAAGAATTTTAATTCCAACACTAAAACATCCCAAAGGAAATGGATGAGAATTTTCATGAGATTATTTTCCTTACTAAAATGATTTATACAGTACAAGATTGTTACATCGTTTCACCTATATCAAACAATAATTCGTTATTTTGTACAGATGCAAACAAACTAATGGCAAATTATGTTTTCATGTTTTTTTTGTGTGTGTGTGTCATCTTCACACTAGAACCTTCGTGGAATGATGTAAGTTGCATTAAAGTTAACAATTTTTTATTCCAAAAGTGCAGATTATTTTTCAGCAGATTCAATTCAAATAAAAAATGTGTTCATAGTTTGATAAAGTTTCTAAAAAATCAAATTATTTTGTTCAGTCCCTCTCAATCGCTTGACCAAGAGTATAGATATAGCAAAGCTGTGTGAAATACATCCTTCGGTTGAGAAATTATTATGTTTTAAATTATTTTTTTTTTCATATCTCATTCTCCGTTTTAGATTGGATTGGATTCGATCTGCCAACTAATAATGGCTAAGCTCATGACGAAAGGAGCAAATGCGATGACTTAATTCTTCACAACAAAAGAAATCTATTTTGCATGCCTTTTTGAAAATTTAGTTTCTACTACAATCATGTAAGGAAGTATTGGGTTTTTTGCTTGAATATACCCACAGAGCTCAATGATTTCGATATTCCTGTGTAGATCTTGTAAACCCGACTGCATTTCGTATGCGCCTTGAAGCATTGGAGAACACATGTAGTTGCCATGGTTGCAAGTAAAAAAAGAACCCATCGGATTTCTGTCAAATGGAAATAATTAAGTTAAATTCTGAGTAATATCTAATTTTATTTCGGCGGCCGAGCACGCCAGAATTATTGCTGGAACACACGCGATCATGAGTTTAAGTTCCCTCAGGACAGTATGTATGCATGCATGGCTTTGAAGGCCTTCAATATTATGTATGCGGCAGCAATATCGAAACAGAAGGAGATTTATACAGGGAAATACATACATACAAAATAACATTTGATATGAATAAAGGTGTAGCCTATATTAATTCTTACTCAAAATCTGAACTATATTTTTTGTTGACAACTCGTTTCGTAGTCAGTCTCTGTCAAACTTTTCGGTGTATACATGTATATCTCGATGATCACATAGTTATTTTTTTTCTCACAAATATGCTTAAATATATTATTTAAAAATGTACATGTAAATGTTGGAAGCCAGGGAGCTCTAATATTCTTTGAATGTGTACTTTAAAGTTATGTTTTTGCTGTATAAGACAAGTGTAGAGTCTCGTTGCACGGAGTTTTAAATGGCAAACTATGAGAAAAAGAGGATGTACTACGTAAGTATGCCTAGAAAGATATGAATATTTAGAAGAGAGATTGAATAATAGCTAAAGATATCATTCGTTTTATTTCAATAAGAAATATAAAATCTGCGTTCTAAAGTTCTGATTATCATAACGGAAGAATATCACATGCTTTGATTCTTATTTGTCTCCAACGTTGCTTGTTTTGTTGAAAACAGGCAATATCTTTCCAAATATGGAAGGAAATTGTAATGCAGAGTAGGAACAATAATATGTCAGGAAATTGATTTAATTTGAGGTATACTTATATGGACGTGGTACGTATATATTTTACCATAAAAAGCACAATTTTCGTCCTGAATTATACAATGAATAGTTACACCGTGCTAGTCATATTTAGATCATTTTGTCATAAGGAAATTCAAAGCCTTTTAAAAACTGTAATAAAAACACGTTTTTTTATAATTTAAAAATTATTATTATAATCATTATTCTTTACAGTGTATGAAAACTAATCAGCAGCACATTTTGAAATGATAAGTGTAAAAGAGAATAAATCGAAATATAAAATGTCTACATGAAAAATAGATGTCTACAAGTTGGAGTTTAAACAAAAAATCCTCTCTAAAACCAAATTTTGTTCTGCAATATTTCGAAATAACATAGTGTTTCATGGCATACACACAGATTAGGTCATCTTCAGAAGAAAGCAAAATATCGATTAGACACATCTGGGCCCTGTTTCATAAAACTTGTTATTGATAACAGATCACAATGACTGTTATAAGTTACCGAAATCATAGTTTGGCTGAGAGCAAATTTGTCATAGGTCTGTTGCCATTATTATTGATAACAAGTTTTATGAAACGGGGCCCTGGTCATGATGACACATTTTCTATGCGGGTTCATTTAGCATCATAGATACAGGTGTATTAACTCTACTTGACAATGCTCTAATAAAAAAATTAAAAAAAGAGTGTCCATCTTTTATATCTATTGTACTCTCATAAGATAACGTCCATATAAGATGGACACGTCTGGAATACCAATACTTGTAAAGAATGGATGCAATAACAATCCATAATTCATATCGTCTGGAGGGCAATATAGGTCTGTGTGTGATATACATACCAATAGTATCTGGCTCTTATAAGTTATGTAGGAAGATGCTTTAGGAGTATTTATCAGGTATGTGTATGAGTTTCAATCGAAAAGATTTTTCGCTTGTGTGGGTATTTTGTCAAAATAGTTTTGAACGTTGAATTGACATGATTGATATATTTTGTTTTTGTTTTTTGTATAAAATTAATGTTATCTCGAATGAAAAGAACTTTCTGACTTCATTACAAATTAGTTAATTCAAAAGTAATTCGGAAGATTTTTTTTTCAATGAGAGAGAGAAAGAGAGAGAGAAGGGATGGAGAGACAGACAGACAGACTGACAGATGGACAGAGAGCAAGAGAGAGAGAGAGAGAGAGAGAGAGAGAGATGGGGGGGGGGGGGGTGGTAAATAGAAGGAAATAGGGTAAAACTTCTAAATAACAAACTGAAGCGTTCCGCTTGTATCTTTAAGACAAAAATCTTGACAGGTATATCTCGATTAGTATAACTCATTTAGTGATTTTTTTTCTTTACTAAGAGATCGTTCTCTTATTATGAATTTCATTTTGTCATAATATATCAACAAATCGAACGGGTAATCATTTCATTCCACATGTTCCATGCAGTGGTTGTCTGAAATGCATTATATCGTAGATAGAATAACAGCTTATCTGAATCTTGATTATCATACCAGTGTTGAATCTCACATTATTGTTGCGCTCACTTTATCTCCGCATATTCAAGTCATAAAAATTAACAGCGAACTGCACTAAATATTATTATGTCAGTCCGTCTGTTGAGAGCTAGAAGGAACTTAACTCTGAGTAAAAGTGTGTGAGTTAACACCGTTCTGGCTCTCAGCAAATTGTGATCGAAACGTATTAATTGACATCAATCTTGACGAGTTTTTTTTTTTTTCCACCAAAAAAAGAAAAAGAAAAAGAGAAACATATTAAAACTATGAGACAAATATTGAAGCTATAACGAAAGCAAAATCGTTTAAAGAACATGCAAAGTCAGAAATGCAGTCACGCGTGTAGAGATTCAATGTATATATTCTTTCCCCCTTTCTCTTCATATTCATTTGCATAATACTGGATGCTTCTATGAAGGGTGCGTGTTAATGCATGCATAAGCTTGTTGATGATGCGACGGTGTTTCTCTGCTTCTTTATAAAGAACGGTGTATCCCTGCCTTTCTCCTCGAGTCACTCTCCCTCCTCCAGCCCGGTCGATAATCAGAGAAACCGTCTCATGATCACGCGTACTATATTCATCGCTTTTATCACGCACCTCATTGTGGATGATATACATTTCGAGTGACATAAAAACAATGTACAATAACTTAACTCGTCTTGACAGTTTTCTGTCCTCTTTTGTAATTTCTCTCTCTCTCTCTCTCTCTCTCTCTATATATATATATAATACACGTATCTCTCTCTCTCTCTTTCACTCTTCCCATTTTTTTTCTCTCTCTCACACACAACACACACCCACACCCACACACCCAATGTCTCTCTCTCTCTCTCTCTCTCTCTCTCTCTCTCTCTCTCTCACTTACACTCTCTTGACTTTTGATCATGCTATTTGTGCGTTGACTTTACTGAATGACTTCGAATGACTTTCTTATTCGAGGTTTTATCGTCGACTAAATAACCATATCAATCCTACCAATGTAAGCTAATTAATGTGATATTGCATTAGACCTTTCCTTATATACGTGCCTCACTAAAGACCAGTCGTATAATTGAGCGTAATTTGCAAATAATTATGTATAAAATATGAATCTCTGTCTGCCATTATGACACATTCGAAACTAATGGAAAATACAATGTCGAGGATTTATGGATTTCAATAGTAAAGTCACTATTTGGAGAACTGTTGAATTTCCTGAATAATATTCTTTTTAAAAAGAGTAGTCTTATTCTGTAAATTGATACACTTCCTAATTATGTTTACACATAGATTTCTTTCACTTAGAATCCGGTCTTAAACTTGCAATCTGGAAGTTGGTAGCATTTATGTAAACAAAGCAAAATTCCGTATATGGATAATGAATCTATTGCGTTGAACCGTTGATTACTTATGGATAATCAAAAGTAATAAGTCGAATCAAAGTGAATTTGATGACATTACTTCTGTATGATTCGGAAACAAACTTTCTAGTTAATCGGCTGTAGGTCTGCTTTGATTAAAGAAAAGCTCACTGTTAAGAAATCATTTCCTCTCGGCCATAATATATATCAAACTCCATTATCTCATAAATATTTCTAGAAAAGAAATACTTTTAAATAGTAAATAATGATATTGCGCATTTGTATATCAAAACCGAAATATGGGGCAATTAAAAGAGGAGTGTCATGTCTGGGCGCGGTGAGAGGAGGAGGAGGGGGGGGGGGAGGGGATAGGGGAGTAGTGAGGGGGAGTTGCCCCTTAATCATTTGGGAATTAAGTATGATATCTGTGGAGCGTATATTATTCATAATAACGAGTCCCCCCCCCCTCTTCCTCCCATCCAAATCCTACAGATGAATCGATACCCCTGTATTATTTGTTGGTTGGTTTTATTTTCCGTATAAAAAGATCATCAAATATATAATTTTTAAATACATATAAATATACATGTACAAGAATGCATAAATCAAGAATTCAATCAAGAATTAACAAAAAATAACGGCTGGGAGGCTCTATTCACAGCCATTAACTTAATGGCTCTGTTCTTCCTAAAGGTCCAGAAAAAGAAAAACAACAACAACAAACAAATATTAACAAACAAATATTAAAAAACAAACAAACAAAAACAAAACAAATAAAAAAATAGACATACATACTATATAAGAAATATATCATATAATTTTATGTATGTAATGCTATGAATTACCATCATCATTTGGGTGGAGAGCATGATCATGAGTATCACCATGTCTTATCTGAACAAAACTTTTTTGTTTGTATTGCCAACTAAACTTCGTCTATCCTTTCTTCTTTTATCTCTCACTCATTCAGCCGGTATGCCGTACATGCACCGAATACTCCACGAGGGTTCGACCACCTCCAACGGCCTACACGAGAAGCGAAAACAGCGTCGCATCCGGACCACGTTTACCAGCGCACAGCTGAAGGAGCTGGAGAAGGCCTTTCAGGAAACTCATTATCCTGACATTTATAAACGAGAGGAATTAGCATTGAAGACTGATCTAACTGAAGCAAGGGTACAGGTGAGGTTACTTCCTTTTCTGTGATTTCATTTTGTCCACCAAATTTTACTATATGTACTACTACTACTACTACTACTACTACTACTACTACTACTACTACTACTACTACTACTACTACTACTACTACTACTTCTACGTCTACTTCTTCTACTATTCCTACTACTGCTAGTCTGCTACTATACTACTACACCAACAACAACAACAACTACTACTACTTATACTACACCAACAACAACTACTGCTGCTACTATTACTATTACTACTACTACTACTACTACTACTACTACTACTACTACTACTACTACTACTACTACTACTACTACTACTACTACTACTAGTACTACTACTACTTCTAGTACTACAACTACTACTTCCACGTCTAATTTTCCTACTACTACTACTGCTACTATACTACTACACCAACAACAACAACCACTACTACTGTTACTATTACTACTATTACTACTACTACTACTACTACTGCTCCTGCTGCTGCTGTTACTACTACTACTACTACTACTACTACTACTACTACTACTACTACTTCTACTACTACTACTGTTGCTGCTGCTGCTGCTGTTACTACTACTACTACTACTACTACTACTACTACTACTACTACTACTACTACTACTACTAATATTGTACCATTATTACTGACTGTACATATATTGGCAGTGTGTTACTCTATTTGTTGTAACATTTCGTAATTGAAATTACCATAATTATGAAAATGACCTTTTTATAGATAATCGCTATAAAAAAAAATTGTATCATTTCATCCTCTTAGTCCGATTTCAGTCTGCATTTCTCTCTACTCTTGTATTTTTCCTCTGTATCACTTCGTTGATGTCATGATATGACTACATTCATGCAAAAATTCAATTAAAATTTATTTATTTATTTTTGTATCTGAAATCACTCCTATGCTGTTTTTTCCTAATTGAAAAAAATGATTATGGATTTTGAGGTCGACATAATTTATAAACAACCCCTTTTCCTTTATTTTTAGGTATGGTTCCAAAACAGGAGGGCTAAGTTTAGGAAAACAGAACGTGCTAACGCTGCTGCATCTTCTAACAACAACAATAATAACAACAGTACCAGCAACAACAACAACACGACGAGCACCAACAACAGTAGCAGCAACACCAACAGTAGCAACAACACAAACAGCAGCAACAGTCCAGCCAGTGGGACAACTACCGGAAGTACACTGACCAACGGCACGACTGGGTCAACGGGTCAGCAGCATGGCAATGTGGGTCAGATCTCTCAGACTGGTACTGGAAGTCAAGTAAAGACGAGTGGTGGAGGAGCGGTGTCGCCTGTGAAGAAGAAATCCTTGAAGGCTGAGGACTTGTCACCTGTAGCGCCCACTACCGTCGGATCTATGGCCAGTGTTAGTTCTTCTGCTTCATCAGGTAAGACATGGTGTCCATGCGCGTACCAAGGGGGTGTTTTGGGTGTTTTTGGTGTTCTAGGTGTTAAAACACCCCCCCCCCTCCTTTAGGTGTTAAAACACCTTTAGAAATGAAGCAAAAGCTTATTTTTGACGCCAAAATGCTGATTACTTTTTTCTTTCTTTTTTTTTGCTTGTCAGAGAATTTTGGAGTAAAAAGACACCCCTCCTTTAAAAAATCCTGGGTACTCCGCTGATGGTGTCCTACACCCATTTCCCCGCTCCTTCTGCCACTGCCCTTTCCTTCTTTTCAGTTTCATTCTCTTCCACCTGTTCTCTCTAAGCTCCTATTTCAAGTTTACTCTCCTTTTCATTCTATCCTTGATCAAAACAAAGTTATACCCCTCTCTTTCGCACCCGCTCATTCTATCTAAACCATATTGTTCAACTGTTGTTTGTAAAAATAATTATCATTGTAAGAAAATAATGTGTTTTGTATCCACACTGTAAAATAAAGAAAAATTGGAGTTGTCATATTTCTCCCTGTTTAATCTTGTTGTTGTTTGACCATGTCGTGATGGTCATAAGGCAAGCATTGTATTGAATCACTTAACTTATGTAGACTTGCTCCAGAAAACACCTTGTCATGATATCAATTTAATTTCAGTTGACAAATAGAATGTTTGTATTACTCTTTAGGCAAATAAGAGGTGATTTCTTGTTTAAATAATAATAATAAATGTATCTACAACTAAAAAATAAGGTACTATTCTCTATTTTTTTCTCTTTCTTACTCTTTGCATTATTCATTTGCCGCTAATATATTACTCAACGGTCAAGTTATTCTTCTTACAAATCATCGTCATCCTCATCAGCATCCTAATCATGTTCATCTATCTTTTTTTCACCACAGTAACCCACTCCTCATCGACCAACTCGTTGGTATCGAGTCATTCCTCCCAGCACCCATCGTCCCACTCCCACTCGACGTCGCATTCACAGCTGACCAGCGGTGGGTCGTGGGCGGCTGCAAACTCCGCCTCAGCCGGCACCCATCCCGCTCTCCATAGCCCGTACTCCACTATATTCCCCTCGGCATCTGCGCTGCAACACGCCGCCACTGCCCCGGTGGGACACGGCCAACTTAAGACCTCGCACGCCAAAGCCACCTCGCATTCGAGTCTGTTTTCGTTGAACTATTGAATATAAACTGGGAGGAGGGAGTGATCAGTATGTGCTATTTTCTCACTTCTTTTCTACCGAAATGCGGCTATGTTGCTGTCGTTTAGCGATATTTGTAGTTTAATAATGTCATGTTGAAGTCATCGTTTTACAAGATGACCGGAACGCCGTGTGAGAACGATTATCTTTTAATGACGAATTTTATTTCTTTTATCATTTCATTTTTACATTGTTAACTTTAGAATTGTTTAGAGGGTATTATAGCCTGTTATTCAGTCTTGTTAACACATTTGTGTTGTAATCACATCTAGCTCACTATTTGATTTTCTTTTAATTCCTTTCTTGAAAATAAATGATTTGATGTATTAAATATACGAATTGGGAGAACATGGAGAATGTATCATCTTTATACAGAATGGAAAGACGGTTAGATAAGATAATACTAACGAAATATGATTTTTTTTTAAATATACCAAACTAATATTTTGTTTTTATCAACTAATTTCACTCTAAACAAGACGTTTGAACAGTGATGGCAATCACGGAATGTTTGTGATTTTCTAAATGATCACAATTCTCTGGACTGCATCGTTTGAAATCGTTCGTCACTTATTTTGATTGCTTTGTTGTTTTTATTATCATATTGTTTTTAATCGTTGATGTGAAAAGAAGGTATAGCGTATGCCTTATAAATGAAGATTGTGATTAGAATTTTGAGAAGGGAAAAGGGGGGGGGGGAGATATTGAAAATCACATTAAACTTTTTGTTGTCACTTCTTAAGCGATGCGATATCACTCAGATTTATTATTCAGTTCTCGTTATCTACTAAACCAAAGGAAACGAAGGATTTCTTTTTGGGAAAATGTCTTGTTTGTATATTTCTGATCGTTTACAGATTTTGATGAAGACGTCTTTATGTGTAATTAGTCTACATCTTTCTTACATCTTGTACTATTTTGCAGGGTTTAGTACTAAAAGCCCGTTGTTATTATGAAACTGTATATAATTGTTTACACAAATTGAAGAAAAGAAATATTTCAGCATTATTTCTAAATCTTTTTTTTTTCTTCTCTCTGAATTTCTATATTTTGTGTGATGATGAATGATTCTTTAATAGATGCAAAGCGAATTTTGACATGAGTAAGCGGGAATAGTGCAATATACAGCGCTGAAGCAAGATTTTTATTATTATTATCATTATTATTGTTATCATAATATACATTATGACACTTCATCACTAGAGACACGCTAACTCACATTCAATTGATGAGATAGCTTATGCAATTCTTGTTTCTCTTTTCTATTTGCTGCAAACTGGTTTGGAAACTTGAATGTTTCATTTCAACCGATCTTGTATAGTGATCCATGAATTGACAATAACACATTTTTCACTGGAATCTCTTTTCTAGAGACGGGTAAGAGTATTAACGATACATCTGGTCAATTATTAATCCTTGAAATTATTTTGGTAAAGAAAGCTCATGATTTGTCCCCTGATCTCTATCAAGAACGTATTAAACAAAATCAATTTTATGTTGCTATGGATTTTTTTTTTTTTTTTTTTTTTTGGGGGGGGGGGGGTTGTTGTCATTATGTTGCCATTATCCTCTACCTGGCCTTGTTCAGTTTATGTTCTCAAAGGCTTACTTTCTCATTTCTTTCTTTTTGGGCATTTTACATTTTCTTGTATGGGGTTATTTACTACTTCATGTACTTAGGAGATATCAACCATCCTCAAAATCCCTTTGGGGCATTTGATATTTTTTTGATTGTTTATTCTTAAAAGTTTAATTTCTCACTACCCCCTTTTGGGCGTTTTATTTTTTCCTTCATAGGAGCATTATACTTTTCTCTCTCTTTCTCTCGCTCTCTCTCTCTCTCTCTCTCTCTCTCTCTTGCCATCTCCTCTTAAACTGATAGAACTTTTAAAGCAACCGCGAAAATACCATTATCATTTTTTTTCTACCCAAAAGAGAGCGTTTGGGTATAGATTTCATAAATTTTGTCAGAAGTATTATAGTAAATTATCGGCTGAAACGAAACTTATTCTAAAGTGCACATTATTAACTTCATTTACTTTTTGCACAAAGATGTATGTACAGTATATGCATGTAAATAATACTCCTGATTGATCTTGTATTATGTTTTGATTCGTGCCAAAATAAAAAGAAGAAAAAGGAAATAACATTGCTTTGTTAATGCTTATTTTGTTTGCCAGCAACGAGTATAGTCCTTAGAAATAGAAAAATAGACTTGTCTTTAGGAAGCGAACAACATGGTCACGTGGTAGGATAAAAATCAAAGAGTGATACATACAATAAAACGTTTATAATGACTTTAACTGTGAACCCTATATACTTGAAGAATCAAAATCAGGAATTCTAGATTGTTTGAGAAGTATAAGAAAGACTCTTATTGAAAGGCAAATTGAGATATATAGTGGATTTCGTTCATACAACCTTATCATTAAGGATGAAAATAAGCACTTCTATTATTTCTTCTTTTTCATCTTTAATGATACCCAACTATCGCAATTTTCAACTGGATTTGTAGTCGAATATCATGTAAATACAATGTATGATTAAGATGATTATATTATTACAATTTTTTTTTGTTGCAATTCTTGGACTGTTTTTTTTTTTCTCACTTAAGACATGAGTCAGATGCAAAATTCTCAAAACATATAAACAAGAGTTTCTTACACTATGCAATCAGAGAGTCCCAGAAGTAAAATATAATCTAGTATATCTTGCATACCTTTGTGTGGTAATGCTCCACATTTTATGGTGAAGTTTAAAAAATGGCCACAAAAAATTACATTTCACTACTCCCTAATCGAAAATGAAAACAGTGAATAAAAATCAATGAAGATGTTACGAAAAACAAAATATTTTTGGAAAACTGATTATTTGGAGGAAAAAGCTACTCAATCAAGTTCGTAAATTGCTTATCATAAAGTTGAAATATAAAATCAACATCCATACAAAGTGGAGCTTAAAAATATTGTGAAATGAAACGTAATTACTTTGTTTGTCCATCATTCAAATGAACTGCACATCTTAATCTAAAGACCTCTGAGACACAACTCATCTAGATTCTAGATTTTTTAGCTTCAAGGAGAAACTAAAAGGGCAGCTGAGAGGCGATGTAAAAAAGTGCTAGGGAAGAAAAGTTGTCGGTTGAAATGAACGGCAGGGCTCTCTCCAACCTCAACATCTCACTTTCAGGTTTTGTATTTCAATGCGTATTCACGTGCCAGAGTTCGATGTTCATTTCGTATCATGTTTTAATGGCCTATGACAGGCAAAACCTTTTCTTCCATCATATTTCTTCTCTAAAGTCTTTGTGTAACAAAATATAAATTACACGTCGAGGGAAATCCTCGGTGTAATCACGCGAAAAATATGCCTCGGTAAAGTTTGTTCAACGATCAAAAGAAAAGACTGAGAGAGAATGAAAAAAAAAATCACTTGATACGGAGCGACGGTGGTTGAAAAACATCTCCGACACTTGTAAATATAAGAAAGGACAAATAATAAAGAAAGGAAAAGAAGGGGGAAAAGGAGAGGAAAGAGAATGTTGAGACGATGGAGTTGAAGGGAAAAAAGAGGGAACTGAATATTCCACGCACGACCTGCTTGCGAAGGGAGAAGCTTTAATAGCTCGGTGAAGATGCGAAGCGCGGGAAACCGGCCTGTCACAAATTTGATTATCGTCTGGCGGAGCAGGCATAGGCGCGTTTTCCCTTTCTCCCGTTGACCTATTGTCAGCGCGATTTCGCTGTCGAGTTGGTCACACACTTGAATCGACGCCGACTTGAAAGCTTTCTACCTTCCCTATACCCCTTTCTTCTCTATCTCTTTCTCTTTTCTTGTTTCTCTCTTTGCCTATCTTTCTCTCCTTCTCTCTTTCTTCTTTGATCCTTTCCCCCTTTTTTCTATCTCCTCTTTCATTCTCGTTTTATTTCCCAACATTCACCCCCTTCTCCAGCAAGCCTTTTATATTTAGTTATCATCTTAATGGTCCTACAGATCTTAAAACTAATGTATATACAATAATGACAATGGTCACTGTGCAATAAAGAAATCGAGTGCATCCCATTCTTTCTTTTGGATACTGACAAATTCCAAAAAGCTTTTTGCTCTAAATCCAGTACCAATGTGCCAAGATAATTATGTCAGGAGTTACAAAACAATGCCAAAAAAGGGTGTTTGAGTCCTTAATAAAGGGATCCAAAATATTTAGCACTATCAATTTCATGTGCTATGTAGTTCACAGCAGCTTACAGCTGTTTGTATCTTTCTATTGATCAACTAAAATCAGTGAAACCTATTATTGAAAATGGGGAAGGGGCCTGCCAAAACTTTTACTTGGGTTTTAAGGTTTTTCTAGTATTTGCATCCTTTTTGATTATCACTTTAACCCTTTCAGGACAGGAATTATTTAAAGGCTAAATTGATCACATTTTGTTCTTCAAACTGGCAACAATAATATTTTTCTTTTAGTGCTACATGGTTCTAACAAAATGCAATGTCTTTGAAAACAATATACATCATTAGAAACTTAGTCGAAAAGTTGAAAAAATTGCCAATTTTGATAAAAAATAGTGATTTTGAACCTCTCAATGTGTTGCCAATTTAAGCATTATGAAGCTTATTCTCCTTTTTGAAATTCCTGGCATCAAACGCAATAAGGTCATGCAACAAAAATGGACATAATGTGTGTAGAAATTTTTGCTTTTTCTACTCATTCATCTGGTATATTTTTTAGAGCTCTGAATCAAAAGTTATTGAGCTAAACCACAAAATGTGGTCAATTGTCTTGAAAGGGTTAATAAGTATTATTGCACGTACTACTTAACGTTTACCTGTCATATTTATACTATTAGTTTTGGCAAACTCATACTACATTTTTGTGGAAATCCCTCTCCATCCCCCGCTTTCTCTTTAATTTTCTTATACTTTTCAATCAATCAATCAATATGATTAATGGTTTTTGAACAAAATGAACTATATAGTATCTTGAGCTAATCAAGATTTTATTTATTTCAAATTTTAAGTGGAAAAAAGGCAACCCCAAAAACCTAAAAGAATTATCATCGCATACTACCAGTAACTTTTACTGTGTCCAGCTTGATAGTACTGTGTATACAGAATTGTCTTATATACTAGGTGTTAAACAAAACTGTGGACACTTTTGATCGTTAATAACTAAAAAATTATACATGGTATCAGACTGAGGTTTTTACATTTTAAAATTGAAGGATGTAAATTTATTGGTAGCAAGTTTCATGAAATTTCTCTGAATATTTTTCTTAAAATATTGTTCTGAATATTTAATTAGATTGTTCACTAAGGACACAAAATCTGTGTGTATCAGTAATCAATTCAGAATACAACAATTGACATTGTGCATTGTAGCTGAAATTCCAGAACACCTTTTTTTAACCCAGAGTCATGAATCATTAATGACACTGGACAGCAACAGTTTAGCAGAAATGGCAGCTACAACATACAATGGCAACTGCTGTTCTCTGAATTGTTTTTTTAAACACCTAGTATATATATGTTATTTATCCGGGATTTTCAATGATTTTTTAAAATACTCGGAGTGCGAATCGAACGGTGCAGAGTTTTTATGGCGCCATGATGGTCTTAATAATACAAAAGAAATTAGACAATGGAACAGGAACAACTTTATTTAAAAACTTCCACACCCTTGTGAGTCATGATAATTAGAACGGATTTTGAGTGTCGTGAAAAAAGTTGAACTGTGGAAGTCTCTGTGGCGCAATCGGTTAGCGCGTTCGGCTGTTAACCGAAAGGTTGGTGGTTCAAGCCCACCCAGGGACGGTCATAATTTTTAGAGTTAACTTTTCAATGAAACTTGGAGCAATTGGGGTTAACTATCAGGTAAAGGGTATTACAGTGATTTCTACGCCAAATATCATCAACACTAACAACAAAAAATATCGATTTATTATTTTGTCTTTCTTTTACTTAATGTATTTCGATTATTCTTAAATCTAAATTAATGTGTAGGTCACTATATTCATCGAAAGTATACATGCCATTCCTAAAGAGATGGAAATTATTCAAACTTATGCGTAATTCTCTCTCCTCTCTCCCCCTCCCTTCCTCTCTTTTTCTTTTTTCTCATCATTGTATACTCCCTCTGTCGCTGTTTTACTTTTCTCCCTTCTCACCGTGCTCCCTCATCCTGATTTTCTCCTCTACGTTGCTCATTTCTCTTACTTTCTCTCTCTCCCTGTCATCATGGTCATCATATCTCTGCACATGTCTGTCTCTCTTTCCTCCCTCCCTCCTTGCCCATTTCCTCCTCTTACTCTTTCTCTTCCTCTCATTCACTCAGTCTTATCTCCCTCTCTCTCTCTCTCTTCCTCTCCCCATCTCTCTTGAGAAACCCGCTCCTCTCAATGGGCTCTTATTGTGTATGTAAACATGCAGTGAAGTGGTTTTTAAGAGAAGGTGTTTGCTGCTCTTAAACCGTGCCTTGCCTCCCTTGTGTTTGTAGCCGAAAAGGAAGTAGGTAGCAGGTTGGAAAAGCCTTCATGATTTCCGGCTAACTCAACATTATCGATTTCAGAGAAAGCGATAGGCATCCCAAGGAGGAAAAATATAGCTCTATTGCCGATTTAAGGTATTTTACAGATTTTTTAAAACCCCCTTGAGATATTTTACAGATGATAAGATGCGAATCTGCATTCCAATTATTTTTACGATTGCAATATAACTTCAAAATATAATGAGAATATCAAATTAACATTGACATAGAGCTTTAATCAATCAATTGATTTGAAGAATGTTGAAAAACGCTTTGCATGAAATAATTGAACATCGTGTAAATATATTTAGTGAATCCTAACTAACCGTTAACTCCTATCTATTATTATTAATGTTAATGCTATTATTATTTCTATAGACTGGCAAATATTATTAATGAAGAGTGAATGTGTCAACAAGAGTGGAAATTGTTTAAATTTCATATCTACAACCATCATTCATTTAACTGAAACTATTTTCATGCGTGGAAAAAAAATAGTTTGTCCCACCTTCCGAGTAAATGGGTTGATCATTTTGCTCTATATCGAACATCAACATTATTTTATCAAATTTGCCATCAAATTTTTGCACCCACATATTCTTGGATAATTATGAGTTCCGGTATTCATGGTATTAGTAAAATTAGTGATCCAAACGCCGTTAGCGGCATCTTAAAGGTCCGTATACTAGCGAGTTACACGTTTAACGTTAGTTACATATTATACACAGTTTTGCTAAACCTTCATCATGTAAGTGTATGCAACAATAGCGAAAAAAGACTATTCCATATGAAATAGTTCTTACCATAATATACCAGTGGCCTCCAGGATAGGCAATCTATCCCTTGTCATGTGACCTCATTTTGACCAATTGTGTTTCAAGATGCTTGGCATGTCTGATATAAATATCAATATACCTTGTTATATATAATTGATTAAAATATAACTTAAGGGCAATTTGCAGTTCGAAAATTTGAACACAACTATAGTTTAAAACTTTTTAGTTACATAGTTCGGCCATTTTGGCCATTATTCGTCTCATGTAGATATTTTTTTTCCCCCTGAAAGCACGGACATTTTGTTGCATTCATATTTCGCTCGAGGCCTATCACGCAACAAAAATCAATAGCGAATGCCAGAATACAGCGTGAATAAAAGATGATCTCATTAGTTAAACGTTAACACATGTAGTTATGCTTTGATTGAATTAATTTTTAATGAATTCTTGCATCACTGGAGGCATATTTTCACCTTTTACGTAAATCACTATAGCATTCTGTGCTACTGATTTGATTCCACTTTTGAATGTTTCGAAGTCTTTTCACAGTAATTGAGTTGTGTCACTTTAAAATCATTACAATATAAGTTGTTTGAAGAGATGTAATATAAAACGGTAAACTAAACGATCAATAAGTATCTATGACCGAATCACCCGGCTCTCGTAGCTACTGAGTTAAATGAAACCTTCTTTCTCTGAAATACAAGCCCCTCTCCTGAATCTTGTTGCTATGCATGATAGAATTGAGAAGAAACAAAAACTAAACTGGATGAGAGAAGTGGTTAAATACACATTAAGTGCCGGAAAACAAAACCGTTTCCCGTGCCGGTGAAAAGAAGAGGATACAAAACATGCGGAGTCTCATCTTTTATTAAAATATGAGAATATCCAGGAGCGATGTCGTCAAAGGGGGACATTGGAGAGGGGAGGAGAGAACCGCGCATACCCGCGAGGGGGTAAGGGGGTGGAGGCGGGAGGGAATTTGCATGAAGCGTGATGATGATGATGATGATGATGTAGGAGGTGGAGAGAGAGAGAAAGTAAGGGGTGGAAAATGGGCCAATTATACTCGATGCTGAAATCACAGAGCGGAGGGGAGACCTGTGCGGTGGTGTTGACAGGCCTGGAGGTTCCCCTCTCAAAGGAAACAGCCCTGAGTCTGTGAGTCAATAGCCAGGGTGTGAATAGAGCTACAAGAAGATTTAACCCACCGACTACCATGCTGCTATAAAGTATGCTTCCAAATACGTATCCGCGAGGTTCAAAGGGTTAATTCACTCAAAGTTCCACTTTGAAAATGAAAAAGAAACACACATCATCGTTCGAATGAAGGAACGGGAGATATAAGCAGAGTAATCATTTTAATAAACTTTATTGTTTCTTTGCATCCAATAGCAAAGAGATAAGACCTCGGCGAAGATTATTATGTTGACAGAAAACTGGTAATGGACATTAAAAACAAATCAAAGCGATTTGCTCAATAAATAAGGCAGTCTGCACAACGAAATGATTAACAGCGACTTTACCTAAAGTAATGTGTTTGAAAATGCAGAAATATTGACTTCTAACTCTTAAACAAACGTAATATCAGAATATTAAACGTAATTTATTTCATTCAATAACAATATGACAGGGAGAAATTTGTTTTCCTTGACTACGGCGCTTAATCAGTCCGTTTATTTCAATTATCTGAACTGTGTTGGATTAGTAATAAAAAGGGCATCTTCATATTTCACTATTTTTTCCCCCAATATTGATAAAAAAACAGAAAGATGACTAAATTCTTCTTCATAAAGAGGAAATTTAGTCCTGAAATATTGTTTATCACATTTTGGCTTGTGGGGAGTATGAAGGTCAGATCCCCCCCCCCCCGATAGAATTAATAAAATGCCTAGAGTATATGTATTTAATGAATAAAATAAATCATATTAATATTTATAGTTAATGTTTATTTCTTTTATAAGACCCATTTTAAATATCAACACACGTCGAAACAGAGTAGGATCATGCCTTATAAAGTGTGATACCAGAGAACATGGGATTAAAAGCATGGAATAATTCCATTATTAACAAAAATCAAACCTTTTTCCAACATCGCACACAAATTGCACAAGAATATCATACAGATACAATGTATACCTAAATTGTATATATATATAAACAAATAAAAAAAAAAAATTTCTAGTACAAAGTCGTATAGAGAAAAGATCAAAAGAAGAACCCTATGAATGCATTTTCTATCAAGAATTTCATTTCGATGTAAATCTGCATGTAACTTCGACCCATCAATTTGTCTGGAAAATTAGCAAAATATTCAATCAAGTAACCGATTGTTTTGATTGGCAGGATTCAGAGAGAACATGGGTTAAAAAAAAATCCGGGGGCGTCTAGAGGAGTAAGTAAGTGTTTGTTTTTAAGGGCGTGTATGTCGGAAATAATTGTTGTCGGAGGAAACAAGGATTGGCTAGTCATCTTTTGTTATCTTGTTTCCATATTCTATGTGTTGAAATGTGATGGTTTAATTCTGATAAGTGATAAATCTTCTCGGCTCTTGTCGCGTCATTATCATATTACACGTAACACGATAAAAACTACTTTCGAAAAATAAACTCAAGAGTAATTTCAAAGGCCTATTGTACTGCCCATAGAAATCAGGTTATTACGTAATATGCCATTGTAATGTTCGCACATTTCTAAAGGTGATAGACAGGGCTATTGAAATTGCCTTGAGTTGATTTTTTCGAAAATAGTTTTTATCCTGTTATGTATAAAGAAATTAATTACGTAATCATTGTGATGGCAGTATGAAAAATTTAAACATGGCATTACAGTACAATGTGTGAATGAACCTATAGTGACGTGAAATATGATATAAACTGAAGACAGCAACAAAAACAAGTAGATATGAAAATAACTGTTCATGTTTTGTTGTAAATGATGGAATTTCGCACCTCCGAAATGTGTGTACCTCTTATAAAATTGCGTTTTTGTTGTCTTTATTTTAAATGCCTTAACTAAATGAATACATGCTTTTTCACTTAAAAAATAAAATTATGCAGACAATAAATAACATTATGAAATACTTTCATTTTCACTGTATTCGTTATCATAAACTTAAAGCTACATAAAATGAATGCAAGAGTATAAAGTACCTTCGTTTTCAACTTAATTATGTACATGCGTTTTGAAAAAAAGAAGAATTAAAGGGCAATCCAACCTTGTTAATAAGATGATTTGTGTGAAAGCAGAAAAATAAGAAAAACAGGATGGTGAAAGTTTGAAAGAAATCGGACAAGGAATAAGAAAGTTATGGATGTTTGAAAAATGAGATCACTATATCTATGCGAATCTCAAATTGGCAATTTGGTCATTCGATTGTGACATTTTTGTGGACAACTCTCCCATGTGTCGTACACAAAAATATCATTAATTTGCGGTTTTCTTCGAGGCGCTTTTACCATCGGGGCAGTACTCAAAATATATTGGAGATAACATATTTTTATAGGTCCTCATGAAAGAAAAAGATCCTACTAAGAAATCATTTTGAAAAAAGTGACATTTTAGTCATTTTGTGTGTTGGAGCAAATGGGGGAGTTGTCCACAGCTACATCACAGTGACATTACCTATTCGGCCAATTTGAAAATCCCATATGTATAGTGATTACAACTTTCAAAAATTCATAACTTTCTTATTGCTTGTCCGATTTCGTTCAAACTTTCACCAATCTGCTTCTCTGATTTTTCCTCTTTCTTTCAAAGCAACTTGCTATTAAGGTTGGATTTCCCTTTAAAGTCATATAATGCAAGATCATAAAATACCTCCTTGTCTCACTAAATGAGCAAAGGAGTTTTAATTTGGAAAACTTATTAAAGGTACAAAGAGTAGTGCAAAATTAATTAATTCATTCATTCATTCGGTTTATTGAAAACAAGTGAATGAGTAAATTACGCAATGCGTAATAAATGTCCCCGCCGGAAGTGCAGATCTGTGGAAATTAACTAGCCTGAAACTTAAAACTTTAGTGAATAAAATAATAATGTTACTGCATGCAAAAGAAGAGAATACCAACAATGCATGTATACAACTGAAATATAAAACATGAAAACATTATGAACCTTCAGCATTTTGAATAAATTTGCATAAATTTGCATGAATAATGAATTTCAAAATTCTGTGTAGAAGTTTGGAAGCCCCCACCCAGCCCTACCAGATAAAACAATCGGAATCAAAATCCGATGTGAAATAGAGGAGAAGTAGCATTTTTTGTCAATTCTGAATAAATTTGCATAAATTTGCATAATTAATGAATTTCAAAATTCTGTGTAGAAGTTTGGAAGCCCCCACCCAGCCCTATCAGATAAAACAATCGGAATCAAAATCCGATGTGAAATAGAGGAGAAGTAGCATTTTTCGTCAATTTTGAATAAATTTGCATAAATTTGCATAATTAATGAATTTCAAAATTCTGTGTAGAAGTTTGGAAGCCCCCACCCAGCCCTATCAGATAAAACAATCGGAATCAAAATCCGATGTGAAATAGAGGAGAAGTAGCATTTTTCGTCAATTTTGAATAAATTTGCATAAATTTGCATAATTAATGAATTTCAAAATTCTGTGTAGAAGTTTGGAAGCCCCCACCCAGCCCTATCAGATAAAACAATCGGAATCAAAATCCGATGTGAAATAGAGGAGAAGTAGCATTTTTCGTCAATTTTGAATAAATTTGCATAATTAATGAATTTCAAAATTCTGTGTAGAAGTTTGGAAGCCCCCACCCAGCCCTATCAGATAAAACAATCGGAATCAAAATCGGCCAAGAAATGACGGAGAAGTAGCATTTTCTAACATTTGAGCACACACGGACAGACGGACGGACGGACGGACGGACGGACGGACACACACACGCACACACGTACGGAGCCCGTTTCATAGTCCCCTCGCGAACTTCGTTCGGCGGGGACAATAAAACATAAAAACACGTAGCTCGAGAGCTGAAATTGTTCAATTTACAAAAGTAAAACATATAGAATACATAAATAATCAACAGAAGAATGAATGCATTAACTTAAGGAACATTTGAATAAAAAATAAAAGATTAAAGTAACAGAGGATAATACACCAACTTAATGACCTCCTCCGATAAGGCCTACCAAAAACTTAGTGATTTGGTAGCTTTGTAGAGGCTTGATAAAATCTGAGCAGCCTGGCCTTATTTGCTATCAGTGTATGTAATATGGTGTAAAAATGAAGTCCAGGAAAAAAAAAAGCACTTCAAAATTATCATATGCTTCACAAAAGTAAACATATGCAAGTGACTGCAAATGCCAGACTCATTTCCCCCATAGACTCAGTGTTAGACTAAAGCGTATGGCCATACGCTTTCGTAAATGGGAGTATTCAGTCATAGATATCTTAATAATAACATTATATGTTTGAAAACCTTTCTATGCCTGGCTATTTATTTATCCTTCTGAACATCATTATACAAGACAGATATCAAAATTCAACAATTTATCAAATCAAGCCTCCATAAAGTTACCGAATCCCTTTAATGTTCCTTTCAAGTAAAGATCTTTCTACATATACCGGCTGAGTCTCGTTTTGGAAGAAGCGCTCTTTGTTTTCACTGTCGTACATAATGTTTTGTTGACATGCCAATGTCGAAGTCTAAATCAGTATTGATCGCTTGGCTTTAAATTAAATCAGAATCTTAATTAAACGTCTCCGAGAATGGACCGAGGGTGTAAGCAAGCATTATGTTCATGTAAAAGGGTATGGGAAGGTAAATACTAGTGTTCAGATATACAGACGCTGTTTGGATACACTTGCGTAAGTTAAAGGTAGTATTGTATCTGAAAAAGAAGTGTGAAGGAAAATAATTCTCTGTAAAAACATATAGGTTTGATACAGTGGTAAACAAGCGCTTTAAGATAGTTAAACTTCTCATAAACCAAGATAGTTAAACTTCTCATAAACCAAGAATACATATACATTTATTTATGTCTCGTTAAGTTCTTTCTTTTTCCCAGATAGATACACCCCCTAAAGCACGTAATAATGATAACCTTAACAAGTTGAAATACGCTAAAACTATTCCTAATTTCAGAGGGAAGGGGGAAATAGTGATTAGTAAAGGTGAATCTAAATGTTGATGGAAATTTCGTATGAATACTAAATAGGCCATGTCGTAGTAGACACTGTGCTGGGTGCATATCATGTACAAATTATATATGTATATTTTACTGAAGGCTGCATTAGGGAGACACACAACAATGGGGTTTATTCCGCCATAATAGGGACCGGTGTATTAGGGAGACACCAGGACAAAGAAACAAGACAACAACAAAAAAAAAAAAAAAAATGTCTCTCTAATATACCCTATATATATATATATATATATATATATATATATATATATATATATATATATATATATATATATATATATATATACATTCCTTTTAATAATATACTAAATGTGACACGAGAGAGAAATGCAGTATATACATGATTGTGGTATGTTTGCAGAGAATATAATGAATATATATACATGTATATATATATATATATATATATATATATATATAATCAATCATATAAACTTGATTCGGCTCATCAGTTGACGAGAATTTTGTTTTCATATAGCAAAACTATTTCTCTTCTCTCTTCCATTAAAGAAATCAATGATAAGATAAGTATCTTTTAAAATTTGTATTAGGGTGTCTTGTGAAGCTTTCGATGACACTTTTTATATAACATCCAATACAACACATTCATAGCAATACTAAATTGTAATCGTATGTAGTTAAATCAATAAAAAGAAAGCAAAGAACATCGATAAACCAGGAAAAATATACGTTCCTTTCAATAATATATACTAATGAGAGAGAAATGCAGTATGTACAATGATTGTGGTATGTCTTCAGCGAATATAATGATGAATAGTGCGTTGCAAAATGGACCCTTAGTGTAGGAGTTGTCATTTTTGCAAAGTATCTGGCAAATATAACTCATCTATGAAATTTCTCTTTCTGAATAGTCTTTCGTAATAATTTAACAATAATTCCATTTATACAAAGCACAGCTACTATGCAAAATACTCTCTACCGCGCTTCACCAAGTATCATACTATTACCCCGGCTTTAGCCGCGCTACCCTGATAAGGCGCTTAAGCATTTAATAATTTTTTTTCCTGTCGGCTTACTTCACCATGGTGGAGAGTGACAAATGCAGATTCATGTTTTAGGGACGTTAGTTCCGTGGCAGGGATTCCAACCCTTTTACACAAGGATCTATATAAAAACTCCTATCCTCACACAATCATTACTATCTCGTACCTCCATCTTCAAAACCGCTCGCGAGTTGGCGCTCTCACTCTCACGATCTGTGCTCGTCACATTCTTCGCGCTCGCTATTGAGGACGTCCTACTGTGCCATGGAGGGTCAACGTCTCGGTCGACGTCCCGGTGGACGTATATATGAATCTTGCTACTCTTCACCATGTCTGCATATTCACCTTGTAGTTCTGCGAGATTGTTGACGATTCTCCGTTCGACCTAAAGATACACGACATTTGATAGAATGTTGGATTTTCGTCCATTATTAATATTTCATTTATGTGACTTGTGGTAAATGAGCCTTCACGTCAACTCTCTCTCCAACCCCCCTCTCTCCTCCCCCTCTCCCCCCCCCCCTCTCTCTCTCTATCTCCACCATCTCTCTCCCTCTCCCATCTACGTCTTTTTCCCACTTTATCATCAACTTCTCATCCTCACTTCAGTCTTCCTCCATAGTCTCTCTTTCTCTAGCTGTCTGTTGGTATATCCCTAACTTTTCTCTCTAATTTTTAACGAAAATTTATCACAAATTTACCTCGTGTATGATAGAACGAGCCCCATAATGTACCTTGTAGCTAGAGGCCAGTACTTTCAAGACGGAATCGTCCCACGTAAGTTTTATTCGATGTTCATGTTTTGCCTGCGAATCGTGATAAAAAATTTAAATGGCAATTCATAAGTAACCCATTTCTTAGATTGTATATAATCCGCTGACTCACGTGCTAAAACTAGTTACCCTATATACTGCTACTATTACTACTGCTACTAATACTACTACTGCTGCTGCTACTATTCGTACTACTACTACTACATGTACTTCTGCATGTACTATTACTACTACTACTTCTACTACTACTACTACTACTACTACTACTACTACTACTACTACTACTACTACTACTACTACTACTACTACTACTACTACTACTACTAGTAGTAGTATTGCTATTATCATGGGCCGCGGAACCGGGGGGGGGGAGGGGCTTTTTTGAGTAGACACGTTAAAAAAATCTCGGAAAAAAGGCTCGAAAATTGTCATTAATGAGTGAGATCAGATCAGCCCCCCCCCCCCCACTTTCAAAAACGCTCCGCGGCCCCTAATTATTACTACTACTACTACTACAACTACTACTACTACTACTACTACTACTACTACTACTACTACTACTACTACTACTACTACTACTACTACTACTACTACTACTACTACTATACTAGAATAACAACAATAATTGTTTGCATCGTAAATGTATAACTTGATTTCAGTGCAACAGGCATTTAGCGATGGATAATGGACATCATCTCACAAAAACTAACGTCCAAACTTATGATCCTTTCAGTTTTATAACACTTTCATGAATATATATATATATATATATAACTGACAGATATTGTGTGATTACCGAATTGGTAACCTACTCGTTTTGACCATTTGTCCATCTCTTTGGTGACGAGTTGAACAAGGTCATGCTCGGTGAAAGGTAGGAAGAAGACAGTCTCGTTGATTCTGCCCAAGAACTCGTCTCTCTTGAAGTGCCTCTTGAGGATCGGTTGGATGACATCTTCCTTGAAGTTGTCAGGAAGATGAACTTGTACTTCCATCAAAATAAAGATTCATGAGTCGTCGGAGATAATGTAATACGGAATAGAAATAAGAAAAATGTTGCTTAACTTACATCTTCGCTTCATATATATGTATATATATATATATATATATATATATATATATATATATATATACATATATATATATATATATATATATATATATATATATATATATATATATATATATGTTTATACATGTATATGTATATGATATGTTTTTATATTTTAGTGTCAACATTTATGTATAAGTTGATAAACGAGCAACTGCCTTATTCAGTATATGATTATGGTAGTTTTTTGATAACCAATATGGTACAAGGCAGAAAGATGCTAAAACGCTACTCTTGCCTAGAGTGAGAACAGAGCATGGCAAAAATTCAGTATCATTTGCAGGTTCTGAAGTATGGAAGTCTGTCGAAAGATATCAGAAGAAAATGCACTTTCCATTCATTCTTTATACAGCTACAAAAGATCATTTATTACAAGAGTATATTCAACACCCATAGTAAATACCATTTTACCTGTAGATATTAGCTATTCTTTTTTACGTCATAGAAACTTTTTACAAGGAATGTAATCCATTTATGTTAGTGTATTATTCGTACTTGTCTCAAGGGCGCCACACCCTACTAGCAGTATTGCTATCTAGTGGTGTCCTACGTAACTACCAAAGATTTGTTTTTCAAATGTATACTATATTGTAATCAGTATTTGGTAATAAAATTTTTCATTCATTCATATACATGCATGCCAAACATCTCAGTTTGAAGCGAAGAAGTAAGTTAAGCAACATTTTTCTCACTTCCATTCCGTATTACATTATGCCAACTTGCTCCTACACCTCCTGCCCATTCAACATGGTCTAGTAACGGCCCCGGTAACGAGGAGTTACTTTAGACAAAAGGATAGTTTAAGGAATAGGCGTACGAGGCGGAGGGGTTGGTGCAGCCCCCCCCCCCCCACCCCCACCCCACCCCAAGAATTTTTAAGGTTCCGATATTCGGTCAACCACCACCTCATATTCAGGCAGTAAGGTGCGCATCATGCTTGAGCAAGTAGGTGCCCGACTATCCTCATATTTGGGCAGGGAAATTCCCAAATACATTTTCACTACAAAATACATTTTCACTACAAAAAAATGTCAAAAAACTCAGAAACTCGAAAGTTGATGTTCAGACAAAATGCGTCAGCCCCCTTCCCCCCCCCCCTCCCTCGAGCATGAAAATGAACCCGTACGCCTATTGTTTAAGGTCATAAATGTTAAATGAACTAGGTTTTGAAATCCGACCATTTTCTTGTAACCAAAACTCAACATGGTACTAGCCATTCACTCGAATAGTACTCTTGATACCCTCAGTCAGTGACACTGCCGGTGTCATAGGCGATTGGTTCCGGGCAGGCGATTGGATCCTCCGGAACCAATCGTCTGAATTTTTACCCGCCGATTGGATCCACCTTTAGTCTAGTAATTAGTAGTAGAGTAATAACTCCTTGGTAGAGTGTACCTGTTGATATATTGTGTTATCTGGTTATGGGGTTAAATTGTGTGCCCCTTTGGAGATGTAAGAGGCTACAATATGGAATTAAATTGAATGTCATACACCTATTGATACTGAAAAGACAAAATAAAAATACGAAAATATATTTTCAACATATTTTACCAACATTGATAATCAAAATGTACCCCGAAATTGTTGGCTAATGTCGGAATGAAACGGCGGCTTTCGTTACATATCAGCCAAAAGCGATATGCAGTCACCATGGTCACTTGCTTGAATCCACTGGAACGAATCGACTAGTCCTTTCGTTCCCCCGGAACCCGGAACAAATCGACCATGACACCGGCACAGACTTCGCATTGAATACTATTATACTAGCTGTTTGTAACTCCCTTAAAATACTTGGTGAGTTCATAATGAATAGACTCTTCTGTCATTTTGTTTTTGTTATCTTAAGATCTATAAGATTTGCAACTCCATTTCCTAAGAGTATTATCAAAGCCAATTCAAAGGTTCATGAATCATGGACTTAGTAGTTACATTTTATTTATTTTGTACTTCCATATATGTCGATAAATTTGACCTTTAACAAAATCTTTTTATACAAAGGTTAACACTTGAGTTTGGACATCCATGCTTTGGGTGAGCATGTGCTCTGAAAGTAGTATGTTATGTAACTATGTTTTTTCATTTGATATTCTATGCTAAAATTATGACAATACTCTTGAAATTTTGAGAAACAACTTCGACCAATCTGAAGTTGTGTTTATTTTCATTGTAATAATCATTCTCTGTTATAACATTATATGAATTCATTGCATTGCAATGACTGAGAATTGCTGCCGCTGCAGTTTCGGTTTTTCACTTTTGTGGTCATATAATGACATTTTTTTCTTTCTCTGTTTTTAACATTTATTTCCTTCTTGTTATTGTTGTTACTTTGATTCATATTTGATGTTCTATTCTCTGTTTGTGTGTAGGATTTAGTGATGAATAATAATTTTCCATGTTTATTATGAAATGTTAAAGTCAACCATAAAGCACTGTTTTGTACTTCATGTAATGCTTGGGTTTATATTTCATGTGCAAGTATTCCTATAAGAGTGTATAATGACGTAACTGAATTATTTTTTGATCGGAAATGTACGAAACGTATTATGAAAACATTGCCCTTTAATGATGAAAATTCTACTGATACAGAATCAATCGAAGTTATAGTAAATTCACTTGAGGATATTTCAAATTTTAATCAGAAAGTTCACAAAGATAGCTCTTGTAAATATACAGAACTGTCAACTAAGGGTCTGAGATTTGTTCATCTAAACATAGCCAGTTTATTAAAAAAATATTGATTAATTGCCGTATATTGTCATGAAAAATCAAATCCCCATTTTTGCACTCAATAAAACTAGACTGGATAATAGCATTAGAAGTACTGAAATTGAAATACCCCATTATGTAATAGTCAGAAAGGATAGAAACAGATCTGGAGGTGGAGTTGCTAGTTATATACACAAAAGTCTTATTTATACAGTATTAGAGCACAGCTCTCTTTCCCATCTCGAGGCTATACTTATTATTATTAGATTAAAGAATACACAATCTCTTATATTTATTAAATAGTATAGACCTAATTCTAAAAATGAAATGTTTTATCATTATGAAGAACTCATATCATTTGCAGCAGGATTTAATTGTCATCTAATATTGATAAAATAACTGTAAAACTACAGGCTTTTTGGCCCTTGAAATAACAAGTTATTGCCGTTATTTCAATTTTACAGTCTTTTTCCTGTAAAACAACAACAAGTTTGTTGGTTTACCGGAAATCAGCATATATTTACAATCGCCCGACATAAAACACTGTTAAGAAAACCATTTTAAACACGATAAAAACTACTTTCGAAAAATAAACTCAAGGCCTATTGTACTGCCCATAGAAATCAGGTTCGGATATTACGTAATACGTCATAGTAATGTTCGCACATTTCTAAAGGTGATAGACAGGGCTATTGAAATTGCCTTGAGTTGATTTTTCGAAAATAGTTTTTATCGTGTTTTTCTCATATTTTAACAAGTTACCCTGTTAAATTACAAATCGTTTCCATGGTGCCGTTTTAATTTACATAGATTTTCCTGTTAGAAATTAAAGTGTCTACTATTTAACTAAAAAAAAAACAACCAAAAAAACAAAAACAAAAACAAAAAAAAAACGGGAACCTGTTATTTTACACGTACTGTGGAAAAAAGGGCATCCCCGACATCCTGATTGCCAGGAAATTTCCCACGCAAAAACGGCAAAAATTTTTACAGTGCAAGTTGAAAAAATGTGCTCAAAAATAGGCAAAATGATTGCTTTTCTTGGAAGACTGAGGTATTTTGTTAATGAATCTATTAAAAAAATTATATATTCTTCGATTATTCTTCCCCATTTTGCTACGCAGATATAATTTGGCAGTCTGCCCCTAAGAGATATTTAGATTTGTTACAAAAACTTCAGAACAGAGCAGGTAGAATCATATCAAAGATAAAGCCATATTCCCATACATCTACTTCTCATATCCATGACGTTTTAAAATAGAAGAGATTGAGTGTCCGTCAAGAAGTATGCATATTATGATGTTCAAAATTTTAAATGATCTTGTACCTATATATATCAAACGCCCTATTCCTATTAAACCAGACATGTATTTTTCTTCTTTCTATAGGTAACCTCAGTCTCCCAAAACCGAGAACCAATAACTGCAAAAGAACATTCTACTACAGAGGAGCTTCATTATACAACAAATTGCCATCAAATACCCGTAGTGCTTTAACAATCCAAACTTTTAAATCCAATCTACAAAATTATTTCAAATTATAGAACTGTGCACAAGGACGTTTTCATCTCTCTTTCCTTCTGTTTTTTCGTTTTGTTTATGGGGTTTGTATGGTTCTGTGTCCCTTATAGAACATTGAATATGTACTGCAAATATAATCGAAAAGAAGTGTATTTTAATATATCATGCATGTTCAGTACATTGTTTTTGTTTTGTTTCGTTTCATACAATATAATTTTGTGTATTCAATAAGACTTTGCAAGTCTATTTTTCAAGAATTGTAATATTTGTATATATCTTTGTTATCAAGGACCCCATGGAAGAACAGCCGTATTTTGTTAATACTGCTGAAATGGGCTATCCGCCGTAGATGAATCGTGAATTATATTATGTATATTATTTATGTCATTGATTACGGAAATAAAAACGAACAAACAACAAACTTTGTCGATATTCCTACGAGAAATTAGATCCGATTTATTCTAAACACGATTAAAAGGCTATGTAAAGGTGATTCCAAGTGAGACATGGGCCCAGGAACCAGGGTTCTGGGATTATGCACTACCTTCTGGGTATTTCCAGAGGCACTGGTACTGAAAACTTTTTGTGTTTTGCTTCTCAGAATATTTTGGAGGGAATAGGCATCCCCAAAATATGATGATTGTTTTTCTTTGGCTAGTCAGAGAATTTTCTTCCTTTCTTGTAACCCCCTACTGTCAGAGCATTTTGGATCCATCAGTGGCGGGACATAAATTTTTACACTCAGCATACTAAGCACGCCAAATAAAAATGGTTCTCAGAGCCCTAACCTTCGATACCAACCTGTGCTATTCCTCTGTTGCTTCCAGAACTCAGTGATAGCTTCACTTCCTAGGTTTGATGTCATAAAGAATATAGCCTTGTTGCCTTTGACAGTTTCACCCTTTCCGTCAGTTATTCTTCCCTTTTGGAGAAACATGAAAATTGAAAAAGAAAAGAAGTTTTCTCGGGGGGGGGTACTCGTTTTTCCGAAGGTTCGTTTTTCCGAAAGTTCATAATTCCGAAAGGTCGTAATTCCGAAACGCACATTTTCCATAGCAGGGGGTTCATAATTCCGAAAATGAATTAGGGTTCATAATTCTGAACATTTGATGAATTACTCCAAAGGTTCGTTATTCCGAAGGTTCGTAATTCCAAAAATGAAACAGGGTTCGTATTTCCGAAAATGAAAAAGGGTTCGTAATTCCGAAAATGAAATAGGATTCATAATTCCAACTTTTGATGCATTACTGCGAAGGTTTTATTCCGAAGGTTTGTAATTCCGAAAATGAAATGGGGTTCATAATTCCAAAAATGACATAGGGTTCATAATTCCGAAAATGCAATAGAGCCCTACCGCTACATAACTTTTAGGAATTACGAACCTTCGGTAATATAGGATTCATAACCCTATTTCAATTTCGGACTTATGAACCCTGTGTCATTTTCAGAATTACGAACCCTATTTCATTTTCGGAATTACGAACCGTCGGAGTAACGAATCTTCGGAAAAACGAACCTTCGGAATAATGAACTTTCATAAAAACGACATGTAACCGTTTTCTCATGGAATATCAACTTAAACTTCGAACGTGCCAAGAAAAAATGTTGACCAGAGAAAACAACTTATGATAATTGAATGAATCCAAACTGGTCGGTAACGAAAGATTATTTTTATTACTTAATCATGCTTTTCATTATTATCATCTTCTCTTGAACATAGAATGAGAACTGAGATTGCTTTGTATAATGTATGTTTGTAATTGTTGTAAACCTCTGACTAGTGAGGAGAGCCTCTGTAACAGGAAAAAGTTTCCTCCTGGCTATTTTCGGGCTCTAGCTGGTGGTGTTTCTTATAAATTTTCCTTTGTTCATTTCTATAGCTTTTAACTTTTTTTGACCTGGAAAACAAGTAAGCAAACAAGCAAGTAAGCAAACAAGCAAACAAACAAATAAATAAACACACACACCCACAACTACACACACCCATATATATATGTATGTATATATATATATATATATATATATATATATATATATATATAAATTATATGTATATATATATATATATATATATATATATATATATATATATATAAATATATATATATATATATATATATATATATATATATATATATATATACATATAATTTATACATACACTTAAAAATTAAATAAATAGATAAAAAGTAACAATATCGTATTACCTCATCAAAAAGCTGCAACATAATGGTCAGAACATCAGTGTGGGCTTTTTCAACTTCATCAAACAGGACAACAGCATTTGGAAACTTCTTGAGTTTCTCTGTGAGCTGACCACCGTCATCGTGTCCGATATAGCCTGGAGGGGACCCGATGAACTTGCTAACCGCATGCTTCTCTTGATATTCGGACATGTCGATTCGAATATAACCTGCGTCTGTTATTTTCAAGTAAGTTGCAACCGCTTTGACCATTTCAGTTTTACCTGAGAACAAGGACAGTTTAACCTAGAAAAGTTCTTTCCGTTGAAATATGACTTAGAATTAAAAGGGAATTAACCCTTCCATAGAAAATCAGCTTGAATCGCTTAATTATGGTTGGTTGGTTTGATGGTTTATTTAACCTGACTGTTGATGAGTTTGGATGAAAGCAGAAAAATAATAGAAACATATTAGTGAAAGTTTGAGATAAATTGGACAAAAAGGGAGGAAGTTATGAATTTTTGAATGTTGATATCACCAATGATATGGCGATCTTCGCATTGATAATGCGGTCATGATGTGTGATGTCATACGTGGAGAACTTTCCCCATTTGTTTTAAAGTTACATATACTACTCAAAGTATCCTTTTCATAACTCTTATCCTGAAAAAGACATTTTCCATGGGAGGGCATGTAAAAATATGATACCCATAATGAATCATGGAAAAAAAAGTCTGTTCTGCCATTACAATGGACCAAAAAAAAAAAAAAAGATATATTTTTGTACATAAAAAAGGGTTCTCCATCTCATATACAGTTATATGACATTACACATAATGATCGCATTGCCAAAAGGAGATTCCCCTATCATTAGTGATCTCAGCTTTTAAAAACTTAACATAACTTTCTATATTAATTTTTTCAGAGTTTTCTCAAATTGTCACTACTCTCCGTTGATTTCAGGTTCTGCTTCTTCTCAACCCAAATTCACATAATTGTGCCCATTCCACTTTAAAACCTCTTGCGGCTGAAAATGACAGGAAATTTTGTTTAAAAAATTTTTACATAAAAAATAAAAATATTAAGAAAAAAACAAACAAACATGAAGACAATCCTAAACACTCTAACCCCCTTTACTTACATGTACATAATATATCTTAGTAGGCGTACTTTCATTCTCATAAATGTAAAAAAAATGCACTTTTAGTTCTTCAAGCATAATTAAGTTGGTATTAACATGGGCTTTAGGTGATATTTAATTACCAAAAAATAACATTAAAAGCTGGATTCTACACCCCCAAAACACCCCTCAGTAGAGGTACCATACATCATTATTACAGTGAAACGTCCTTTCGTGTCTCACAGGTTGCATATACAAGATGAACAACACAATTATTGCAGTCATGTATCAGCGCGCATGTAGAATAATAATAGGTAGATCAGTTGACACATTCTGCGTAAGTTGTCTTTCGTTGCTAAATATTGCTTCGAACAGGCCATTTAGATTTATGCAAATTATGCAAATTACCCAAAGTTGATTTTTCGGCAAAAAGCTGAAACCCTGGGGGCGGGTACTCTCGGACGAATGTGCTACCCAAGCGCGTCCACACTTTTAAAAATGGACCCTAAATGGCGTATTGCACAAAGTCTAATTTTCACCACTATACGGCGTCACATCAGAAAAAAAAAATACCCTAAATGGCGTCAACAGGGTCATCAAGCTACCCAAAAATACAAGTGGCTTATAAATTATTATGGTACCAAGTACAATACCTTCAATGGCGTTTAAAATGAATAACCCATATAAGCAGGGAAACAACAAAATAACGCTTTTCGAGTACAAACAGATAAACTTTTAGTGATATTATATTTAATTTTTATGCAAACAATCCAAATCACCAATCGGCAGGGGGTGTCGATCCGTGTTCATGATTGGGGGGGGGGGGGGGTTACCGGCGTGGGTGTTGGAGGGGGGTATCCCCCTCCCACACCAGGGACTTAAAAAGAAAAATCTGTCTATAAAACTTGCATTTTAGAGCATCCAAAATTGTCTTTAATGAAAAGAGGGAATGCACGGATCTACGCCAATGGACGGAACCCCTTAATTGAGAATAACAATGCGAGTTAACAAATTTTCTCAATATTTTCGCATTGAAATTATGGCATTTCTTATTTCCTTACTTCTTATCATTAAAGAATGTGATGGTATTTCAAGATCAAACATAATGAGTTTGAATAATAATTAGTTTTAAATTAATATATCATAATTCTTATTCATTTCATCCGAAAATATGGGGGTGGGGGTGGGATGATAAAACAGGCTATTCCCCCTCAATTTTTTTTATATATATACCCCCCCCCCCCTCCGGGATCGACACCCATGCCAATCGGTGTTGTTCATATCAACAAAATACGGGTTGTCTATAGGGTCGGGCGAACTGCTGGGCGAGGATTCGACGAGCTAGCACGTACGTATACTGTATGTGCATAGAAACCGGCCGGATACTAGTCATTTAGTACCAGTATACCAGCTAAAAGTGAAGACTGGCGCTTTCGATTTCGCCCGGGGGGATCGAGTGAGCTCGAAATGGCATGAATCATTGTCTGTGAGTCGATCTTCACTTATGAAATGAAAATGTAAGGAAGTAAAATGAGAATTAACCATCGTAGAAACAGATGAAAAGCAGAATTTAAGGATTATCATAACATGCAATTCATACACTAAATGTCGAAGGCCAAATTTGTTATTTAGTACTCTAAACGGCGATTGAAACTGAAAAACACCCCCTTTTTAAGGAAAACGTCGACGACGCCTTAAGGCTGAAAACAGACCCTTTTCGACGCCTTTTGTGGACGCGGTTGAGCAGCACGTAATGTGGTGAGTGACCCCCGGGAGCTGGGATCACAAATCGACAAAAACTTCAACGGAAAGAACTTTTCTAGGTTTGATACAGGCTAAATAGGATTGTCAAATGGACTGATACTGAAAAAAGACAAAAGTTGGGATGATATAAAAGCCCAAAAGATGATACAGGATGACCTCTGGCTTAAAAGTTAAAGGGTACCAATCACCAAAAATAATTTTGCTCTGTATGTTAGAGGTTGCATGTTGTTATACTATATTCAAAATTTGGGCTTTAAATATTAATTCTATAAAGAGATATTGCAATTTTAATTACACTCTCTTTAATATAAGCGTAAAAGCGACTTGTGAGTAGACTACTTGACGCACTCGTACGCGTAAATATATATTCAAAATTAAATGAAGCGCCGTAAAAACTAAATAAACAACAACAACAGCAACGCGCTCGTCAAGGTAAAGGCTCGCGCGGAACCAAACTCTGAGTTCAGTTCAACGCGAGCATTTTCATGTTATCCTTTATTTCCTTCATACTCATTAACCGTTGACCTAATACCAGACAAAGTTCTTGAGGTTGATTTTATATTTCTAGCTGTACACAAATAATTTTTTCCAGGTGATTAGTACACTTTAAAGCAATGTTTGTTTTTGTTTATATTTCCTTATTGAGATGGCTTGGATATAATGTCCATACATGTACGTGGATTATTCAAAACTAATGAATGCAAAAATATTAAAGATTATTGGACGAAATAAAAAAGCAATATTTAATCATATTTTTGAATGTTTATCAACCTAAGTTCGTACTTAAACTAAAAGGCAACTAATATTTGTACTCTGTCCAACTTTGATTCGAAACTTAGCTTTGACAAGTATCATTTTTGTCATTATCGTATTAACTCTATTTGAAAAATCTTATCAATCAAATACGATTAAGAAATAGGTCAAATGAAATATATGCAACTGTTGATCCGTTAAAGTTCATCCATGAAGTATTATGGCAGCTGACACATAATCAGTGGCGTAGTGTGGTTTCAGCCACTGGGGGGGGGGGGGGGGCACCGGTCTTACTTGGTAAAAATGCTAAATAACAAGGGTATCCTATGGAGGGGTGTGTGGAGGGGATTCGTATCATCTTTTCACATTGCATTCCCCTCTCCCTTCCTTCGATGGTTTCTCTTTATGTTTTTCTCCCCCCCCCTCACCCTTTTACGCTTGCCTATTCGATTGGGGGTGCCCCCTCGTGCCTCCTGTAGCTACGCCACTGTTCATAATGACAGATCATGTGACATACCGATGCCTGATGACCCCAGAAATAGAAATACCAATGGTTTGTCTTTACTTTGCCAACCTCCTTCCTTCCGTCTGATGGCTGGGATTAGGCAAAGACAGAGAGAGAAAATAGAGAAGGAAAAGGAGAGATACATAGAGACAGACGGACAAAAACAGGAAGTGACTGCCACGAAAATTAAATTTTATACAGACAGGTACTAAAATTATACAGACATAGACAGAGAAAGGCACAACCGACAGTGTCGTCACTTCTCCTAATTACTGAATCATTTTTGTTGACATATTTTCATAATTACCACGTGAATTTTACAAAGTGAATGGATTTGTCACAGTAATGATATTAATATCATAATAATGATTAATGCACGTTTATTCGGAACGCATAAAGATTTAGGTAAAGTTTAAAGGAACTCACTTTTAGCTACCAATGAGATGGCATGCTTCTGACCAACAATATGCTTCTGTAGATGTTCTTCAAGTTTAGTTGGTTTCCTGCGTATGGATCCAAATTGATACAGTTCCATTGTTTGGACCTGGAGAAAAAAAAATACATTTAAGGCATATAGGCAAACATCTGCCGTCTATCAGGCTGGCCACAAAGATGAATTTGATGCAATTTTAGTGGCAAATTAAGGAAGCCTCACAGGTCTGCTGGTTTAGCAATATGCATTTTAAATGAAGCTCCATATTAAAACAGATTTCCCTATGTTTTTTATACATGGTATCTTATGTCATTGTTAGTGAAACATTTTACAGAATGTTTCGCTTTTCCAATGATAATCATAAAACACTCTCCATATATTACATGGAGTTATAGTTGTTGTCATCTCACATGGTGCATCAAAGACCATGTCAGTCGCTAAGACAGACCTACGCCTGCAAAATGACGCCTCGTGTGCAACGGGAAATACTCACGCTCGTGTCATGATGCTTCGTCTGTGGTGCCGCATCACCATCATTATTAGTTGATAGTAACTGCTGTCCATGTTCACATTTCTTGCAGACCACAGCATCCATGGGGTTGTTGGACTTACAAGATGGACACGACCAGACATCATCCCATTGGCCACCATCGCAATGTACGCAGATCAGTGACAGGGTTCGAGCTTTCACAGGGTTCAAGCCGGAGCAAGAAGGACAAATCCAGTTACCACCGGCTGCATCCCATGAGGTAGTGTCCATCGGTTCATCTACTGCAAACGCACTAGCATGATCACGTTGATCTTCTGCTGCATCTATACCCGGCGGGTGTGGATTTCGTGTGAAGCATACTAAACAGTCCAACAAGTCGATGCTGTTGTCATATGTACATGCCGGACACGACCACTAATCAATGAAAGAAAAGGATATTATATGAATGATATACAAAAATGAGACCATGTTGTAAGCTTTTAGAATATTTAACTGGTACTAACAAGAAACACATTTTTTGTCTGTGAGTTCTGAATCTTTTGCTAAAGATGTTCGACGACAAAACTATAATAAAGTAATTCACAAATCGTAGATCTAGTTACATCGAAAACAGGTATTACTTGTTTTCGTTGGGGAAACATGTGTCAGTCCTTTGTTATTGTTATTAAAATATCTTTTATCATTATTAAAATTACTCAGGGTGTTATTTGGTTTCAGTGGGACAAGTCTGACGGACCGACCTTATCTTCTTGTAGAGTTGACACCTCTCCATATTCTATCCGATCAGACTCACATACTTCACATTTCGACGTAGAACTTGAATTGAGAAAAGTGCAATGTTGGCAGGTCCACTTCGCTTCGGCCATTACCAACCCCTATGGAAGTTTCACCTGGACAAGATTGTCAAAATATACCGATATATAAAGTGATGAAATAAACCGATAAAGTATATCAATATACAAGATGGTAAAATATACTGATAAAATAGACCGACATACAATATGGTAACATATACCAATTAAATTTACCGATATACAAAGTGGTAAAATATAGACCTGCTGATGAAATATACTGAAGAAATACACCGCTATACAAGATGATAAATATACCAATTAGATATTAACTACACTGATATACAAGATGAATGCACCGATATACAAGAAGGTAGAATATAACTATGAAATTAACAGACACACAAGAGGGAAAAATATACAGAGAGAAAAAAAAAATGATCATACAACTCTTCTACGACATTCACGTTGCACGCTCCTTTATGATCTTGTGAAAAGACAACAGTAGATTTGAACAACCAAAATTTCCCAAGGTGATACACTCTGACACAATTGCTAGATAACACCTCTTGAGTCTGAAAATATTTCAATCGATTCTCTCTATTAAAAGCCCCTGTCACTAGTAGCGAATCAAGCCAACGTGTGCCCGTTTTGTTTTTGTTTTTGTTTTTTCCTTTTAATTTTGGGTGTACGTTCGCGTAAGTTGCTATTCGTTCATGACACGTTTGACATACGTTGTATTCGTTAGCTGTTTGTATGAATGCGCAGAGTTATACGCTAGGATCATTCACACATACACGCCGCACGGCCCGCGTATTGAAAATTAATTTTAAAATGGAAAATAGGATCAGTGCGTCGTTGTGCGCCCAACTTTTGACAGGATTTGCGAGAAGCTAGCGAGTTATAAAGGGCGCATACAGAGCGTATACAGGACACACATGTTTAAAAAAATCCAACGAATGCGCAGCGTGTTGCCAGGGCACAAAACGAATGGAACGCGCATGCACCGCTCATTCAACGCACAGCCAGCGAACGGCAGCGGTCACTTGACTATGCGGCTCGTCTTGCATGCCGTCACTTGTAGTGCAGCGACGAGTGCACAACTTCAAGACGCAACCCAAGAGAACATGAAACGAATATCCAGCGTGTACTCCGCGTGTATCTGACGTTGGTCCAGCGCGCTCTGTGCTTGTCTGGCGTCCTTCTGGCGAGTACATTCATGCGTCGAGCTCCGCGCACATTTTTGTGCATGCACAAAATCCCGACGCACAGAGCGAATGACAACGAATGCATAGTGTTGGTCCAGCGCGCTCGACGAACGAGTAACGAATGCTGACGCACACCCAGCGAAAGACAACGCACTGGCCAAAATTGCTTATTTTTCAATTCGCGGGCCGTGCGTCGTTTATGTGTGACTGGCACTTAAGGCCCATGGACCAAGTTTTGTCAGAAGGAAGAGGTTTGGGTGAACATTACAAAAAAGAACAAAACAACCCCCCCCCAAAAAAAACAAACAAAACAAACACAAAACTGACAGAAATTTCAATCAGGAAGGGGCCACGGTAACCAAATCTATACGTCTATGGGTGTAACACTGCAATTAAAAAACAGCAAAGTGCCCCTTGACCAGTCAAGGAGAGTAACGAGTTTTAGGGAATGATCAAAGTCCCCAGTAAACGGGACGATTGGCCTCAATGAATCATTCATGACCTTTTACCGCTTTCTGACCGCGGATGGACGCGTACAATGTGAATGACAACCCTAAACTGCTTTGATATATATCTTTAAAAACAAAAACAAAAACAAAAACAAACAACCCCCCTCCCCCCCCAAAAAAAACGCTCATGGAATGATGATGTTGAAATTTCAGTCAATGAAAGATGGATAAATAAAGTTATCTCCTCCAAAATCAGGATTCACAAGCCATGTGGAAAATTCGTCATCGAAGGATGAAAACGCGATTCGAAAATGTATTTTTTGAATCTGCGTGTCACAGATCCGTTCAAGGCAATCTTGGTTTGCTGCAGCGATTCAACGAAACACACTGTGCCTGCATGCCCTATGCATAGACTGTGTGTACACCATACACACACACACGTGCGGGGGGGGGGGTGTCTGTGTGTGTGTGTGTGTGTGCGTGTGTTGGTCTCCTTTTTTCTTTGAAATACTAGAGCGTATGATATATGACATAATTTATAAATTCATTAAATGAGAGCAGCATTCGTTTTAGGAATGAATAATTATAGTTTTTATTAAAATGTATTGTACCTCAATGGCACTATTTGAAGTACCAAATATTATAGTTGATGCATTTAAGATTTTCTTTCATGCTCTGATTCATTAAAAGCGTTTGATACGATGATCACGAAATCGGTAATACCATTACGGCATACGTGGCATTGCCCACGACCTGATAGCGAAGTACCTATAACAAAATCGTAAATAGTATATTAATACAGAACATAGCAAATACATCTTATCAACAAGTACTTGTGGTCTCCCACAAGGTTTGTTATTAGGACCACGATCATGAGGACTCATGAGGACTCGGCAAAATAGCAAAAATATTGCTGGAAAAGGAAACGACAAAAACACCAAAAACACCAAACAGATTAACGGCCAGCCAGAGAAAATCCGTGGAGGTGAACCCGGGCAAATTTTAGACACCACTCCGAAGACTGAAACGGACCGTATCCGGACACCTACCCCCTGGACAACCACCCCCGGGTAACCACCCCTAGGATAACCACCCTCTAGGACAACTACCCCCTAGGACAACTACCCCCTAGGGCAACCACCCCCTAGGACGACTACCCCCCCCCCCCGGGACAATTACCCTCTAGGATGATTACCCCCCGACTAACTACCCCTAGGGCAACCAGCCTCTAGGACAACTACCCCCCGGACAACTACCCCCAGACAACTACCCCCTAGGACAACTACCCCCTAGGACAACTACCCCCTGGACAACTACCCCCCAGACAACTACCCCCTAGGGCAACCACCCTCTAGGACAACTACCCCCTGGAACTACCCCCTGGACAACTACCCTCCAGGACAAACCCCCCGGACAACTACCCCCGGACAACTACCCCCAGGCAACTACCCTCTAGGACAACCACCCTCTAGGACAACTACCCCTCGTACAACTACCCCCTGGACAACTACCCCCTAGGGCAACTACCCTCTAGGACAACTAACTACCCCCGGACAACTACCCCCAGGACAACCACCCTCTAGGAAAAGTACCCCAAATTGGAATTAACATCACATTGAACAAGACTGTGCTCTTTCGCTACGCTTGCTCGCCAAAATAGAATATGGCCTTTAGCAAAATTTCTGCCCCGACCTGCAGCAATAAAACCCAGATAATATACCAAATTTAATTAAAAGAGAAGTGTTTGTTTTCGCTCATGCTTGCTCGCTTAATTGTTCCTACTCCAACTTCCAACAATAAAACCTAGTTTATCACATTAAAAAAAAAAAAAAAACTAGTTAAGGTATACTATCATTTGAAAAAATAATTTTTGTTTGTTTTGTTTTTGTTTTGTTTGTGTTTTTTGTTTTGTTTTGTTTTTGTTTTGTTTTTTGTTTTTGTTTTGTTTGTTTGTTGTTTTTTTGCTCGGGGTTGCTCGCTCGCTACGCTCGCTGGCCGAAATGGAAGTACCACTAAAAGCACATTGAATACGACTGAATACTCGTACTCTTAAAGGAAACCAAAAGCCAAGGAGAGAATCAATGTTATTGGAAAGTGAAAATTCAGAGAAGCACTTTACAAAAAGTTTCATTAAAATTGGTTAAAAAATGAGAGAGTTATGGAAGTTTGAAAAGTCTCGTTTTACTTTCTATGGGGATCCTCAAATTGGCAAAATTGCTTCAAAATGGCTGATTTTGTGAACAACTCTCCATTTGTTTTGTACACAGATTTTCAGATTTTCCCCAATATCTCTCAGGGTGCTCCTTGTCTCCTCCTGAACTCGACATATGTGGTGTAAAATACATTTTCCCATTATATATGTTGAGCTCAGAAGGAGATTAACGGCACCTTGAAAGATAATGGGGAAAATCTGAAAATATGTGTACAAAACAAATGGAGAGTTGTTCACAAAATCAGCCATTTTGAAGCAATTTTGCCAATTTGAGGATCCCCATAGAAAGTAAAACGAGACTTTTCAAACTTTCATAACTCTCTCATATTTTAACCAATTTTAATGAAACTTTTTGTAAAGTGCTTCTCTGAATTTTCACTTTCCAATAACATTGATTCTCTCCTTGGGTTTTGGTTTCCTTTAATTGTAAAATATTGCCTTAGATTTCTTCAATGCATGAAGGCAGGTATTCCTATGTGCAATATCAACTCTCTATTGGACGTTTTGGTGAGACTGAGATGAAAATGGCCGTCCTTGAAAACCACATCTTATCACTACAAAATTCTTTGGAGGTACAAGAACAATACAGCAGAAGGAACTGCCTTAGCTTTAATGGAGTCCCTGAGAAAGTTGATGAACAGACTGACAATGTCATCATTGAGATTATCCGGGAAAAGCTCGACATCGACGTCCGACCCGAAGATCTGGACCGGTCTCATCGTGTTCCTCTTCGTACACAAGATCGCGATCACAGACGACGACCAGGGAATTCCGCAGATGATCAACACCCTGCTGTGAAGCCCATAATCGTCAAGTTTGCGAGGCACAACGTCCGAAGTCGAGTGTATGCGGCAAGGCAGAAACTCAAAGGTTCCAACTTGTACATGTTGTATATATATGAAGACTTAACACGTGAAAGAAGCAAACTCGTTAATCAGGCGAGCGTCAAGAAGGTATGGACCACATGATGGACGTATCTCTCTCTTAACAAGGAATGGCAAAAAGGTAAAAATCAGGGGAGCGTTTCATGAAAGGAAGTTGTCGGATATTTTATCTGACAACTGTTATAAGCTACTGAAATCCTTGCATCTGATTGGCTGAGAGCAAATTTGTCGGATAAAATATCTGACAAGTCCTTTCATGAAACGCCCCCCAGAACGCTCAAAGACCTTGAAAGATTATGATGCCATTAAAGGCAGGACTTGTGACATGCGCCAAATGATGAATGGTTGTTAAATATCCTTGCTTGTCATGTAGGAAATCGGTAAAAATAATCTTGATAATGAAATTTTGGATACAAATTATGAAAGTATTTGAAGTGAGATTAAAGACACTTTCCGGTACAAGTATTGCACATCTAAATGTCTGTTCACTGCTCAAAATATTGATGAGATTAGAACATTTTTGAATAAAACAAATATTCATATTATGACTCTACGTGAAACCCATCTTGATGAATCTATATCTGACAATGAAATTTATATTGATGGTTATAATATAGTCAGGAATGACCGGAATAGGAATGGTGGTGGTGTGATATTGTATGTGTGCAACACTGAATTATGCCGTTCTTCAGGAATATTACAAATATGATCTAGAGTTGGTCAGTATTCAAGTAAACCTTGTAAAACAAAAACCTTTTATTTTGATGTCTTGGTATAGACCACCTGATTCTAGTATTAAAATATTTGACAGTTTGGAACACATTTTACAGAATATTGAAAAAAAGTCATGCGATTATATCCTAGTTGGGGACTTATACTGTGATTTGATTTGATACTTCAAGTAGTACTATACGTTTGCGAAGCCTAGCGGATGATTATTGTTTGACTCATTGTGTAACCACGCCCACGAGAATCACAAAAGATTCGCAAATCTTAATTGATCACGTTTTCACTTCAACGGCTGACAATGTTACACGTTGCTCTGTTATACCGTTGAGCTTGAGTGACCATGATATAGTTATTTTCTCTTGGCGTAAAAGCAAACCCACGTTCAGGGGTAATCATTGTTATATCTCTTCCCGTAATGTGAAGAAAATTGATATTGATTCTTTCATTGATGATCTTAAAAATATATCTCTGAGCTGTAGTGTATGATGAAGGGTCAACAGAAAAGGCGAAGTGTGGGTTCTTAAAGGGAGCCACCGCTCGATATCCATGTACGTTCAGTTTCTTTCGCTTGCCCCTATTGCAAGGCCGTGCATAACAGCAATCTTGGAGCAGCGAACCAAGTTGCCGTCGAGGGTGGGGTAGTTTGTCAGTTGGGTTGTTCAGTTCGTCTTTCTTCGGTCGAATGGTATCACTCCAATTGCGTGCTCGTTTACCGAAGATGTATGCGGAGATTCCTCAATATTACCCGAGCCGGGCCAAGCTCCAAAACACCACGATTGGCGACTTTTCGGTCCCTTTAAGATAAGACAGGTATTAGATATAAGCATGCACCAGTTAAAAGAAAACGAGTGCGACATAGGAAATCGCCGTGGATGACAAGTGTTATTTTGAATTTAATTAGAGAAAGAGATAAAGCTAAACAGACCGCAATAAGTTCAAATTTTGAGAATGAATGGAGAAAGTATAAGAAGCTTCGTAACCAAGTTACATCTGTTGCACTAGCGTAGCTGAGGGGGAGGGGGCAGGGGGAACAGAGTGCCCCCCTTACAACTTTATCTCCAATTTTTCTTTTTGTTTTCCTCTGTTTTTTTTCTGTTTTTTTTTGCTTGTCAGAGAATTATGGAAGAAAACGTGATAACCACCCCCCCCCCCCCTAATGAGCGACTTTTTTGAGGGCTGGGGAAAAAATTTGTCGCCCAGTTTTAGAGAGCTGGCGAGAAGAAAAAAATACAGGTCTCCCTTCAAGCAGAATTTTAGAATTGAAAACTTTTTTGTTTTTGTTTTTTGTTGCTTGTCAGAGAATTATGGAGGAAAACATCTGATAACTAACCCCCCCCCCCCCCCCCACTGAGCGACTTTTTTGAGGGCTGGCGAAAAAAAAATGTCGCACCCCCCCCCCCCCCCCCCCCCCCGAGCGAGTTTTGGAGGGATTTCGCCCAAACTTCTCATCTAAAATGGCACTTTTAAATCTTACTGAACATGTCAATAAAGCTATAGATAGAAGAAAGGTAAATAGTTTGGTAGCTTTGGATCTCGCACGCGCTTTCGATATGGTGCCGCAAGATATTTTAATTGAAAAATGTAAACTGTTTGGTTTTTAGTAATGATGCTATCCGTTGGTCTGAACATTATTTTACCCTGCGAAAACAGATTACGATAATCAGCGGTAACCAGTCAAAAGAAAATGGAGGGTATTATGGTGTTGCACATGGAAGCATATTGGGGCCACTGTTATCATTTTCATGATTTACCTGGAGTAGTAAAAAACTGCCAAGTGTCACTATATGCTGATGATACCTTCATATTTTATATCCTAAAATCCAGCTGAGCTTGAAAAAGTGATAAATGACGACCTTGCTGCTATTCATGAATGGTTATTACACAATTAACTTATGTTAAATGTTAAAAAGTGCAAATTTATATTCATAGGGTTGAATTGCCGACGTGAGAGTTTTGATAAAATCACTATAAAAGTAGATAATTAAGTAAATGAGAAAGTAGATGAATGTAAATATCTCGGTATTACTATTGCCACAAATTTTACGTGGAAGCCTCATGTTGCCCATGTAAAATCAAAGATATTGCGTAACTTCTATGTTCTCAGAAGGGCATGGCCGTTCATTGACCAAGCTATACGGCATTATTATTGTACAGTACAATGGTACAACCCCATTTTGATTACTGCAGCACAGTATGGATGAAACTTAATTCTGGCAATATAAAAGCACTTCAGGCAGTTCAAAACAGAGCTTTAAGAATTGTTCTAAAGGTGGATTATCGGTTTAGTAGAAAAAAGATTTATCGCACGTTGGAAAAAGATTGTCTGAGTGCAAAACTTAAAAAGAATCTTGTTATCCTAATTTATAAGATTTTGAATAACCTATTACCCGACTTTCTCTCTTGACAACTTACTCTGAAAGTATCACAATATAGTCTCAGAAACTCATCATTTATTATCCAATCACCCAAGCCAAATACAAACTTCTGTAAAAGTAGCTCAATTTATCTAGGTGCCGAACTATTCAATAATCTCTCAGAAAATGTCAGGAATGAGAGCAGTTTTCTGCAATTTGTTAAAAAAATAGGAACCATCTTTGAGCTTGAATTGTAGTACATGTATTTGTTTTTCTTCCTATTATCATGATTATATTTGATTTATCTTTATTTTCGTTTTTGTTTGACTTATGTAAAGTCGTTATGATGTTTATTTATGTTTTGTATTATGTTTGTAGTTATTTTTTGTATGTAACGACGGACTTGCTGAAAAACTGAAAAACAGCCTAACGGCTGATAGCGAGTTTTTCATCCGTGCTTAAATAAAACAAACAAACAAATATAGAACATAGCAAATACATCTCATCAACAAGTACTTGTGGTCTCCTACAAGGTTTATTGTTAGGACCACTATGTCTTTCTATAAAACGATATTCAAATAAGACATCATCAAACTTCTATCATGTTTCTTCTATGCAAATCTCACTACGATTGTGTACTGTGATAGTAATCTAGAAAAATTTACAGAGTAATCACTAGCAATCTTGATAGCGTAAGGAATAAATCATCCGACATTTCCAAAAGGTAATTTACCTAAGTCACGATGTGTGCGGTTCAGACACCAAGCTCCTTCTGACGTGCACTGGCACACTGAAGTTAGCTGCTAGTTTTACGATCGCTTCAGATACCGTTTTGCCTATCGCCACGTCATGAATATCAATATGAATAAGCGCACACGTCTCTGTTCATATTTTGGGGCGTTCTTTTAATCCAGATGAGCACCCAACAACATGGACAGAGAAGGGGCGCATATCAGTGCCCAGCAAATGAGCCCAAAGGCAATTATTTTTTCATCAACTTTCATTGCTGTGTAGTTTTGATTGCTGGACGATGTAGTGACTGAAATATGCTGCGCAGATGTAGTCAAAGAACAATCAAAATTTTGGAATATGTTTGTATCAACATGTGCATCCCCTGCCCTCTCATCTATTAGCATCCATATGCCAGAAGAAAATTGAAAATTATATTTGTCGAATAGATTTTGCCGAAATTTTATCTATATCTAAATGTGATATCGAAAATATCGAATTCACAGACGAAGGAAATGTTTGAGCACATACACAAAGTGATATAAAATGAATGGGCAATATAATTACATTCAGAAAGTAATTAGCGGAATTGATGACCAAAGGCTGAGAAAGCTTAAATGATAAACACTTCACTTCAAAGAGATGCATGTTTCCAGTTTTGCAGAATGGGAGTTCTTGTTTCGTTTTATGTAGTATAACTACCATTCATTCTAATGCGAGTCACGTTATCAAAAGTAAGCTGTCTGCCGTTTTGTAAAAACACGCAATCGAAACCTATGGTTGTTTTAATTACTTCCTCATGACATGCTTGAGACAAAACATATTCCAAAATTTTGATTGTTCTTTGACTACATCTGCGCAGCATATTTCAGCCGAGCGCAAACGACGTTGAGTCTCAACATGTGACCGATCTTGTGATAATATATATTTCTATACACATGTATTAGAGAAATGACATTTAAAGGTATTTTTCAATGGAAGGAATATTGTACAGCTTTTGACTATCTTTAGTCTGTGAAAAACCAAGTGTTTCAGATACCATTTGTGCGAAATGACGAGATGCAACGGATGGATTATTGATGCCTTCTTTTGCCTGCTACTACCAATGTTTGTCTTGGCTTCGAATGGAACAGCAGACGGAGACGACATTATCTGCAATGATCCAGGTGCTAGTAGAACATCTAAATGTGAGTGACAAACCTCTTTATTTTTATTTTTTTGATATCATAACATTTAATGTGGAAAAAAAATTGGTTAATTTTTCATTTTTTTAGCAGTGGCGAATTCAGAGTGCTGACACATACATGTAGGTGATGGTGTATGGCAAAAATTTAATAGGATTTGAACATTGGAAATAAACCAGCTCACTGCTCGAATATGAGATGACAGCTGCCTGAATATTGGTTATTCCAAAAATATCTTGGGTTAGTTGTTGGACGCTCCCCCCCCCCCCCCCCCCATTGAGTGTACGAGGGCTAGCGAGGAAATATGTACCCAACAATGTTTTTGACCTAATTCTCCCCCCCCCCCCCGTAGAAATGCAATGACCTCTTCTTATGTTCCTCCATAATAGAAATGATGCCGACACATCCGTTGTTCCTCACATTTAAACTCAACTACATTTACGATCTCTCCCTACCACCAGATATGACATACCTTGGATGTTATAATCTCTCCTGCTTTGTGACGTCAACTATTTCTAATATCACTGATATTGACCAGTGTACCAGTGAGTGCAAAATTGGAGGCCATTTCCATGCAGCTTTGTTTGACACAGATCAGTGTTCTTGTGGAATCTTAAACTGTGATAGGAATGACACGGCCTGTGATGTTAAATGTGGTTTACCGTGCACTGCTAACACTGGACATATATTCAAGACATGCGGTGGAATAGGTTACATTCAAGCGTACGGAGGTAAGGTTTCTTTAAGGTTGTCTGCTACAAAATTTTTGTTTGGCGGAGATAAGTGTTCTTGTGGAACCTTCACCTGTGATAGATATGACACCATATGTGACAGTCATTGTGGTGTCCCAAGCCTTGATAGTGGGAAAGATGTAGTGAGGACATGTGGTACCATATATGGCATTCCTCTATAGGGGCAGGGGGAAGTGACCCCCCCCCACAAAATATTGAAACACGAAGGAAAAAGTAAAAAGAGAAATTCGGAGAAGGGGGGGGGGGAGGAGGGTGAAGGAAGTGAGGCGGGAAAAAAACGCTAGGACCCCCCTCCTACATCGTCCCCCTATTCAATGACCTTGTTAATTTGCATTCCATCCACAGAGTAATCCTGATGCCCCCCTCCCCACCCCACCCCCACATAATATTAATGGCTGGACTCACGCTCCACCACTGTAATACTTTGTATGATATATTGATAACAAATAGCAAAGGATCTTGTAAGTATTTGAAGGCGAATTAGAATAACAAGATGTGCGTCTTCCCAACCCACTTCTAGTAGTTATACAATTATTGCAGATAATTTAAAATTGCATCACAAACATGTGTTATATATTTGTTTATTTCAGAGATGAAAATGCCAACCCAGAAACCGTCAGGTATGTTTTGAATAATAACGGATAGATTTCTAGGCCGATTCAATTAACTATCATTTTATAACGATCGACCTAACAGTTACAAATAAATGACTAAATGCCTTTATGATATTATTTCTGCACCCCTCTGGCAACATTTCAGGCAGTCGTCTTTTTACAGGCGCGCACATGCTAAACCAATCACAATGACCTTCTCATCCCACCGGGTATCCATTTTGCACCTGTAGTGATGATATGTAGATATGATGCCTTTCTCAAGGACATAAGTGGTGTGCCGGGATCTCCGCCACTGCCGTCCAGTAATTAAACAACTCGACTACAGCACCTCTCCTTAATTCAAACAGTATTCCTATGTCAGTGGCGAATCCAGGTGTGGGGGGGGGGGGCCCTCCCCTGGGACCAAAAGGGAGCCGCAAAAATGCTGAGGAGCTTTTTTTTTTTCAGAGATTTTTTGAGTTGAAAAGGGGCCCCCAAAATGCTGAGGAGGTATTTTTTTTTTTTGCTTGTCAAATTTTTTTGTGAATATTGAGCCCCCTCCCTCAAGAAACCCTGGATCCGCCACTGGCCTATATTATGATATACTAAGAACAAATAATCTTTTTTTTTTACAAAAAACTTGAAATGGATATATGAACTTATGAATTATTGTGAAGATGATCATCTTTATTCTAAGAATCAAAGTAATTAAGTTATGTGAATTGCCATAAAAAATCACATTTATATATATATATATATATATATATATGTAGCTTGTTTGAAGATGCACCGGAACTGTCAATTAAAACGAAATGTCACAAAAATTTGCTCACTCGCAGAAGACATTAGCTGATAGAACGTCGCTCTTTCTTAGGTTTTTAAAGTAACGAATCCATCCATATAATTAAGGATAATAACGACAGCTGTTATATTTTCATTCTTACTATTCAGGTATACTTCAAATAGTAATTCCAGTGACAGTAGTTGTACTCTCAATCGCAGCATGTCTAACATGCTATATTGCGGGAATGTATGGAAGGTAATTTAACTTTGGCGAGTATAGTAGATTGTTATTTCCTTAATATCGTATTATATGCACCTATATAGAAATGGACCCTATTACCGAACACTCTTAAGAAAATTAACCATAGCAAATAAAATATCAAATGAATATCTGTCAAACTTACATAATGAATGCTTAAAGTCCTACAGAAAAAGAAGTTTTGGAATTTGAAAAAGACAACGTAGATTTAATACGATATTCCCTTCCGAGCTAACCCCTTCACCACGACGTCGGCGTTTTGGTCCCTTAAAAAGGGTATTGTATTACCGAATGTGTGCCCCCTATCGGTAAAAGACACACAACCTACCCCGATTTGGGGCCAACGGGGTGACGACTGGGGCTGACGAGAGAGCAGGTTATAGGATATTACTCATGTTTTTGTTTTTGTTTTCGTTTTTATTTTTGTTTTTTTCCCCTCATTTTATGATCTTCTGCCCTAGCCCTGTGTGAAGTGGTGTGGAGAACATACGCGTAGTCCCACGCGTATGAAAGCCATTTTAGGCGCTTAGCTGTACGCGTTCGGTAATACGTTCTGTTCGGTAATACAATCCATGATTATACTATCACTTTGGAGAAGTTGTTGGTATTTTCATCTACCCAGAAAATTGAATTAAAGTTTGTTATCCCCTTTTTCACATGTCTCAGGATAATTAAAAAGTAAAGTAAACAACGACAACAACAACAACAAAAATCTGGCTGCAGATGAATAATATTGGTTATGTACATGTACATGATCATGTTTCAGATAAAAACGCGTTCTCGTTTTATTTTTGAAAAATTCGATGGTAATCATGTAAGCATTCTATGTTTTATTTCAATTAGTCCACTAATATCTCACGACTTGAAAAGAAGAGGGGTGGTATTCTGAGCACCATTTTTATCTCTTTCTTTTTAAAAAAAATATTTTTTTTAATGGTATTCTGAGATCACTTTTTATATCGGATCTTATCTTATATTTTATCTGCAGTTTGATACCTCTCGCCCATCGTATTTGTAGGAATAATAAAATAAAAATTAAAATAGGGTATAGGTAACGGCTGTTTTATCTCTAGGAAGCACGGTGAGTGCGAGATTTTTTGGACGGGTATGGTGCTATTGGTGTGATCAAAACAAACAAAAAGCTACCGAATACTGACTATATTTCTCAAGCAACATTCTCATATGATTATCGATTTCTATTTCAAGATTTCTAAAAACTTATATCACGCTTGCAGTGATGTTTGTGAAAGTGTTCTAAAAACTCTAAGGCCGGAATTCACAAAGGTGGTTTCAATTCAGACCATGGTTTATGCAGATTTCGTGGTATAAATACGCTTGATTTAGCGCGTACACTTAAAAAGATCCAATAATGAACGCGCCGTCGCGCGTGTTTGGCAAAAGCGTTAAATTCACGCTTGTTGCCATGGTTCAGACCATGGTTTATGTAACTTCAGACCAGGGTTTATTTAAATTAATTTACATAAACCATGGTCTGAACCGTGGCAACAAGCGTGAATTTAGCGCTTTTGCCAACCACGCGCGACGGCGCGTTCATTATTGGATCTTTTTAAGTGTACGCGCTAAATCAAGCGTATTTATACCACGAAATCTGCATAAACCATGGTCTGAATTGAAACCACCTTTGTGAATTCCGGCCAAAAAGTTTGGCTAGAATGTCCAAGTCTGCGCACACGCGCAACTGCGCGATTCTGATAAAACAAAACACTCAACGAACCCAAACTTTTCATCTTTATTATAGCAATCGGTATTTATGCAAAAACGAGTCAAAAATGATGAAAAGGGGTCTTTTAATTCACGGGCCTCAAAATGTTGTCTCTCACGTCAAAACTCCCGAACTGCGTGTAAAATGAGTAAGTGCGCAAACGTTTGAAACAACCTTTGAGACAACGTTAAAAATGACACGGCCGCCGTTTCTTGTGAAAATTACATTTTCTTGTTCTAATTTTGATGAGATTTTTTTTGTAAACTTACTCTTTAGAATATCAGGAATAATATAAAATTAAGCATTAGAGGAACATTGGAGATATTCTTGTTCATTTTCAGATCTTAGGTGCGCAGACATAGGGCTCCCCATCATACATCCAGGGCTGTCAACCCTCCCGCATTTGGAGGGAGTCTCACGCCACGACGCTAATTCTCCCGCCGTCCTTCCAGCGTCAAAGCGGGAGACTCCCGCCACGGCGCCCTTCCTCCCGCACTCCCGCCAAGCATGTAAATCTCCCGCTTTATGAAAAAACCTCCCTCCAAACGTGTAAAATTATAGCTTGTCAGAGATTTTTGGACTTCAAAAGAGACCCCAAAAATGCTGAGGACCTTTTTTTTTTTTTGCTTGTCAGAGATTTTTGGACTTCAAAAGAGACCCCCAAATGCTGAGGACCTTTTTTTTTTTGCTTGTCAGAGATTTTTGGACTTCAAAAGAGACCCAAAGTATTGGAGGGCAGGCGAGAGAAAAAAAATCACGAATCTCCCTCCAAGCAGTTCCCCAAAGATGACAGCCCTGTACATCAGTCATGTCAGTAATTTTCAATAAAATCCGAGCAAAAGCGCGTTTGCGCTTTCAAACACGCGTAGCGAAAATTGTAAAAAAAAAAAAAATGCATTCGCGCTCTCTTTCCCCAGAGACTGACAAAAAGTAATTCTATTGGCTGAGCATGATAAAAGTGAAATCTAACGACTTTTCTCAGTGGTTACCGCATCATAAATTGGCGTGTCTTAGATGAAATAAAATCTCGCTAAAATGGTTCTCACAATACCGATTTAAAAAGATTTTAAGGATATTTTATCTCACCGACTTAAATATCATATTTTATCTGAGATAAAATGAATCTCAGAATACACCATCAGGCCTGCACTCAGTATTCAAGGTTCATATTGTTAAACATTCTGATTCATCTTTATTGAAATGTTATCACCTAAACGTACATTAGTTTGCTCTTTCCTCGTGCAAAACACGGTACCTCTTTGTACCTTTTTTACTTGATCTGAAAAAAATGTTCCCATTTGGGGGTCTGTGCACTGAATGTTGCAATGAACATTTATATTTGTCATAACTACTTTTATTTTCCTAGTTCAACCAGGAGGCGTAAGAGAAGACAAGATATGCATCAAACTGAGAGCCCAGTAATACCAAGGGAACTAACATCTCGACGCCAAAAGCCTCAGAGCAGAGAGAACATCTACAGCATTGCAGGTCCTAGCCAACATCCTTCTGTTAACATCAGCAATGGTCATTCGGTTTCTTCTCTAAGCCTGTCATCCGAAAGTATATACGATCATACATCTGCATCAAATCGTATCCAAAACACCAACTCCCTGCCGCGCCGTCTACCATCGAACGCTGCCCCAAAGTGGCACAATCCGCGGGCAATGCAGAAGGTTACTGAAGGAGTGGACTGGCGAGGCGATGATGAGTGCAGCGGGTTCTGTTGCTCCGAGAGTAAATATGGTGGAGAGTGCAGTTGCCGCAGTAGAAGGGGTCCAGAAAGGCGTAGATCCGATCGTATGACCTCTCATTCAAAATCCAACTGCAGCGGCGGGTTTGTGACAGGGTTTGAAAAGAATGCTCGCAGGCCGGGCGGTTTCGAAGAAAACAGGGTGAAGCAAATGGGAAAAAATAATGGTGAGGGGAGAGGTCGGGGTAATGACAGGGCCTACACAAGAAGTTTGAAAGGCCGTAAAGGAATACCTGGCAGTCTCTATAGGGAAAGGAGGATGTTACCCCTTCCATGTGAAAGAGGAAGAGTTGAAAAAGAGAATCCCAGGAAAAATGGGCGATTGGCTTCACCAACTATCAATGGCCGTCCACCCGCCACTCAAAGAATAGAAATATCAGAGGATATGGATGGCAACGACTTTGGCACATTTTATCATACACTTCACCCTGAAAACGAATACAACCCAGAAGAGAATTCTGGAAAGAATATGTGTGAGAGACATCCACATACTAGCGAGGACTATTTTACACTAGAGCCAAGTGGTTTCTCTGAAGGGTCCTCGGATATAAGGTTTGCCATAGAACATAGAGCGGTTGATGACACCCCTACCTGTTCAGGGTCTGATGATCTCCAGTACGACTACGCTGCGATCCCTGGACAGAGTAAGCTTAGGAACTTGCCGTGTAGATGCAAGCCTAAACCAAATCCCCCTTTCCAAGACGGAGACGAAAGCGATGGTATGATTGACAATATTCTTTATAACGCCTAATTAAGGGTCACCGAACAGTCTGGTCATGATATGTTTTTGACGGACGTCTCTACAACGTGGTTAAGCTTTTAATCGAAATAATCGGGTATAGGATCAAAGAAATGTAGACAGAAAATCTTGGACCATAAGAAAAACAACAACAAACAAATCGTCCGGACTATATGAGATAGAGGTGGGAAATACCCCTCCCTTTACTTTATTTGGGTGGGGGGGGGGGGGAGAGATTTCGTCGCCTCATTAAATATTACAATGTATGTTTTTCACTTGGTTGGCACAGTCGCTTTGGCTGTTGATTTGAACCCGATTGTTAACAGCCTTCGCTCTTTACATGCTTTAATGTGCTCCACCCCATGAGAGGAAAATGCATGAATTATTGGGAAATCGGTGCTACGATTGCATTTCTCCTAAAAGTGCAGGCGGGTGATTAAATTGGAGATATATCTCCCATTCCGTGCTATGTAGGGGAGTGAAGCGACACAGAGTGTTTCAACATTTTCCTATAATTATATGAACATACCTGCAACCGATCAACGTACCTGCAAACACGCAATATACAGTATTGTGGTGAAACTTGGATAACGATTCTTGAATATACGACGACGCAAGATAGTTTAAGCAGGGTTCCCACTTAGCCAAGTTATAGTGGCGAGTTATGGAGAGTTGTGGCGAGTTGCCTCAAGGAGGCACTCGCGATAACTCGCGTAAAACTCTTCATGTAACTCGGGATAACTCGCAACAACTCGGCACGGCTCGGTGTAACTCGATGGAACTCTGCACAACTCTCCTTGAAGTCGCAAGCAGTTCCAAAATTTTTGAACATGTTCAAAATTTTCACTAACTCGTAACTCGTTTAAACTCGTAATATACTCGCAATACTCGCAACATACTCGCATTACTCGTAAGAAGCTCGAGATACACTCTTCATAACTCGCCACCTTCAAGTATACCCGAGTGCTATTCGAGTTTCCAAGAGTGGGATACGAGCACTACGACTGTGTTACGAGTCAGGCAGAGTTGCCCACGAGATTAGCGCGAGTTTAGATCGAGCACGGCGTCTTACAGCGAGTTTCGTATGAGCTTATTCAGAGTGCACTACAAGCTCACCATGATATGTCAGGTGGCCTATAAATATGTAGTGATTTACATTTTCCCAAAAGTATTTTCAAGATAGAACACATTTATTCAACCCTAAACGCACGTGTACACAGAGAAATATGCCATCGCCATTCCATTTCCACAACTACCAACAAACAAGGCAAGAAACATGCCTCGGCTCAAGAAATCCAAGAGTGGTGGACATGATTTACATATGGTGCATATGATTTACATATTCACACTAATGCATACATGTATGACAATACATATTCACACTAATGCATATGGGCCATTCTTTGTAAAGTGAAACTTTTTTTGACAAAAATGAAGTTAATTCTTGCTGTTTTTGAAAAGTATATTCTTGAAGAGTAATGGCTAAAGTTAAACGGATAACATTTTTTTTCATACAATTACATTGGCATAAGTTAAAGTAATATAAAAGTTTTTTAAAAATCCCCTTTTCACTATATAATAGTCATCTCTCAGTATGAGCTTTAATAGTTGTCACTGTATAGTGAAATCATACCCTTCCTAGGTCCTTTTGCAAGTAATTAAGTTGAAGGAAAAAGAAAGTTTGTCTATGCATTATGCAATAATCAACATGCATAAATAATTCTAATGTCACACATGTGACCCCAAAACATGAAAAGTTTATGCTATTTGAAAAATACAATTTGCATAATCTATATTTTCCTGTCATAAGCTAACTTGTATGTGTCCTCCATCTCACCAAATATTATTCCAAATATGATTCTCGTTCTTTAAATATCGCCCAACTAACTTTGTCACACACGTTACCTGAGTGCAAATGGTCAAGTGCATAAGGACTGGGCAAGTCATTTGTACAATCTGTTTTATCTATTATTGTTGAGTTTCTTGACCTATTATTTCTGTTTTCACTTTTTGTATTCCTTCTGTTTAATCCTCTGAATTGATTGCGTAACCCTATACAATTATAATCAAAGTGTAATAAGCTATAAAGTTTTAAATTAAAATTAAATTCATATTTTATTTTATTTCCAACAGAAAGAAAATGCAATGGCTTTACAGATATTATTACAGAAAATATGAAAAATATATGTACAAATTCATTTTTTTTTCTTAATAAGTGTACAAGTACACTGAAAATATTATAATGAATTATCAAAAGAAATTCATAATTTCTGAGGAAATGAAAACAAGCTGAAGATAAATATACTTGTATATCAGCATGAAAACTTTTGATTTGTTTACTTTGATTCTTTGGTCTGAACATTAATGATAATGATAATAGATGATATTAATGATAATGATATATAATAATAATAATTACAATAACAATAATAAGAAGAATTAATAATAACAATAATCATATGTCTTGTTTACCCAGGGTAGCCTCATCAATGCTAAATACTGTTCTTCCTGAGGGCTCTACAAGCATATTATTACCCTGGTTTTAGCACGACAACCGTAGCGCTCAGTGCATTCAAGAAATAAATTCTACAGGTACTCACTTACTACACCTGGATCGAGCATGGCAAATGCAGATAAAATGTCTTGCCAAATGACGTTAGTGCAATGGCAATTAAATTGAACCCCATACTTTGTGATCTGCAGTACGGTTAGTCGGTTACTTATTTACTAGACCAAAACACCTCCACAGTATCTCAATAAATATATAAATGATATCCATAAATGTATGAAAATGAAAAAGAAAAAAATTGTGTGTTCCCTGTGTGTTTTTCATTAAAAAAAAGATCTGAGAATCACTTTCTACCGTGTTGATGATAATTCACATAGAACTATTGCAAAATGAAATAAAAATACTAAATATTATGATTTTTTTCGATAGTTCACCAAATCTTTACACATTACCTATGGTATGTCACACACGGGACCATACATCATGATACAAAATATTACATAACAAAAATCTTATGCAACTTCCAACAAAATTAATGCTATTTTCTAAGAAATAATACCATGAAATATCTATATGAACATTGAAGCTTTGAAAATTCAGAGAGATTTAAAGATAAAATGTAAGTTTCAAAAACCCGCTTCTGTGCGAGGTCACACACGTGACCTGAACGTGTTCATCTCTGACGTGGAACAGGTATCATCATTGACAATTTCTTTTATCATTTAATCCATGTACCTATGTCTATATTTACTTTATATAAAGGAAAAACCAACACACTTGGAAGGTTATAACATTATATAGAGCTCACAATAGCCCAGTTCCCTAGGTTTTTTGTCGAACACGTGACTAAGAATGGCCCCTTTGCATCACTTTGGTCTCCTCCTGAACATCTGTTTTTTCTGCGGCGCCTCCTCGACAACAGGGTCGCTCATATTGTGCAGAAGATCAAGGTCTCTTCTTCCTTATGCAGAGAGAAAATGCTTCTGGCTTCCATCTTTATTTTGCAAAGCGCCAAAAAATATGCACCCCCCCCCCCCCTTGGATCGTGTGAAACTCTTATCACTTGTAACAAGATCTTGATAACTCGTTGATAGATCGGTATAAGTCGTTGAAAGATCGGTATGAGTCGTACACAGGTGATCGCAACTCATACCAAGCTTGGTGTGACTCGTTTCGCGCTCGGTTCACTCGTACAGCTATCGTAGTAAACTCGATGTTGCGTCGTATATCACTCATGCAAGTCTCATAAAATAGGCAAATTTCGCGCGAGTTCACGCGAGTTCAAGCTCGCGCAGCTCGGCACAACTCGAGACTCCAACTCGGCTAAGTGGAAACCTTGCTTTATACCTCTTAAACCTTGTAACTGTGATTGAAGTTTGTCCAAACTTTGTAATTGCTGTTATTGTTGTTCTTATAATTATTGCTAGTATGATGGGGGCCCCTTGTCTGCGCACCTAACATTTCACTTGAAATTGACAAGCTTTTCCTTTGGTATTCCTCTAATGACTGACCTCATTTTAATCCTCATATCCTAGAGAGTAACTGTGCCGAAAATCTGATTAAAATTCGAATAAGAACAATTTCATTTTCACAAGAATAAGCGACGCTGTCATTTTGACACTAAAAAAGGGAAGGTTCCCTTGTCTGCGCACTCATTCACTTATCACGCAGTTCGGGATATTTTGCATGAAAGGTGGCATTTTCAAGGCATGTGAGTAAAAATGCATAAAATAGACGTTCTTCACGAGTTTTTCCTCATTTTTTCGCTGATACATATCACTAAAATTGATATGAAGTTGATTGTGTTCATTGCGTCTTTTGTGATGTCAGAATCGCGCAGTTACGCGTATGCGCAGACATGGGGCACCAAACCACTATTATTACTTTTATAAATAGCATTGCATATCATTAGTGATATACTTTCACTCTTTTTTTTCTCATCGAAACCTGGGGAGATGATTGTACCCGCCATTCCCCAATATAAAATTCTGGGGATGCATTGCCCCCCTCCCCCCCCCCCCCCCCCCGCTATCTACGCCCCTGTTGGAGCCAGTTTCTCGATACCGTCATAAGTCTAAGTTCATTAACATCACATTGAAACGCTTGTTAATTCTGTAAAAGCCGTTTCTATGGGATATTCACGAACTTAGACTTATGACAGTTTCGAGAAACCAGCACCTGGGCGTTGCCCGCGGGTTATCGCTGCCACCAAACCTTGCAGCAACCTTTGCAGCTCAGACACATGTAAGCAAAATGACTGCGCTAGCATGCCCCACACCTTGCCCTAGCTTGTCTGATGCTTCCCCAACCTAGAAGGAACCACCATGGCATAACAATGGAGTACATGGCACACAAAGCCCTTGCTGCTATGCCAAACCAACCTGCCTAACAATAACAAACACCTGCAATTGTAAAGGATGCTATTTACTCTGACACTCTCCATTGTCTCTTTACGTAATTTAATAAGTTTCAAGGCTCTTCATCAATGCAGACAGTCCGTTTTGTGTCTGCCTGTCTCTTCTACTGTACCGGCTATTTTTGTCCCCATGCATGACTTGTGTATATATGTCTGTCTATTCCCTGTCTCTGTTAAGTGATATAATGTTAAAAATTGCAACGTATTATGATGTATATGCGTGATACACAATTTGCAGCGAGTTGTGCAGCACATACAAAAATTGGCGCATGAGCAACAACAACCAAAAAAAAAAAAAAAAAAAAAAAAAGGGGGGGTGGTGGGGGGGGGGGGGGGGGGTCAACATGAGCTCAAGGTTTTGGCCTGAAAACCCAGACTTATTTATCATTTATTTGGTTGTTTCGAACTAAAAAGGAAATTTTTAAAAAAGTAACACAGTATAGTTCACAGACATTATTCTAAAATAAAATAAACTTGATTTACGTAATATGTTTACATAAATATTCAGTTTCATTTTCAGTTGGGTTTTATTTCAGCATTTTGTCAACAATACAATTCAAACATTTAAAATCATACAATATTTGTTTCTCATGTCGACAATACAAAATAAATAGAAATAGTGATATAATGCAGTGAAATATCAATGTGAAATAATTAATATGGTTGTAAACATAATAGTAATAGTGAATCAGCTTTGAATACTTTATACACAGCATAAATATTACTGTAAAGGCTTAAAGATAAAGTTGGGTTCTGGTCATGAGATTAAATTGTGAAAGAAACTGTCTCAAAGCAATTGGGAAAGGTTGATTATGTAGCACATAACAAATGGTGTATGGTGTAAGGTTTTGGAATCGCCAAAATGATGATAAGAAATTGACTCAATTTTGCTGAGAAATGTGTATATGGGACTACACACAAATATTCGGTCCGAACCTTTCAGCTGTTTCTTGTCATATTTTGATTGTGAGAGCATTTGAAGAGCAATCCTTTTCAGGGGACATATCTACTATGATAATCTTCCAGACGAACATAAAATGATTGAGAAAGCTCACTGAAATCATTTTTTACCTTTCCCAGAACTCAAGCTTCCCTTTAACTGAGGTAATATATCAGAACAGAATAAAAACAGAGAAAGGAGGTAATTCAGTAAAATCAGTAAAAATCGTAAGCATAAGCTTGAAATGATGCTATAATTGATACTATAACGTAAGCATTTGAGCTCGTTCCCAAAAGAATAACATTACTCGCATTTAATAACTTAGTATGGGAAGAAAGTCTCAAAGTTTTTCTTTGACTCCCTACTAATCCTAGATATCCGTTTTGTGTGGGTGTGTGCGTATGTGTGGGTATGTGCGTATGTGAGGGTGCGTGTGGGTGTGTGTGTTTCTTTTTAATTAGTTGCATTGCAATTTTTCTTGATTCCAGCTAGGGCAATTTTTTTAAATATCATAATACGACTTTGATAATTGTGTTTTGATAATGTTGATGCATCATGCAGGTCTGGAAATTGCCCATGTACCCGCGTGACTGCGCGATCGATACGATAACAACCAACAATATTATTCATTCTGTTAGGGCAATTTAACTGTCGGCATTTCCGAACGCTTATCATACATTTTTTATCTGCATCTGATGAAAATTAATTTTATTTTAAAAATCCCTAACGTTCCTCTAGATGTTCTAAACTTTCTAATGAACTCATTTCAAATATCTGCTTTACCTGGCCACAGTTACTCTTTAGATCTCCAAAATTACTGAGTAATCATTGTAGGTCAAAAGATTCTGTCCAATTTCAGATCAGATATTGAGATGGGTAATTACGGTTTCACATTATACAATAAGGTCAAGAATATTACCTTCTTCGAAATTCCTAGTTCATGTAATGTGCCCCCAGAAGCGGGGATGCGGAATGGTGCTGTCACTTTTTCTAGTCACACTATCAGCCCTTTCAGACACACCAGGCATATGAGAACATTCAGACACAACTTACCGTTATACCCGTCTATGGGCAGCATTCAGACCTCGCGCACTGGCAGGTTTCATGGGAAGCTCATGAATATTTACGAGTCTCTCCCTTGCGCAGTACGAACTTTGCGCGGGCTTTGCGCATTGTGTTTATATTTTGTGTTGGATTCATTTGACAGTTCGCGCTACTTATACGACGTATGGATATGAGAGCATTCAGACACAAATATACGACGAATTAATGTATGAATGTGAATAGGGGGCCTCTATGATGACACATTATGGTGGATATAATATTACATAATAAATGAAATAAAATTATATAAGATATAGCCCCCTTTCAGACTCACCATGCTATCCTATATTCACATGACTTATGGATGTATGACGTATTGCTATGAGAGCGTTCAGACACAACTTACCGTTTATACGATAATAGTATGGCAACATTCAGACCTCGCGCACTGTCAGGTTTCATGGGAAGCCTCATGAATATGTACGAAACTCTCCCTTGCGCAGTACGAATTTTGCGCGGGATTTGCGCGTTGTGTTTATATAAGCCCCGCCAATTTATACTACGTACAGGTATGAGAGCATTCAGACACTAATATACGTCGTATGAAGATCATCGTACGAAACGATGCTTTTAGCATCGTTTCGGTATACGAGGTATGAGATACGACGTATCAACGATATAAGACCATTCAGACACATAAAAATATCCTATATCTATACGTCCTATACCCATACGAAAACCCTCTAGTCTGAAAGGGGGGTGGTGAAACATACTATGGCTCATACTTAGTTAATTGCCGAATCTTTCTTATGTATATACAGTTCCATAATATTTTCCCTCATTCTTTCATTTAACAAAATTAAGATTTGAACTATATATCAACTTTGATCTTAGGGTGTCTTTATTGAGCTCTCGAAGAACTGAGTTTGCGACGACCCTTTTCGTACAAAACGAAAATCACATGATAATTTTGTAAAATTTCAGACGAAATCACATGATGATTTTGTATAAGTTTAAAAGTCTATTGATAGATTAATGATTACAAATAACGAAAACAGCGTGAACCAGAACGAAATATAGCTTATAATGTTTCTGTAAACATGGTAAAATCTGATATACGTAACATGTTTCATAAATTGCAGTCATATGTTTTCAACGAATATGGCGATGGATAAATACCTTTTTGTTCAAAATTGACCCTTAGTGTGAGAGTTAACATTCCTGAAAGGTATCTAGTGATCGAATTATTCATAACAACTTCCCTTCCTGAATAGTTCATTATGATAATTGAACAATATTTCAATTTATACATCTGCGATCTGCAGTTTCAACGACATCATTGACACAATATCATTAATTTATGTTTCACTGGGTAGAAAATTGTTTTCTTGCTGGGCCACCCTGTATAGTTACTCAATTGCGCTTTCCATAGTATATAAATTAACCCGGCTTTAGAGAAGCTATCCCCATAAGGCGCTGGCGCTCAAGCATTCAAGAAATTTCTTCTTACCGGGTACCCATTCACTTCACCAGGGTAGAGAGTGGCAAATGTAGCTAAATGTCCTAGGGACGTTAGTGCCGTGGCAGGGATTCGAACCCATTTGCAGAAGGACTTATATGAAAACCCCTTGCCTCACACAATCATTGCCGTCAAGGACCTCCATCTTCAAGACCGCTCGCGAGGTGGCACTCTGACTTTCATGCAATGGACGCTCGACGTCCCGACCGGGTTCTTGAACAACGGATATATGGATCTTGCTACCCTTCACGATCTCTTCGTATTCACCTTGCAGTTCTGCGAGATTGTTGACGATTCTCCGTTCCACCTGAAGATACACATCATATGATAGAATGTTGGATTTTCCTTCATTATTCGTATTTTTATGTTAACGTGACTTATAAGCGATTCGCCTTCATGTCAACTCTCTTTTTTTCTCTCTCTCTCAATATATACTCCTTTAAGATTTCATCATCAACTTCCTCTTTAGATCTTGTCTGTTGTTATGAATATGCAAATTTATTTGATTCAAATGTTCATGTTTTGGTGTGACGGAATTCGTGATGCAGCTCTAGCCGAAAAAATTTAGTTTGGGGTAATTGGCAGTTTGATGTTCATTTTCTAAATTTTGAATTATTTTGTTGTTAGGTAAGGGCAGATGACCTAATTTGACCTTTAGATCCCTCATCCGAACACTATCTGTCGTTATCCATTTGCCGTGCCTTTTCTGTATTTTTTTTTTTTTTTAAGTTACATTTTCAAAATATTTCTTGTGGATATCAACTTCGCTGAAAAAAAATTATATAACGTGAATGGAAGTTTACTATTATTTACCTCATGTATGATAGAACGAGCCCCATAATGGACGTTGTAACCAGTGGCTAATACCTTCAAGACGGACTGATCCCACGTCAGTTTTATACCATGTTTACTTTTTGCCTGCAATTGGTGATAATAGAGATGCAAATATGGTAACGACAAATCAACAGTACATGATTTCTAGCACAATATCGCGTCATAGGGCTTACGAACAAATGCATTTCCTCATACATTGCAGCACTAGCGTAGCTGAGAGGGGGGCAGGGGGCAGAGTGCCCCCCCCCCCCGTCAACTTTTCCTCGATTTTGTTTTTGTTTTTCTTTTTTTGCTTGTCAGAGAATTATGGAGGAAAACATGTGATAACCCCTCCCCCACTGATCGACTTTTTTTGAGGGCTGGCGAGAAAAAAAATGTGGCTATTTCCCCCCCCCCCCCCCCCCCCCCCCCCCCCCACTGAACGAGATTTGAGGGTTGGCGGGAAGAAAAAGAATACGGGTCTACCTTCAAGCAGAATTTGCCCCCCTTGTAAAAAAATCCTAGCTACGCCACTGCATTGCAGTCTAGAAAACTGCGAAGTGTTTAGTGTAATGAAGAGTCATCGGATCATATTTCGGCAAAGTAATCATTGAGTGTGAAGGGGTTTGTACCTTTTTGTAGGCCTACTGACCTTAGATGAACCCTGTGCTACAACAAGCTATCCAATAAAGTGCACTACTACTACTACTACTACTGCTGCTGCTGCTGCTGCTGCTGCTGCTACTACTACTAATATACCTAATACATTATCAATATTAAATTTTACAAATTCTATTCCACAGCTACAGGCATTTAGCGATGAATGATGGACATCATCTTTAAAAAATAAGGTCAACCCTGTAGATTCTTCCATGACACCCTAATGACTGTAATTACTTGTAATCTGATTATTAAAGAAGTAACCAAAACAGCTAAAAACAAACCTACTGTTTTTGACCATTTTCTCATCTCTTTGTTAACGAGTAGAACAAGATCATACTCGGTGAAAGGTAGAAAGAAGACGGTCTCGTTGATCCGGCCCAAGAACTCGTCTCTCTGGAAGTGCTTCTTGAGGATCGGTTGGATAACTTTTTCTTTGAAGTTGGCGGGAAGCTGCACTTGTCCTATTGGAATAAAGATTCGGTAGTCAAAGAAGATAATGTATTAAGGGAGGGAAATGAGAAAAATGTTGCTTAACTTAAATCTTTGCAACAATAAGAGGCGTATTATTGGTATATATGTATTTGCAATTTTCTGCATGCCGATCTGCTCCAACATCAAAATGGTCTAGCAACGCCCCGTAGCGACGAGTGGTCAAGGTGGTGGTGCAGCACCTTCTGGTTATTTCCTAAGGTACTGAGCGAAAATCCTCGGCAACCTTGCTTGCTCGCTTGCTTGTCTGAGAATTTTTGAATAAAAAGGCACCCCGAAAATGTGATAACTCTTTCTACCTGGCTTGTCAGCGAGTTTTCTGACTTGCTTGTAACCCCTACAGTCAGAGAATCCTGGATCCGCCATTTGCGGGGCATAACTTTCTGCCCTCAGCATTTTAAATAGAAAAAATCGTTCCCAGGGTCTAGAACTGCGCTACCAACCTGTGCAATTCTCTTTTTCTTCCTTCCAGAAGTCTGTGATGGCTTCACTTCCTAGGTTTGATGTCATGAAGAATATAGCCTTGTTGCCTTTGACAGTTGCACCCTTTCCGTCAGTTATTCTTCCCTTTTGGAGAAATTAATTAAAAAAAAAAATCTAATAGGATATCTACTTTAGCCACAGCAATTTCGAGAATGCAGCGTCATAAACACCGGGGAGCATTGACGGAAGCGCCCCTCCTTTTTGTAACGTCTCTAATCACATAATTATGGGAAAATGTGTTTATATACGCCAGCATACTTTCTTTTCTGCAGGTACATGTATATTTTGCTTCAATGGTTCCCCCCCCCCCCTCACAACATGGTAAATCTGACTATGGGTATATAGGAACGGCTACAGCTCACAAAACCGACAGCTCACGAGACCGACAAAGTGGGTCTGGCGGACATTTAAACAACTTTTCTGAGGGCTATCGGTCTACTAGGATGTCCGGTATAGTAATGTGGTGGACAGTGCATGTGATTACTACAAAGAGGAAGAAAAAAGTTGAAATAAAAATGCGGGGCAATTCGAGGGGACAATTACTGGTTGAGGTATGGTGAGAGACTAAAAAAACAAAGGAACTTTGAATGCGTTGACAAGAAAACAAGGAAAATGTGGACTAAGGAAGTCCACTTATAATAAATGAATGGATCTCAATTGGTTAGTAACGAAATCAACAGCATTACCTCATCGAAAAGCTGCAACATAATGGTCAGAACATCAGTGTGGGCCTTTTCAACTTCATCAAACAGAACAACAGCATTTGGAAACTTCTTGAGTTTCTCTGTGAGCTGACCACCGTCACTGTGTCCGATATAGCCTGGAGGGGACCCGATGAACTTGCTAACCTCATGCTTTTCTTGATATTCGGACATGTCGATTCTGATGAAACCTGCCTCTTTTATTTTCAAGTAGGTTGCAACCGCCTTGGCCATTTCAGTTTTTCCTGAGAATAGAGGATAATAATACGGAAACAGTACGAAAATTTTATGATATAAATGTTATGTATGAACTCCCTTCAATATGAAGGCTTTGACCATGGGCGGAAATCTGGGTGGGGGGGGGGGGGGCGGTGGTACGGTGGAGGTGTTCCCCGCGATTTGGAGAGGGGGGATAACAAATGTCTCCCTACACGATTTGTGGCCTTTTATAATACCAAAATTAAATCACTCAAAGGGAAACTTACATTTCTTATTTTCTTATTAAAGTTCAAAATGCGACCATTCTTCTTTTTTTTTTTTAAATTTCGTTTTGTTTTGTTGTTGTTGTTTTGGTTTTGGTTTGTTTTGTTCGTTTTTCGTTGTTTTGTTGTTGTTTTGTTGTTGTTGTTTTTTTTTTTGGGTGGGTGGGGGGGGGGGGGCTTGGCTTGGCTTGTCAGAGAATGTAAGATTTAAAAGGCACCCACAAAACGTCTTCAAAACTGGACGAAATCAAAAGCAATATTTAGTCATATTTTTGAACATCTAACATTATTGTTTGTATTTAAACTGAAAGTCGACTAATATTTGTACTTTGTCCCAATGATTGTTTTGACTTGTGTTATTTTCGTTATTATCGTGTTAACTCTATTTGAACAATCTTATCAATTAAGGACGATTAGAAACGGGTCAAAGGAATTGTTGACTCGTTATATCTATCACGTCTATGAAGTCATAATGTAACATGAAACATCATGATAGATCATGTGACATACCAATGCCTGATGAGCCCAGAAATAGGAACACCAGTGGTTTGTCTTCGCTTTGCCAACCTCCTTCCTTTCGTCTGATAGCTGGGATATTAAGAGAAGAAAAGGGGGAAAAAAGAGAAGGAAAAGGAGATATACACAGATGGAGAAAGAGAGAGAGAGAGAGAGATACAGTGACAGAAACAGAGATAAACAGACAGAAACAGATGATTACCTCGATAAAGACAGATAAAGGGAGGGGGCAAAGACAAAGACAGACAGACAGACAAATACAATAGAGGGAGAGAAAATTAAATTCCGATTCCTAATGATTCATGATGATTTTGTTCAACAGTAGATCTAGTTATAATAATTTGTTTGTGTGTGTGTGTCTATAATATCTTCATGATGCAAGACAATAAGCGACACATTATACCGCCTTGTATCATGAAGTGGAGTAGCAGCAAAATCGTGTCTTTTTATCTCAGAAGAAGGCATAGGAGACTTTCTAAAAATTCGATCTGATCTGAATAATCCTGGTCACCGTCACTCGATTTGGGACGGATCAAGAATTTTGTAGGGGGGGGGGGGGGACACAATTTCACAATTCTCTTTAATTATGAAATCAGTTTTATTGACATCTCATCATAATTACTACTGGAATTCTACAGATGGAATGGACTTGTCACAGAAATGATAATTAATCATCATTAAAATACGTTTCTTTGCAACGCATAAGATCATATTTAGATAAGATTTAAAGGAACCCACTTTTAGCTACCAATGAGACGGCATGCCTTTGGCCAACAATGGCCTCCTCCAGATGCTTTTCGAGTTTAGTTGGTTTCCTGTGTTTGGATCCTAATGGATGCAGTTCCATTTTTTGGACCTGGAAAAAAAAAGATAAGTGTAGGGCTGATGGGCATATCGTATTTTTGTTTTATGGCATGTCAAACAGGCTGATCACAATGATAAATTTGATGCAATTTTAATCACAGATTAAAGAAGACTGACAGGTCTGTTTGTTTTAATATCAATGTACATTTTATATGAAGGAGCAATCTTAAAAAACATACATATATTCCAGAAGTTGTTTATGCATGGCATCTTATGTCATTGTTATGTTGAGGCAGTCTTACGTCAACACATGACGCCTCGTGTGCAACGGTTATTACGACATCAAAAACAAATCCAATACTCACACCTGCTGCAAGATGTTGCGTCTGTGGCGCCGCATCACCACCATCATTAGTTGATAGTAACTGCTGTCCATGGTCACACTGTTGGCAAACCACAGCATCCATGGGGCTGTCGAACGTACAAGACGGACATGACCAGACATCATCCCACTGGTCATCATTGCAATGGACACAGTTCAATGACGTCACAGGGTTCGACCTAGTGCAAGAGGGACAAACCCAGTCACCACCGGCTACATCCCATGCAGTAGCGCATATCGGCTCATTTACTGCAGCAGCATAAGCATGATCAGGATGATCTTCTGCAGCATCTGTCCTTGGTGCATGTGGATTCCTTGTGTAGCACACTGAACAGTTTAGGAAGTCGATGCTGTTGTTGTTTGTACATGCCGCACACGACCACTAAACAAAGAAAGAAAAGATGTCATACGAATGATATCTTGAAATGGGACCAGGTAATGTATAAGCTTTTAGGGTAACATTTAACTGACCCTGGTCGGTGCAGTTCTGGATCTTTTGCTAAAGATGACAACGTAAAAAAATGTAGTACAATGATCCTTTAATCGTAGCATCTACAATTCAATATCGGAAAGAGGTATACATGGTATATGTGTTACCTATTTTCAGTCGTCCTTTCTTGTTGTCATAAAATATCTTGTATCACTATGAAAATTTATAATGTCAATCTTCAGCATGTTTATGGGCCCTGGGCTATACGCCCCCCCCCCCTTCCTACCACCTGGATCAACCCAACAAAATACCCACCTCATTTTCTCTTATAGTTGATACATCTCCAAAGTCTATACGATCCGACTCACAGACTTCACATTTGGATGTGGAGCTTGAATTCAGGCAAGTGCAGTGTTGACACGTCCACTTAGCTTCGGCCATTATTGACCTCCGTAGATCTTTCACCTGGACAAAATAATAAAATATTTACCAAGAGGAAAAAGACCAGGGTACAGAAAAGAAAAAAAAAAGGTCTTGCCCCCTCTCTCATGTCGCCGATGAGGTTACGCGTCTACCATGTCAACGGTATTTTCTCATGTTGTCGAACCTGTCAAAAAGGTTGCTTGTGTAGTAAGTGGACAGTTATTTTTACCTTTTCCTTTGGGTTGCCGTATAGACAGATTTCCTCTTCTACAACATTCACGTCGCACTCTACTTTATGATCTCGTGAAAACACAACCGCAGATTGGAACATTCAAAATTTCCTACAAGGTGTAACACTCTGACACAATTGCTGGATATAACAATCTCTTGGTTTTGAAGATATTTCAATCGATTCTCTTTCAGGAAGAAGACACAATTTTTCATTGAGCCAGTTTTATACGTTTTTTTCTGAAATACATATTGTACTCACCTGAAGACCAGAGATACTTCATAAACAGCCGTCGATTAAGCAAGAAATGATGCATGTATACTAGCTTGTGTCTTGTAGACACTTGCCCTATACGGTTTCTAGGAAATGCGCCTTTATCTTATTTTGTATTTTGATTGACACAAATAATACAGATAAGACTTTGTTCTTGACATAAATGATAAATGTTAACTATATAGAGTTCAATATGGGGTCAAAGATCTGAAATATCTTATATACTCAAAGTTCTTTTAACACAAATTTGACAGAGTTGGATAATACGATGCATTTACATTATGAACAATAGCAATCCAGAAAGGACTTTGATATTTATGTCCTACATATCAAATCATCCTTGCACATGATGTTTTAATTTGGAGGCGTAATTGTGTCAAATATGACATGGTAAATGGGTCATTTCAAAATAAAAATGAGCATTTCCTTGCAGAGAGTAATAAGGCATAATCATAAACATAATTCGTTTGATCTGATTAACATTTTTCTGTTTTCATAAATTGATTTTTAATATTCAGAATTGTCTCACAAACCCTGTCAATGCAGGTCACACGTTCATGAATCGGATTATTTAAAGATAAAGTTGTCTGTCTCTTCCCCCTCTCTCTGTTAATTGTGTACAGTGGCAATGTGTATGATACTTGCATAAACTGATAATGTATTCCACTGAGTTGTGCAGCACAGACGGAGATTGGAACATGAGCAATAAAGGAGTCAATGTGCACTCGAGATTTAGGGCTGGAAAACGAGATTTTACTTGTCATTTATTTGGTTGTTTCGAACTCAAAATCATAACACAGTAGTTCACAAACATTGTTCTTAAAAAAGACTTATTTTTATGTTGTTTAAATACAATGTATAATATAAACATATGAGCTTGTTTGACATAAACTTGCATTCACCTATTCAGTAAGTGCGTGCATGTATGTTTATGTGGGTGTTTGTTTTGTTTTTGTTTTTTAATCACTTGCATTGCAATTATGATTGCTTCCCGTTATGAGACAACTATTCTGTCTCTGTTTATTAAAATAGTGCATTAATCATGTCGATAAAGGTCTGTTAAATGCTCATATCTGCTTACTCGTGTCACTGCAAAACATAAGGTGCAAAAAATATTTATTTATTCGGTTCGAGCAATTTTAGTGCATGTTGGTATTTCCGCATTACTTCCCTCCAGATATACAGTCCGACCTCACTTACCCGAACTTCATTTATCCAGCCATCTCTATTAACCGGCCCTGTCTTCCGGCCAGTTCGTCATGCAATTCACCCAAAAGCCTTGGAAACAGGAACACCATGGGCAATTTTCTGTTTAATTTTATTTCATTTCATCTCTTACACATAAAAAGATAATTTGCAATCATCAACTACACCAAGAAAACATAAATTTTACAGCCAATAGACTGCCCTACCCTATTCATTTGCATAGAAAATGTACATTTCTCTCATATCAGGCCATTTCACTTATCCGGATGGGTGCCGGTTCCAATGCGGCCGGATAAACGAGGTCGGACTATATTGGTTTTTCGCATGCTTACCATTTTTATGTACGAGAATGAAAGTATAAAACTCTTTAAAGTAAACTTCTATGTATTCTAAGCTTTCTAATGATGTAAAGGCCATTTTTAAACTAATGTCTCCTTTACACGTCCACAGTTACTCTTTAAATCACCAAAAATCCTGAACAATCATTTTAAGTCAGTTAAATATTTCCTCTCACTTTCAAGTGAAATAAATTTTCACATTATGTAATTATTAAAGTCTAGAATAATATTACCTTCTCTGAAATTCCTAGTAATATTCCATGTAATAATATTATGTCACCAGAAAGAGTTTTCCATAGTGGTCCTGTCACTTTTATTAGTCACATTTCCTCCGTGAAATAAGCACTTGAAAACAGATTTTTCATATTATGGCTTGCAACTCTTATTATTGTCGGCATTTTCATTCAACTATACTTTTCATTTTAACGATCGATAGGGCCCAGTGAAAAGCGAGGATAAGGGCTGACAGCCTGCGTTTACTTTACTATTTCATTATTTTCATGCTTAAGTTATAGGGGAAATTTCACATTGTCAGTGCAAATTCCATCCTTGGAATTACCACGCCATGGAATTTGGAACATTTATAAATCTACCGTACAATTAGTACAATATATACACATATGTGATATAGCAATACAAAATTTAAAAGTATTTGCAGATACTTGCACGGTTACAAGGAAAGCACAAAACTTCATGCTCTTTTCTACAATAATATTTTATGAGGGTGCGATATTCAAGATAATTCAAATATTCCTAATTAGTACCACTATATCTTTCCTAAACAAGAACAGCAACAATAGAATATCATTCTTCCACTCTGTACAAATATAGTCTATACAGCCTACTGCTACAGCTAACAGCCTACATTTAAAAAAAAAATGTAAAAGTGACTTTGTTCTTCTTCTTCTTCTTTAACATACAAATTAAAAGTACTTTTGATGTGGTATTTGTAAGGTAACGGTTTGTATATTTTTTCCGAATTTGGTTGTCTTATGCAGAGGCAGATCCAGGATTTTGTATAAGGGGGGGGGGGGGCACACAAATACAGGATTGTCAAATTTGGGAAACTGCTTGGAGGGAGATCCGTATTTTTTTGGTCTCGCCAGCCCTCCAAAAGTTGCTCAGTGGGAGGGGGGGGGGCGACAAAAAAAAAATTCACCAGCCCTCCAAAAGTTGCTCGGGGAGGGGGGTCCAGTTTCCCTCTTTAACTTTCTGACAAGTAGAAAAAAAAAGAAGTTTTCCGTTCTAAAAAAAGGGGGATGGGTACAATGCATTGTTTTCTTTCAAAAGGGGGGGGGGCACGGGCCGGGATTGCTCTACCCCCCCCCCCCCTAAATCCGCCACTGGTCTTATGCACAAATTTAGTTGCCAAAGACTCCTTAACACGTCAAGTATTAGTACTGGTACTATATAAGCCCGTATTAATAATGATTTAAAAGAGAGAGAGAGAGAGAGAGAGAGAGAGAGAGTAAAGGATATGTAAATTTCTAGCTTAAAGCTTATAGATTTGAAAGAGAAAGAGTCACAAATTTGGGTGAAATGTGTACGAAAACTTTAATCTAAGGCGCATTGCGATATTAGATTTACTTTTACTTTAAAGAAGTATTTGTATCACATACTGTTAGATCCTGTATATACAGGTAACAACACATATCGTTTATGCATGGAAAAACAAATTACATTGATAACTGAGTTATTACAGTAGACCACTTTATGTATGGTTATTCCGATTTCATTATACTAGTTCATTTTAGTCAATAGGCCAATAATACAAAGTCATCCGAATGGGAAACTTTAGAAAAGGCCGACACGTTCGTTCTAATGGAAAAGTTGTTTGTCACTGTAAAGCTACTTATTAGCGATATTCCTTCGACGAATGATTTTCTTGAGCCATTCCGATGGTTGATGAATCTCCTGGAACCGACAGTAGAACATGCATTTGAAGACTGCTTTGAAGCTGGGATGCTTGACCGCATATATCACAGGGTTCAAACACATAGAGAGAGTCACAAGCAAAGCGAAATAAGCTAGGCTTGGGCTGTAGGATTCTACGGAGAGATTGATAGAATAAGGCAAAATACAGATGAAGAAAACAGCCACAACGATTGCCAAGTTTTTTGTGATATCGATCTGCATCTTGTTTTGGGCAGATGATGATGTCTCTTGATTGGTGATGTTGTCAGAAGATGCCCTGAGGTTGTCCCTCGTTGCTCTGACATGCTTCCAGACGTAGACGAAAATGGCAACGTAACAGAAGATTATTACGATGGTGCAGAAGATGAAGATGAATGAGACAACGCCTTGGGACACCTTCAGGAAAGGATGGTCCGAGTCCCAACGACAAACCTTGAAGACCGGGTCATACGTTATACCCCCTGTCGCTGGAATCAGCTGTGGTGTCATCACCGCTACAACTGGAACGAGCCACATGAGAGCTACCATTATAGCAACGCCACGGCGCGTGTAGATCTTCTGTCTCAACGCCTTACTCTTGGTGATGATGATGTACCGGTTGACTGCAATTGCAGTCAAAGTCAGTATGCTGGAAGGTACCGACAAGTGCAACACCAAGCCGGTCAGAGTACACAGCCAATTACCAAAGGGCCATCCAGTTTCGGAGAGCACTGAAACAGCTTGGAATGGTAGGGCCAGTGCAGTGATAAAATCGGAGATGGCAAGGTTCACCACAAACGCATGGGTTGCGTCCTGCAGACTTTTGGAAAGGGAAACAGCCGCACACACCAACAAGTTTCCAAGGAGGCCGAGAATTGCAATGATGATCTGTAAGGCGCCATATACTACTACTTGCGTTCTGTTAGTATACACGGAGGGCAGGTCCTCAGTCGGTGCTACAGTTGAAGTGTCTTCTTTCAGGGCCGCTCTCAAGACGTCCATGATGAGTTAGATAGTGATGCCTTCTGTAGTTTTTATGAATATAAAAGAATATATATCTTTATCATACAAAGCCTATATACATATCGGACCCTGTGTCAGTGTGGCAGATAATAATATAAGCTCCAAAAGAGCCAAGTATATTCTGATTCAGATTCAGATTCAAAATTACATTTAATTCCTTCTTATAATCAAATACAAAATTTGATTTTGATTTGATTTGAATTTATTTTTTCCACTTTCGTTTTTTTCTTCTTCAACAAATTGAACTACAATATACATGACAATCATAAATGAATATCAATGAAGTACAAAGTAAGAAAGATAATACAAAAATGACATAATTACAATGTTTGTAAAGAATATAACACGAAAGTAAAACATAATAATTATACAACTAGATCATAAGTACAGTACAAAGATTCAATGAGATATTCACAAAGATTGTGGAGGAACTAATAGTAAAACAAAAGTGGTGGAACCTAAATTAAAAGCGAAGCTTGTATTACTTAGGTCCCAAATTAAATGTACATTCACAACAACAACAACAACAACAACAACAACAACAACAACAACAACAGCAACAAAAACATGGTGGAAGGAGGTGAGGATCCCAGGAAGCACATGGCTTGCGGTGGGATCGCCTTTACAACACATATATAAATATTATACAACAATTATAACATACAAAAAAATCTAAACGATAAAAAAATAAAAAGAGAAAGAAATCTGCAATATGTGCTACTGACAGAACAAGTGCTGAATCACTATCAATAAGCATTATATTCTTCTGATGTCTGAGCTTAATCAGTATGTAAGAAATTATTTCATTTAAATATTTTAGACAAGAAGTAACAAGTATATCCCTCAACCCGACCATTTCTTAAAAATCATTCGGTTGGGATTTAACTCTAATCCATGATATGTAAAAGTGTGGCAAAAGGTAGCATAATTTGGTTACTGCACTTCCTGAATCAATATCGAGAAAACAATCTCATTTCTTTTTCTTGGACTCATGTACAACATATTTTTGTCACGCGAGCACCAAAGACAAGTCCAAAATATGGATAAGTAAATCAGTAAACTGAATGAATGCATGAGAATAACCCCCCCCCCCAAAAAAAAAAAAAACAAAAAAACAACAACAACAACAACAAACAAACAAACAAACAAACAAAACAAAAAACAAACAAAAAACAAAACAAACAAAAGCAAGCATGGTATTTGATAACAAAACACTAAAACATTTGTAATTATATATATAGATGAAGGAAAGTCCTCTGGCCAATCAATCCCTTTCATTGTTTGCAATGAACCTCATAGTTCTTACCGTATAATCGGTCTTTTCTCCTCCGACTTCTGTATCGTCTGAGCGAGTTCTAAGATGCTTTATCTCAACCAATATTTTAGGTAAGTGCTGCAGCAGCTCCTACACAAGGAAGTTTATAATATTATTCCAACTCTTGTATAGCCGGGCTCGAGGCGGCAAGGGCTATATATGAATATTTCAAAAGCAGGAACTTTGAATATTTCATTTCAGTTTCCATCAAGGAAACTAGGTTTGCCATACCTAATTACAAAAAAAAAACAAAAACAAAAACAAAAAACATACATACTGCATTAAATGAAGTTATAATTACCCTATCAAATCAAGGGTTGAAGGCCTTTTGGAAGTTCATGACATTTAACTAAACACGCATAGTGAGTAAACGATACCATACTAACACTGCCAAATTTGTAGTTTATGATTTATTGAAACTTCATGACATTTAAATCACAGAAATTATAGCCACATCCATTTTGGGTAGTTTTGTGAATTTCGGGAGGGGGGTGTAGGACGATCCCCTTAATTTTTCAGTGAGATACTTCCCCATCCTCCATGGGATCGCCGATAGCGCACTTTGTTACAGAAATTACAGTAATGTTGCCCCCCCCCCCCCCCCCCTCTCTCTCTCTCTCTTTCTCTTTCTCTCTCGAAGGTATTCTAGTGAAGATATGAGTGAAATTATACAGGAAATTTTCTAAGTGTGAGGAATATAGAAAATGTACATGTTCTGCTCGGTACAAAAATAATGATTTGAGATTACGAGCGCGGGGTCTACCCGGCCTGCATGCATAAACCAGGGAGAAAAGGGGTCAAGCGTTTGAAAAAACAGTGCCATTCCAATCTATACTTTCGGTGCATTCTGGTTTGTGGGCACAGAAACAAAGCAAAATCTTTAAGAAACATGCAATTATTATATAGGCGAGGGAGCTGAATGAAAGCCTTCTGCTCGACTATGACCGAGGAAAATCGCTTACCGATGAACATCGGTAATACTACCAGATTTTGTTATGATAGTATGTATCGACCTTGCGAAACAACCCCCCCCCCCCCCCCAAAAAAAAAAAAAAAAAAGGGGGGGGGGAGAAAAAGAAAAAAAAAATATTCGAAAGGTCCCACCGAGATTTGAACTCGGATCGCGAGATTCAGAGTCTCGAGTGCTAACCATTACACCATGGGACCAGTGTTGACGATGAGGGAGCACACAAGGAACCCAGATATTAGGGCCCTCTATCGGTCAAAAGAGAAGATAGAGTAAGATGATGATGATAATGGACATGTAGTAATTAGGAACAATTAAAGCAAAATAACAACAACAACAACAAAAACAAAAACAAAAACAACAACAACAATCAACCAACAAAGAAAACAAATTATGATTAAACATATTAATTTCTTGGTTTGATGATACAGATATTTAAAAAGAACAGATGATCAAAATATAGTCAAAAAATATATTTCAAGAATTTGTTTTTTTGTAATATTCGATATGCTCCTCTATTTTTTTTTTCTTGTTCCAAAACAAATACGCAAAAAAACAAAACAAAACAAAACAAAACAAAACAAAACCCCCCAAAAAACACTCTTTCTCTATTTCCCCATATATTTCTTTATTATTTTTATGTTATTTTCTTTGGAAAGGAAATTAGTTAAAAATAAATTTTCTGGCTGTATTTTTTGCTATGTCTTTACTATTTTTAGACGATTTTATTTTGACTACGGTCTCTCTCCTGATCTGCCCTGTCAACTTTACCTCATTTTTTTTTGCTTGTCAGAGAATTATGGAGGAAAACATGTGATAACCCTCCCCCCCCCCCCCCCCAGTATATTATTTGCTTTTTCTTGGGTTTCATCCTTCCCTTTCCCACCCCTTTCATACCCATTTTGCCATTTTTCTGAGAAGTTTATCAAATTGGTTTGCAACGGTCTGTAAATATGTTCTTTAGTTTAATTGATTATGCAGTCATAACGATAAAATATTTCGTTTTACACACTGCTGGACAGAAATTCCCAAATAGTGACAAGCCAAAATAGTTTGCTTTATATTCATGTGGCCTAGTGCCTCGAATATAGGCAACAGATTCTTTCATTTGGGGTACCCTTTTATATCACTAAAGCAATCGATTTCAAATAATCAAATTTTAAAACTTTCTAACCGTCCTACGGCCTTTTCTTTTCTTTCTTTTAAAAAAATATAACAATAGATTGTTTTATATCCGAGTAAAACTTATATGTAATGTAGGCCGCCATGATTGTACAAATAAAACAATTACTAATCTAATCCTTTTCAATTGAGCCCCCCTTGGGCCCTTTAACCCCATTCTCTTTCCACTACAGGTATCTTATTATCGATTCCTATTCTAATCTTTTTTTTACCCATCTTTCTCTCTCTCTCTCTCCTCTCTTCCCCTCCCACCCCCCCCCTCTCTCTCTCTCTCTCTCCTCTTTCCCTTCCCTCTCTCTTTCTCTAATCTAATCCTTTTCATTAGAAACCCCTTTAACCCCATTCTCTTTCCACTTCTATGTACAGGTATCTTATTATCAATTCCTATTTTACTCTTTCTTTTACCCATCTTTTTCTCTTTCTCTCTCTTCCCCTTCCCTCTCTCTTTCTCTCTCTAATCTAATCCTTTTCAATTGAACCCCCTTTAACCCCATTCTCTTTCCACTTCCTATTCTAATCTTTCTTTTACCCATATTTCTCTCTCTCTCTCTCTCTCTCTCCTCATTTCCCCTTCTGTCTCTCTCTTTCTCTCTCACTCATTCCCTCTCTCCTCAACCTCTCTATATCTTTCTAGATGTTTCGAAAGATGGATAATCACATTCTTTCCGAAGTTTGCATTTTGATATATCATGCACAAGTAATTCAATATTTATTCAAGTTTTAAATAATTCATTCACATTTTGAAGGAAAACTGCAGTAAACATGAACATACACAATGTTATATAGACAATGAATCATTTTGAAATGCAAATACAGTGGAACCTCGTTATAAAGAGCACTGATATAACAAACTCTCGTTATAACAAGGTGATTTTCCTGGTCCCATCTCTTTGTATTCTATTGTATTTTGGCCCTGATATAACAAGGTTTCGATATAAAGAGGTAATTTCTCTGGTCCCAAGGACCTCGTTATAACGAGATTCCACTGTACCCGGTATTTAAACCAATCAGTTCACAACATCTCCAATTAATGATACATGTATATCATAAGAGACTATGAAAAAATGCAGTTATAGCCTTTCCTCCCTATTCCTTGCCCTTCTAAATCATACATTTGTTTTCTCTGTCCAACCATAGGTATGTCTCCCTTTCTCTTATGTACCAAGTTAAAACATATGGAGCCATTTTCAAACATTGTGACTTAGTGTTTTTTTTCCAGGTCAGCGTAGATACCCATTGATTTTATCAGCATTTGGAACCATGCAGTACATTTTCATACAAAGACATACAACCATGACAACTCATTGCAAAAGTAATTTGTTCGGCTAGCTTCAGTCAATGTTCCCTATAAATATATTCTGTGTTGAAAAAGTAACATAAGAGTGTAACTTTACTTTTCATTTCACACGATACATTTATTGTATCTTTACATCTCAACATATGTACTGCATATATAGTCAAGGATTGTATTTCCGAACAGGATGGTATTACCGAACAGGATGGTATTACCGAACGTGTACAGTTAGGCGCATTAAAATGACTTTCATACGCGTGGGACTACGCGCATGTTCTCCACACTATTCATGCTATTTGACACAGAGAACAAAGGGCAGGAGATCATAAAATGAGGCAACAAACGTAAATAATATCTTATTTTTACATGAAACCATGAAAACAACTAAATAATTGATTGAAAAATCCCTTATTCTGACAAATATCTCTATTTTGAATGAAACTTTACCCTAAAAACTGCCTATTTCAAAGAGAGAGTGATATTACGTTACTGCAGTGGCCGTTGTTTATATATTGGCAACCCTCGATAAAGCATGATTGTGTAGAACCACTGAACTCATAGAGTTCAGTGTGTAGAACGTGCCATCGACCAGGCCTGCCGAACTACGAGTGATAACCAGGTGATAACAAAAAGTGTGTGCGTAATATTTTTGTTGATTAGACTGTGCATAATGAGGAAATTTCTCCAAGAGGGGGCACGTTCGGAAATACAATACCATTTTCAAGGGACCAAAACGCCGCGTCATTGGGAAGGGGTTCGCTCGGAAGGGAATATCTATTAAATCTCCGTTGTCTTTTAAAATTCCATCAACTTCTTTTTCTGTAGCACTTTGAGCATTAGTTATGTAAGTTTGACCGATATTCATGTAATATTTTATTTGCTATATGATTGATTTTGTGAAAAGTGTTCGGAATTAGGGTCCACTATATGTATCATACCATTTTCTGGAGCAACAGCCACATGTATCGTAATGTATATTTGGTAGAGCACAGGGCAGCATGTCTCCCTTCTAAGATTGCACATAAAACAGATTTGGAAAGAGGTACAGTGGAACCTCATTATAACAAACTCCTTGTGACCAAGGAAATTACCTTGATACATGTATAGTAAAATGGTGAGGGCGGCAGAGAAGAAAATGTGCTAGGGACCCAGTGCTACCTTGAAATGGTATTGCGTTATGTTGAAATATTCTATTCTTTCTACAGTACATTAGCAGGAAGAATTACCCATGCAGCATATGTTGTAAACTTCCTTCGTATTTGGAGACTTTGGGTTTACATAACAGGTGAGTTGAAGCTCCAGTGCAACTTCATGTCTCGTGAGACATTTCAATTTCTTGCCATCATGTGGTACTTTTCATCAAAGCATCCAGGGACTTTGCACCCAACCATAGTGTGTGCCTTGATCGCACTGGAAGTGATGTATGTGAAGAATTTTTCTCATCGAATGGCTCATTTGTGCTCAACAAGCACAATTACTCGGTTTCGGACATGTTCCACAATCTCTCCAACATGCAGAGATTGGAAGAATTTTGCTCACGTCCAGACGGCCCTCTCTGAGTAAGTCTCACCGAAAAGGTGAGAACATTTGGAAAAAAGGACACAATATTCCGCCTGATGACAAACTCCCTAACTTAAAGGATTTCCCAACAGATACAGAGATAGTAGCTGCATGGGACAGGGGACTTGTGCAGGCACAGGAAACAATGCGTCGTCTTGGGATTGCACCAGATACAGAAGAACCTGCAAATACTGAGAATTCATGGTTCTTTAATCCAGACCAAATAGATGCCACTACAGAAGCAGGCATACATCAACAGATGGCAGTTGATCAGAATGACGAAGATGCCAATGTACCACAGGATATTCAAATTCAGGAGAATTTTCATGGTGAACCAGCTGTGGTAGCATTAAATATGGCTGATCCTGAACTGCAGGTACATCTCTGAGATTTAGCAGATGATGGATCAGAATCAGAAGAAAGTTTTACTGAGGATAATGCTCGTGTTGCCCGTCCAGTCATCTCGAATACTATAGTTGTTCCTGATGATGTTGGTCCAGTACACAAAAGTACTTTATTCAGTATGTTGAATAATGATCCATCAGGCCTTTCAAAAGACAGGTTGAGGTGAGTTCGTGCAAAGCAGTATGTAGAGAGGGATCAACCTGCTGTTGTTAATTCAAATGAAGTGGGTTTATTTGATGACATTGCCATTCATTTGTCCAATGAATCCTCCTATGTCCTTGGCAGAGTAATAAGAATCTGGAATAAAAACCGTGCAACTGTTGAGTATAAAAGGCCTGTCAGTCTGAATGACACAATGAAATATCAAAAACTAGAATTAGTTGTGGACATGTATTCCACGGACAATAGTGAGATAACATACAAGCCACAGGAGCAACAACAATTCTTGTTTACGAGTGTGATCCGATGTGTTGCATTCAGAGCTGCCAAAAAGTACGATTTTATCGTATTTCATACGATTTTTCAGTGACAATACGACACTAGGATTTTTCTCAATAAAATATGATTTATCAAAAAAATAACTATGTGTCTCCGTGTGTTTATGTATCGCTCATTGACATTGTACATGATTGCGTATGCGTGCGCAATTTGCTGCAGCCGTGAGGCGCGCGCGGCACAGCACTAACCATAGGCACTAACACTGCAGCTGTTTCGCGTGCACGCCTCACTGGCAGCTAGCGAGCTAACTCCCGGGGACGTCAGGCGGTGCTGGCCAGCAGCAGCCGCTCTCGATCTCAAGGACGGGCCGAGTGAGTTTTGTGTGGAATATATATATTATATCTCTCTCTTTTCTCTTCTTCTTTTCTCTATAATTTTTTCTTTTCTTTTTTCACATGTGTTTATGCCAAATATTGCCTTATACACCTTGATTGAATATGACTGTATTTCGTTCATGCCCCCATGTGAGGCCGTTAAGAAATAAAATATCATTGTCATAGTCATTGTCATAGTCATTGTCATTGTCATTGTCATTGTCATTGTCCAGCAGGGAAACGGAAGAGGGGCACCCGTGATGGATATCGGGTACCCCAGCAACCAGCCCACAACCCAGTAAGTCCAAATCACCCATCCACAGCAAAAGCGAGTGTCAACGCAATTAGAGTAGCAAAAGTCATTGGGTACAGATGTACTATCAAGTGTCTTTTGAATGGAGTACCTGTAGAGGGACTGTGGGATACCGGGGCACAGGTGACCATCGTGTCAGAGAGATGAAAAAATAAATGGTTGCCTCATGAGAGGGTTTGGCCAATCACAGACTTACTTGATGGTTGAATCCAGATAAGATTAGCAAACCAAATGGACATTCCACATGTTGGCTGGCTAAAGTTACGTTTTAGTCTGAATGAAGATGACATAATTGAGGTACCAACTCTTGTAACACCTGACACTTTGGATTCCCCTATCATCGGGCTTCAATGTGATTGCCGAGTTTGTGAATGCAGAGAGCAACACACAAGATGATGTAAAGCTGACTCAACACTTTGGATTCCCCTATCATCGGGCTTCAATGTGATTGCCGAGTTTGTGAATGCAGAGAGCAACACACAAGATGATGTAAAGCTGACTCAAACTATGTTGTCGTCACTGAGGGCTCAACCTTCCGATGTGAAGAATATCTTACACCTCTTACCTCAGGAACAAGAGGAGAATGGATTAGTCAGAAGCGCGGACGGAAAGTTATAACTATTCCGAGTCTGCCGGGTGCATACTGACCCAATCCAACAATCCACCGATGTCCTCTTCGATGTCCTCTTCCAGCCTAAGAAGACTGATGACATCGAAGGTTTGGTGATAGGAGAATGCCTGGTGAGACTGAAGAAGGGTTAATACAGCCACTTGACCATCCCTGTTTCAAATAACTCCAGACACAACATTGTCATCTCAAGCCGAAGACCACTTGGTAACTTGCATCTTATTCAGTCTGTTATCACAGGTGAGAGGCAAGCACCCTTGTCCCAGAAAGAAGGCTCAGAGAAAGGAGATGCTGGAGAACAGGGGTGGCGTTCTGAAAATTGTTGTAGCTTTTCTTGTAACTTTTGTTGTATCTTCCTGAGATAATACCTCTCTAATATTGTTGTAAGTTGGTATTCTGAAAATTGTCTTAAGTAGATATTATCTCTTTTAAGGACAACCTTTATATTATCTTCGACACGCCCATTTTTCGACACTTTACCAATCAAGATGGATTTTATATAGGTAGGTTAACCAATAGGAGAACCCCTTATGTCAAACATAAGGATGGGATTTGCACGTTTATCAATTTCGGGCGTAGTTATTAAATTATGCGTTTTATAATGCGCCATGCGCTATGGGACTGCAATCAATCAACATAATGGCTCACCCTCTTCTGCTCGAACCAAGTCACATATTGATGTAAAATCATCGAATTCCACCTGTAATTTCTTAAAAATGTCTTCTCTATGATATCTTGAATCACACACAGTCTCCATCTTGCTATTCGAGCATATACTGTCTGATTCTGAGCTAGAAAAATTGCCGAGACCGTGAGATACAACAGCTAGAAGCTGTTGTAAGTTTTTTCGTAGTTACCATGGAAGATAAGATAAAACAAAAGATAAGATAATTTTCAGAATACCAATTATCTCATGATATTATCTTCAGCACGCATATGTAAATTAGGATCATGCGGAGAATGAACAAAGATACAACAAAAGTTACAACAAAAGTTACAACAATTTTCAGAATACCAATTTTATCTTAAGTGTGGAGATACAATAATATTTGAGATAAAACAGTTATCAGAATACCGCCCCAGGACTTCATCTCAGCTATGAGTCTTTCTGAGCTGACACTCCCTCAATAAATTCTAGTCAGAGAGATGCATGAAGAAGAGAAAGATGCATTTGCCAAGGATGAGAAGGATGTCGGATGCATAGATGACCTCAGTGGATGAAAGTGATTGATACTCTGGAAACAGCTAGCATTCTCAGAAGGAACCTCACCATGTGAATCATTCCAAGGATGAACTAAGCTTGAGATAACGCAAAATTATTTTGTTGACGAGAATCTTCCACATTGCGCTGAATGATAGACAAGAGGAACATTTCTTTGGACAAAATAATATATTTCCGTTCATGACCTCGTGGCTATGAAATTGGAGCATTTGATCAGAACAGTTTGAACTGAGAGAATACATTCTGGAACACTGATGTATCAGAGACTCATTTAGTTCAATAATATACATGTATGTCCTGATATATTCTTCTTCTTGTTTCTCTTTACACTTTGATGATTGGTTGAAAGTACAGGACCAACAGATTTGGGTTTCATTCAATAAAGCGAAAAATATGATCAATTTATATGTAATCTAATTTTGGCTGAAATGTCGGAGACATTTGCTACATATTTAACATACAGTTAATGCCTTTGTGGCTCTGAACAGATGAAGTCTTCAAGAATGCCATACCAGGAGGGAGACATGGTTGTTCAGAAATTGGAATGATAATTGACGTCAGCTGGTCCTGGTACTGAGGGGAGTATATTCACAGTTTCTTTCTTTCCTTTCTTTATGACCTGAAGCTTGAGCTTGGCCTGTGGGGGATCTTCACTTCCACTCACTGGAGGATGCTTTTGGTTGCCGTGGGAACCTTCATCCACAGCAATGTGGAGCTTGCATCCTCGAGAGATGAGCAGCTTCTCTTGGGCAGCCGCCAGCTGGTTGACAATCCGTCTCTCAACCTGAAGGAGATATTAAAAGTATTTAGCATTTGGGATCAGTTGACCTACAATGGTATGGAGGAATATTAAGGGACTTCTTCTTTTGGATGATATGTTGTAGATATAGGGAAAAATATCAAGTGATTAAACAGAAGAGATATAATTATTGATTATATAATCACACTCGGTTAGGACTTTGTTAAATCATGGACTTTTATCAACAACAAAACATAAAATTTCATCTAACTCCCCATACTATTTTGTCTAAAATTTCAGGGGTGGAAACGATTATCACTTTTAACAATTAGACTGTTGAATTCTTGTCACATCACATTTAGAGACATGTGTATTGAAATATGACTGTTCAGTGAAATGAGCTACACATAGCACCTTGTTCAACATAAATTTATAAATGAGTGATTATAAGTTTGTATTTCTAGTGTGACTTCGACTATATGACACATACCCCAGTGACGAGTGCTCTGTAGTCAATTTTGAACACTAATCAAAGTCTTAGGTTAAGCTCTGGACCTAACACAATGCCAATCCTTAAGACGCTCACCTTAACCTAACCTAAATCCAAATGGTAACCTCAGCCCTAACCCTATATTTTTGAGAAAAAAAATAGCTTGGGGCAAATATCAGAAGAGCAAATGTCTGATCGCCATGAGTTCAGCTATCTCCTCAAATATTTTTCAGTTTTCTTTGAAACTGACCTCATGTTTGATGGACCTTGCTCCATAGTGGACATCATACCCGTCAGCAAGAACTTCAAGAACCTCCACGTCCCATGTCAGCTCCATCTCGTGTCTGTCCTTGGCCTGTTGAGATACAATTTCTCAAAAGTTTTCCAACCATTCACTAAACATGATTTAGCATAAAACATCTTGATAACTTTGAAAAAACAAACTCCTTTTATCACAGTTAATTTCCATAATTGAGAGAAATTATTTTTTTCCACTTTGCGTAAGTACATCATCACTGATGTTGGTAGGTATGGGAATTTCCCAATCTCCATTTAACCACTCTAAAAATAGTCTGGCAAGTCCCATTTGTGAACATTGATATACTGAAATATGTGGCTTACACAGATTCGATAATGACGAGCATGATTCATTCTCAGCTTCAACAAGCACAAAATGAAATCTTGCAGAGAAAATTTACCCTTGTTGCCCAGAAGTTAAGCTCTTTGGAGACCAGTCTGATGAGCTCAGCACGGGAGAATGGTAAGAAATAGACCATCTCATTGATCCTGCCCAGGAACTCGTCTCTCCTGAAGTGCCTCTTGAGGATTGGTTGGACGACATCCTCCTTGAACCGCTTGGAGATGGTCACCTGCTCAGTCATTTCAGCTGCTTCTGTGTAGAATAATAAAACCACTGGTTTACAAAAATGTGTTGCGTTGCTCTATTTTCATGGGAGGTATTAAAGTCAAGTTCACAGGCACTTGATAAGCTTGCAGTAACATATAAGTTTAGGATAAAGATGGGGGAAGCAATTGTTGCATTATTCACATCAATGTACGATGAACAGGTAGCCACTGAAGTAGGTTTCAACCTACTCTCAATAAACCGTTCTCGTAGTTCATAGCCGAAGGTCAGTAGCCAGCAGGACTGAACGCAACAGGCAAGAGGACACCCCGCCATCCCTGCCATTCCATTCAACCAGCCCCAAACCACCTGAAATCAAGGAAGTTTCCTTCATTCGGTACAGCCACTGTCACAGTCCCCTCAAGCAGCAAGGTTATCGTTGTGGCAGGAAAATCGCACTGCGAATCAACACCTTATAAAGCTGTCAATGCCAACCTAAGGAAGAACTAGCACCTGACCACAAATCTGAATGGAGGACATGGTAGTCACTCAACAGACTTTGTACAGGCACAGGCCGTTGCAAGACTAACATGAGCAGATGGGGATATGCTGACACTGCAGATACAGGCTGTGTTTGTGGTACATCCGAGCAAGCCATGGAACACCTACTAATATGCCCTATCCTGGATAGACCTGATGGCTGCTAATGAGAAGGCTCTTCACTGTGCAAGAGTCTGGCCAAACATAAACCTGTTCCTAGATGATGGACACGAAAGAAGAAAGAAGAAGTCCATAGTTTATGATCCTCCTATACCTGCAACTTCATTTTTTTACATCCTATCCAAGGGTTGGAGAATTATGCCACTCAATAAGTATGACCCATAGTGGTAAAAATGGGTAAAGTGCTTAAACAGACACTCAACTCTGCACGTTTGTAATTCAGAGTCATATGCGTCTTTCAGATGAACATCAAACGCAAAGACAGCACAAAAAAAAAAAGAAAGATAGGAAGAGATAGATACCGGTACACTCTCAATTCCAGAAGGCAATTCATCACAAGATGGTTTACCTCGTTCCTCTTGGGTAGTTTGTCTCTGTTCCATCATAGCCTTGGCCTCTCTTCTAAGTTGTAGAGCATGACTGGCAATTTCATCACTAGCAATGTTGGACGTCATGACAAAGACAGCGTCTTTGCATTCTATTGTCTTGCCTTTTCCATCTGTCAACCTCCCCTGTTCATATAAAAAGGAAAGGAATATAGAAACTGATATCTTTCTTGACAATTGATTCTCAGGAAAGTTCAGAGTATGCACTATTATGCACTAATAACATCATAAACTTTGAGGTCAGTTTATAGTAATTATTAAAGAAAATCACATATAGAGAAGGAGTTGGAAAAATGTTTGATATTGCTGCATGGAAGAGAGTAATGTTTTCTGAGTTTTATATCTATATCTTATCAACAACTTCTTTAATGCCTTCTTATTTGTAGTATTATTAAGAGAAAAAAATACAGAACATATGAATTGTTGGACAGGATTCATCACCCCAATGGCATCAAAAGGGGTAAAGGAAGTCACTTCACATATTCAGTTTAGCTCCTACCTCATCAAAGAGCTGGAGCATGATGGTCAGCACGTCAGGATGGGCCTTGTCTACCTCGTCAAACAGCACCACGGCATTAGGACACTGCTTCAGCTTCTTGGTCAGCTGACCGCCCTGTTCGTGACCTATGTACCCTGGTGGTGACCCGATGAATTTGGCTACCTCGTGTTTCTCCTGGTATTCAGACATGTCCATCCTGATGAAGCCCTTCTTTACATCCTTGTGCATGTACCTTGCTATCTGCTTGGCCAGCTCAGTCTTTCCTGTCATGTGAGGGTTGAAGACAAAGCAAACATTGTCTGTCAGTGGTTCAGATGGTTTATATCTAAAACTTGATCTCTTATTACAATTACAACAATATTTTATTAATCTAAGCAACAGCTTCATTTTGTAATGTTGGTGCCAGACTGCCAGTTTTCATACAACTCAGTCTGACTCTCCATAATGTAAACAAAAGTAGAGACCGTAAAACTCCCCAATTTCTTATGAATTGTATGATTATTTCTCAAATGATGTTTGTAGAATCAACATTAACTAGTGGATTGTACACGAAACGTGCAATATCATATTTCTTCATATGAGGAAGGAAACACAGAGAGAACCGGTTATTCATTTCCATAGTCTTCTCCATAGCCATCACATAATTTTTTTTTTAATGTAGTGTGGTATCAGACAAAAATCTGTAGATAACTGGACACCAACAAGAGCAAAACACAAATGATCCCATATTTTACCGACACAACATAATATCACTTTTCCCCTTTTATTTCCTGTCTCTGCTCACCTATTCCAGATGAACCTAAAAAGAGGAAAACAAGAGGGTGGTCTTCATCCATCCAACCATTTTCTTTCCTCCGAACAGCTGTGAAATGACAGAAGAACTTCATAACATCATACATGTACATTTAAAGATAACTTGGACCATCACTCTGATCTACTTTATAAAACAATCTGTAGTAGATTGACAATTTTCTTTCCGTTTTAAAATGTTAATTCTGTTATTTTCAGTATTCAAACAACATGCATCATTACAAATTGAATTATGTGACAATGCAAAATCCTTTGGACATTTCATTATGATTTGGATGGGTTATAAAATTGAGATATGATATTGGATAATTTCATATTTCACAATGTGACATCCATATGGAGCAGATACTTCCTCTCAATTGATTTTTGTTTATAAGTTGATCTTTAAAACAGAATCTCATGGTGCTGTTAAGGGATTCTATTATTCTATTCTTCTATTATTCATTTTATTATTAATTCCTTGGTAATCTTCTTCAGTCCTTTAGAAAAATACCCGGTAGTCATCATCATCACTGGATTGCCAACACATAATTTTTCTCTAAAGAAGCAGTTCTTTAAAAATAAACTACAAATTTGAAAAACAATGATCTTCATTCAGTATTTCAAGTACAAAGATGCCTTTTACCTGCAGCAACTGTTGCGATGGCACCATCCTGTCCAATGATGAATTCTTTTAATCTTTGCTCTAATGGGAAGCGACGTCTCTCCTCTGCTGCTCTCTCTGCTTGCTGTACTGAAAACTGACAATGTGCAAGATAAAAAAAGAGTCGGAAGTATGAAATATGTAGCCATTCAGGTCCATGCATCATCAATATCAAATGCAACAGTTTAGAAAAAAAAAACTGTTTTTATTTTATAACCAATATAGGGCATATCACCATTATCACCAAGTGGATATTCATATAAAGAATACACACTTTCTTAAAAGAAAAACAATGAATTTGCTGATGGAAGATTATACATGTGTGATCACATGTAGGTAGAAGAGTTGAAAAAAATATATGTCAATGATCACTACTTTGACCATCTGACCTTTGACCTATTTCACTGACCTTTTGACTGTATTCTTCAAGTAGCTGCTTTATAGCTTGGCCCTTGGCATACTGCATGGGGGTATGGCCATTCTCATTGGCTATCATTGGATCAGCACCTAAAAGAGAGCCACAATATGAAATTTAGAAGAGGAATCTAATATCGTGAATGATGACTTGTATGGGATAATTTGTTAAAGATTTAATCTCTCTTCTGATAGATGCAAAGAAAACTACCTCTAAAATTACGAAGTCTTTTTCTGCTTCCTTCTCCCTCCTTTTTCTCTCTCTTCCTCTCTTTCCCTACCTTTCCTTCCCCCTCATGTGTTCTACCCCTCTCTTTTCACTCAATCCCTGTCACCTCTCTATAATAATAATAATAACTAGAACTTTAATTCATCACTGAAGACGAATTAGGTGGTCTGTCTGTCCATTCGGCAAATTCCTTTGTAAGATGTGATAATATTTGTGCAAGATAGTAATTCTGATAATGTTGACAATGGATTGAGACTTGCATCACAGAAAATCGGATGATTTGATATTCCAATAGAGATTCCAATAGTGATTCTCAAATCACATTTTGTAATTAAAAAATGGGCATGATTGCGAGATCTGATCAAAACTTGGAGGGAACAGTTCAGAAAGCTCATAGTCTCAGCTATAATATACTAAAATTTGGAAGAAAATCGTGCTGAAATAACAGAGATACTGCTCAAAGAAGACTGGAATGTAGAATCAAGATTTGAGAAAAAGTCATGTCCCATAGAGAATACACGCAAAATGTGAAAAAATGACATGCCTCCTTTAAGCGCAAAAAAATGCCATGATCACTTTGTCAAAATGAAAAATGGTGAAATGAATCTTGTAGGGAATTGTCTCAGCTACAACATATCAAAATTTGGAAGAAAATCGAAAACCTATTACTGAAATATTGTCCAATGAATACAAAAATTATTTCTTCATTTTTTCAAGATCATTTTTTTTAGTTCATATGCAAATATGATGACGTTCTCACCAATCGACACCCAAATTTTTTTATCAATTCAAATCTACAACATACAGGCTTTCAGAATATGTCAAAAAATTGGAAGCTCCCCAGTCTTCCTGACGAGCTATGGCGGATTCAAGATAGGCATATTTGTACCAGTTTTTACATTATATTGCCCAATGACGCGCACACGAATTTTAAAGTTTGATGCGCGCGTGTGGCATTATGGAATGTCGAGAATGACTGTAAATAGTTGGAAATAGTTAGAATAGTGTCAGGAAGACAAAGCGAGCAAAACAACAACGTTTTTACGTTCTGTACGCGCTGCGCACGCGCATAACGTGCGCACGGATAGCTGTGCATGGAAAATTTTGAAATGCTTAAAATGTCCTGAAACGTACTCTAATTTGATTAAAAAGTGATTTTGAGCATTTTAAAATTTTGACGCGCGCGTACGTGATACGCACGCGGATTTTGTTGACATGCTATGTTGACCCTTGACCTGAAGTTCATGTGTGTCAAATATGGTTCATTTTTGATGACTTGTTATGAAGATATGATCGATAATGTGATTTCACAAAATGGCGCCTGGATGACGTCATGATGACCTGATGACCTTGAAAAAGATACCCGAACTTGATTTAATAGAGCCTGATCACTGACGAAAATTTGAAGAAAATTGACTGAGCCGATTTTGAGGAATCATGGTAACAAGAAAGTGGGAGAAAATAAAAATAAATAAAAATAAATAAAAATAAAGAAAATTCTGATGAAATTAAAAGGTGATCTGTCGATACCGACAGACCACCTAATAATAGTCATTATAATAATAAATACATCATGTATAATGAGCCATTAATCTAGCAGACTATTCTGAGGCACAGAGGGATATCCATAGGAATGATTTAAAAATATAAGTAAATTATTGAGAGAGAGAGAGAGTGAGAGAGAGAATAAGGATACATCACCTGCTTCAAGTAGAATCTTGACAATTTTGATGTCATTTGAGAGGACGGCATAATGGAGAGCTGTACAGCCACGGAATGAGGCTCTGTTGTTCAGTCTATCACTGAAATCATCCTCCCTGTCATACAAAACTAAAACAAGAGACAAATACAAAAAATCTATGTTATCAGGTCTGGATTGACATAAATATTGAAGTGACAGGACATGAACTGGACAAAAGCAAGTATATCCAAATTCTTATCTGCTGAAGATGTGAAACTGTTTTTCAATTGTTGAACAAGCAGAAAGGAATTGCATGATAATACCACTTTATGGATAAGAATCTTAAGGTTCACAATCCTGGATGCTTTCAAGAACAATTGATTTGGTTTGTGGTCATGTTTAAAATGCCTCTATAATCACCAAAATCATGGCCAATCCTGAATACTGTACATGGGCTGCTGAACTGGGGGGGGGGGGGGGGGGGGGGGGGGGGGGGGGGGGCTGTAGAACACTTTTTTTAGTTGGGGTTAAAAAAAATGTTGGAAAAAAGGCTTGAAAATTGTCATTAATGAGAGAATCAGATCAGCCCCCTCACTTTCAAAAACGCTCCGTGGCCCCTGCTGTATAAGCAGTTATTTTTGTTAGGGTTTTATTATTTTGGGGAAAATTGTTGAAGGGTCGCGAATTTAACAACACACAAAAATGAGCTGGCAATGCATGTGCAAATGTGTATTGTAAGTAGCCTGTGTTAATTATAATGAAAACAACAACTCATGAAAATGTCAGTGTCCCTGTCATCTGGGATATTATCTTTACATGAAGAAATATTGGCTTATAGAGTTGGCTACATGAATTGAAGTCTAACCTTGTAACGAGTTGAGACTTTTCTCCTGGGCTGTCTGCCACACACTGCTAAACTCATCCCCAATGTTTGGATCTGCTCCTGCCTTGAGTAATGCCCTCAGTGCCCTGGAATTAGACATGATAAAAAAGTAACTGCTGAAGAGAATCTCTGGATGGACCAAGTAAACTCATCAAAAATACAATAAAAATAGAAATATACAATTTAAGCTTACATAAAATTGTAATGCATGTACATGTACATGTATGTGGTTAATTGGGCTTACAATTTTGCTTGATTTTTAAGTAACCATACTGAACAAAACTTGGTCAAATCAAATGAAAGAACCTACAATGGACAGAACATCTCCGATAAGATTATCATGCAAAATGTTTACACTTAGTGTTGGCAAAAAGGGAAGAGAAAATTGATTACTGTAAATGCAGAAATATTCGCGGTACATTAATTTTCGCGGATTTCATGCTATTTTCTGCATAGCGCGATTTCTAGAACTCGCAAAAATATTAGCCTGATTTCCTATGCGAGTTGTATTGCGCGCTTCAGCACTTTATTATGTGTGTGTGTGTCCAATTCATTTTTGAGCGCATATGTGTAGTTGCGCATGCCGTATGCATTTGAAGGGACTGCGTGTGTGTAAATTAATAAATGGAGTGGGT
>CM046846.1:12047945-12252945 GCA_025618425.1 Heliocidaris tuberculata
TGCTCTTCAAATGTCCCTATTTTCGAAATATGACAATAAATAGCTGAAAAGTTTGGACGAAACACACAAACACACACACATGTGTTTGTAGTCCCATATACCCGTTTCTGTGTGCAGAGCATGTGACTCTCAACAAGACATTGCAAGACTGAGTCAATTTCTTATCATTTTGATGATTCCAAATCCTCACAGTGTACACCAATTATTATGTACTACATGTACATAATCAACCTTTCCCAATCGCTTGCAGACATGCAGTTTTTTCACAATGTATAGTCGCATGATCAGAACTCGACTTTTAAATATCTTTAAATATTTCATTTTACCTGCATGAAGGAGATATCCAATTTAAAGATCTCTTATAGCTGGATCAGCACAAATATAAAAAAGTAATATTTTCAATGTTAATTATGTATATTATTCGATAATACTAGGCCACGTAAATGACAAAAATGACACAAAATGACAAAAATACATTAGGCTCGCCCTATGTTAGTATTTTTCATGAATGATAAGCATTTCATTAAAATTGCGATCATTATCCTTGGTGCAACTTAGACCAATTATGATCATTTTATATATGCTTAAAATATAAAAAACAATATTCATACTTCACCCTATTTTGGTGTCAGTATGATGGCATGATTTACATTTGTCATGCGAATGCGTGTATTCATATCGAATTATAGACATAAGTGATTGTGAATTCAATATTGCACTGGTTTGATTCAGTCATTTCTATGCTTTCTGTTCATTTTGTGTGCGTTATTGTTCATTTCTCCCTGTGTGGGTTATGAAAAGAGTAATTACAGCCACCTTTGTCACTGCTAATTGCAATGTAAAGCCCACCGCACACGATACGATCGACTGCGATCCGATTTTGGAAATAAATCGCAATAGCATTAAATACGGGCTTTTAAACAAATAATATCTACCTGATTCAGGTTTTGAACAATAATAGGAGTACTAAACAGAGGGTTTTGAGGCACCGTCAGCTTGACCCGGAATGTAAGGGCCGAATCAGTTTCAAATCGTAGACAATCGTAGGACTGCTCTGATGTCACTACGACTCGGAGGTGATTTGGCCTTTCCTCCAACTAGAAAACTCGCAGTAGGCCGTATTTTACTATCTACTGATCTATTAAGAACCTCAATAAAAATATTTCATGTATTTAAATCTTTATGATATCAAATGCTATTACATTTTGTTCCGAAATCGTATCGCAGACCTATCGCATATTGTGTGCGGTGGGTTCTAAGTGTACTGAGTATTGCTCCTCCAAGGGCCCCTTGGAATACTTGTCAATGAAAGGGCCAACCTGTAAAAAGAAGACTGAGATAAATATATAACTGAACAAATAAATGCTGTGATGCATAGCCCACATGACGTTATTTTTTTTTTCAAGCTGGCAAGTCAGAGGAATATTATTTTCTCTTATTGCACTATGCCTTTGATTTGATGATAATTACACACTGACAATGGCGTCAGAGTATAAAGTGAAAGCAAATGTTATTACTCAAATTCAACGATAAGTAATTATACACATATAGGTCCACGTTGCTAAGATTAGAAGAGTATTAATCAAGCACTCTCACAGACCAGGGTAAATTTTAATAGTAGACATTTAATAATAGATAAAACGGTAAGAACCGTTTGGATGGGGGGGGGGGGGGGGGGTTCGTTTTTCCGAAGGTCCATAATTCCGGAAATTCCGCGATCCGAAACACAAATTTCTCATAGTAGAGGGTTCATAATTCCGAACATTAATTTTGATGCAGTTCTCCGAAGGTTCGTGATTCCGAAGATGAAATAGGGTTCGTATTTCCGAAAACAAAAAAGGATTCACAATTTCGAAAATCAGAAATTCTGACGGTTCGTAATTCCGAAAATGCAATAAAAGCTGTAAAACTTTTCGGAATTATACTTGGCGAACCTGAAATATGAACCCCGGCCTATTTCATTTTCTGAGTTACAAACCTAATTTCATTAATTTTACGAAATTACGAACCCTATTTTCATTTTCGGAATTATGAACCCCTTTTCATTTTCGGGTTTATATGAACCTTTGGAAAAACAACATGTAACCGTTAGGATGTATTTTTTTTTCCAGTAATCTTTTATTGATTCCATATGATATAAAAACAATACATAACAATCAACACACACACACACACACACACACACACATATATATATATATATTTAAATTAACATAAATCAGTAGTAAGCAATCAATAAAATCAAGTATATGTTATACTTCAAAACTACTATCACTTCTACATAAAGAAAGAAAAGAAAGAAAAGAAAAAGCATAACATATTGTACATGTATACAAACAACTTTAAAAAAAAATTGAATCCATGCAATTGAGTTCGAACCATTCAGTGGTTCTATCCCTTATCTACCCCCCCCCCCCCCCCCCCCCCCCGGTGGACGATGGGCTCCGGCTCTTCCTTGTTGGTTATCATTTAGGTTTTCCCATTTGGAAAAAATGGATAGTAAGGGTTCCCCTAATTGATGCCAATTTTCTCTCCTCTAACCTATCTCCTCCATTATTATTTTTTATTTCATTAAATGAAGGGGGTTTCTTATGCTCTCTGTTTTTAAAAATCAAATATTTTACAAGAATTAGAATATGATTTAACAGTTGGTGTTTTCCTTTATTTCTTTCCTCCCTCCCAAACAGAATCTCTACAGCTACAATTCCGTATATCGATTTAATTTAAAAATCTCGTACATGATTCCCAGATTAATTGTGCATATACGCAAGAATAGAATAAATGTTTATATGTTTCTTCTTCTTTTTCACAAAAAGAACATAAGTCACTTGAAACAAAACCAAACCGGAAAAGATTATGGTTTGTATATATGATGCCATGAATAAGTTTAAATTGGAACTATCTTAGCCGACTATTTAGTGTACACTGTCTTAACCTTAAAAATATGTTTTCTATTTCCTTGTAAGAAAAACCATAATTTCTTTCCATTCTTTCAAAAAACAGTAGTTCAAAACCTTCTTTCTTGATTAGTTGTAAATATATTTGTTTTGATCTCAAGTTAGATATATTAATTATTGTCCCACCCAAAATGAAATCAGTTTCAGAGTTATTATTTTTTTCCATTCTAAAATTTCTTTTCCATCCCAAAGGTATACACGCGTAAAAGGGCTTTAATCTATCAATGTCATTTGTATTTTTAAACCTAATTCTGCAAAATATCTATCAGATTTTAATTTGCCATCGTTTCCTAAAATATGTTTTAGTTTGTAAACTCCTTTTTTGTGCATCTTCTCATCGAATATACACTTTCCTTTAAATTGAATAAGCTTATTATTGAAAATGTATGTTGAAGAGTTTCGGTTGATTGGGCCTATACATAATTTATGTTGTACTTTTATCCACATGAATGTCGCCTTTAAGATTTTCTCCCGTGGGGTCAAATAATTTCTGTCTGAAAAACTAACATTCCTCAAACGCTTACTGCAGTGTATAAAACTGAGTGGCCCAGGGGCGTCGACCCGTTTTTCGGATTATTATCAAACCTTTTTAAGGGATTCAACAGACCTTACGTATTAAACCATCTGGAAGAGGAGAAAACGGTCCAGGGCGAAATTCGAAGAACTTTTCAAGAATGAAAGAGATATGCGAAATACCAACATGGCATATAATACTGTATGTTTAGAAAAAAAAAAACTATTTTGGTATGGACCTACCTGTATAATTTTATTCAAAAAATCATAAATCATACATCTCTGTAGGAATCCAGGGAAGTCTATGCTAAGCCCTACCAGTTCAAATGAAACAGAAAAGGAAAGGTGATCGGTAACAGCCAGGGGCCACGAAGCGTTTTTGAAAGGGGGGGGGGGCTGATTTGATATCACTCATTAATGACAATTTTCGAACCTTTTACCCGAGATGAACGTGTCTTCTTAAAAAAAGTGGGAGCCGGGGGCTGCAGCCCCCCCCCCCCCCCCCTCCCTTTTGCCGGGTTGAAACCGAAGACTGCCCCCTGCCCTTAATTACACATCACTATGATGAGGATGGCAAACGCTAAATTATCATTTAAAAAAAAAAATTAAAAAAATAAAAATCCTATCCTCACATGTCTCAGTTCCTGCATGCTCTGACCGTAAATCCTTTTTTCCGGATCGTAACGTAACGCCCTCTCAAGTTTACTGCCTGCAAGATGGCAGCCTTCATGAAAGTTGCACGCACCTTGAGGAATCACTGGAAAAAGTCAACAGCATTAGCAGTTTTGTCAGTATGGGGTGGCAACTTTTTGGTAGAGCGATATAAGTAAGTCTGTGAATTTTCATTGCGGTATTCAATTCATATTGAGGATAATAATGAAAGCAAAATGATGAAATGAATCTGTACTACCCGTCTGTAGTCCCACTGGTAGTTTTCTCTGTGTTGAAATGACGGACTATCCAAAATTATTCTTCAGTTCTTGTTTAAATTTATTCATGAAATGATGAATCTCGTGTCTTTCATGTGAATGAATTACCTGTAAGCCCGAATATGATGGAATTTAATTTTTTTTTAATTTGCTATTTTAGAAACGGAAGGTTCGGGCCGTTTGGCATTATCATGGTTGAGGAAACCACCACTCATGGCCATGGGCCCTTGCCACTCATACACATACGAGGTTATCGTAAGATAACCTCGTACTCCATACGTGTTTTACTGGCAGATTTGAATGTATACTTTACAATATCACCTCCCTTGCAATTCCAAGGGTTTATTCCCTATTTTTGCTGTATTTATGTTGTATGATGTCTATGTATGTAAATGAATTTGATTTTTAAACTTGTATTAAACTAATATTTTAACTACAAAAAGACAAAAACTTACCAGTTTGCTTTCCATTCAGCGGAGTTCTCGTAGAAGATGCTTGGCTATGGCGGCGTTGTCGTAGTTGTTTTGGTGCGCTAGCCTAGAATTACAATCGTTTCGATATATACTAACGCTGATGGCGCTCTATAGAAATGTACGATCCTGTGGAAGAATTATGCAATGCAAAAATGTTTTTCCCCAAACGTCTGGAGAACAAAGCCAGATGCCGAATCAAGCTTCCGCGGCACTTTTCCCTAGAGATCAGGTGCTTCCGGGGTCAGGCAAACTTCGCAAAGACCTTTAATAGTGTTAAGACAAATTACTCTCTCGTATTTCCGCAGTACATTCGGCAGGTGTATATTGCCGTGTTCAAACGAGACTCGCCTTACGAGTGCACCACAATACGCACACGTGCTTAGTAGCGGGTTGAGCACTCTTCGCATTTATACTCTTCGCTTCAGGTCGAGGCATATAAGCGTACTGTAGATTATTTTAGCTTGGCCCAGTCCCCGCTGCTGTATACACGAGGAGTGAGAAAAAGCCCTTTAAAGTACTGCTTTCCAGTTTTGGAATCAGAAGTCAACATACAAGAGTTGAAGAGTCTCTGAATCAGGTATTCTAGCAAATTTAAGAAAATTAAATCGTGCCTAGAGCAATTTTGTTGTCTGTTTTTGAATGCTGCAACAGTGAATGTTGGACACAGTCCCACATAGGCAAGGGCCTATGAGTGGGCCCTTGCCTATGTGGGACTGTGTCCAACATTCACTGTTGCAGCAGTCAAAAACAGACAACAAAATTGCTCTAAGCAAGATTTAATTTTCTTAAATTTGCTAGATTATCTGATTCATGGACTCTTCCACTCTTACTATGCCACAAATTAGGGGATTCAGAATTGAAAGTGAAATTTTAAATAATTATTTTCCTCTCCTGTATGAATGATCTAGCCTGGAAAAGGGCCTGCTGATACACACAATAGCTATTGAAGCCTATTCACTCATAAAAGAGCTAGTCTGTGTACAAGGTTATCTTCAGATAAGCTTGTACATGTGTAAGTGGGAAACCACCATTCACTTTGCACAGAAGGCAGCGCTTCATTGCGTTACATGCATTGGTTTCCTCATTCCCCGTCCATAGACTCTGCACTTTATTTTTGCACACTAACGAACAAGTGGTTTCCTCAACCACAATAATTCTGAAGGTTCTATATTTCTTCTTTTCTAGATCTACATAAAAGATAATTTGCCTGTGAATTGTTAAACTTCCAAAATGTTTTTAAACTTGTCTGTATTTTTTAATTTCAGTCGTTTCTTCACCCCCTTTTCTTTCTTTATTTCTCTCTCTGTCTTTCTCACCTTCTATCTGTCTGTTTGTATCTTTCTTGAATATAATCCACAGGGCAGATCTTTTGAGAGAAGAATACTGCCGACAGGCACAGGTAATTATATAACATAAAGTCAATTTTCTAAATTATTTAGAAAATTGGCTACTTTTTTTATATTATTAAAAAGAAATCCCTTCAGAACGTTTAAAATGAAATGTTAGTATTCTGTCAGCTGTCGTTGCAGCTTTTGTATTTTCCGGTTCATGATTTTCAAAATACACAGATTATTGTATATGAGAGAACTAGACCTACATGTATGTACCAATCAATCGTAAAATATTACACAACAAAAAGTTCTAATGAAGCTGTACATCCCAGAATCCTGTATGATAGGGAGTCCTATGTCTGCGCACCTAAGATTTGACTTGAAATTTAATTTCTTATTATTCCTGATATTCTAAAGAGTAAATGCAAAAAATCTCATCACACAATTTGAGGGAGAACATTCCCATTTTCAGAAAGATTGCAAAACCAATGGTGTCCATGTCTGCGCACTCATTCATTTTACACGTGGTTCAGGATTTTTGACATGAAAGACATTTGGAGGTTTGTGAATTAAATCACTGAAATAAGAAATTTTTCAATATTTTCACTTGTTTTCTGCATGATTATCACTATAATAAGGACAAAAAATTTGTGTTTGTTGGTTGTTTTGTTTCATCAGAATCAGAATTGTATCTGGGACTCCTCATCAATACACTGCTACAAATTTGGGGTAAACTTCCAAGATAAAAATGAAATATTTAAATAATTCCCCCCCCCCTTACTCCTATATGCATACGAAGCCTATTGTATGAATTCAGACAAGTACAGCTATGCAGGTGTACAAAGTTACTTCAGATTACCTTGCACATGTACATGTATATACCTTCTGTTTAATGTTTTGTCTCTATTTTTAGCTATATGGACAGCAACTCACACAGACCATCAGCAGACCTATTAAGGCAACTGTCTTCCTCAATCCAGCTGCTAGGAAAGGGTAAATGTTTCAGTTATAAAAATTTAAGGCAATGATAGCAAAATTTTGTATTTTTGCAATGCCTTTTACAATTAATAGTGTCCGAAATGGTTCACAGTGTGTTACTATTATTACCTCCGTCATCTAATTAAACATATTTTCACACTCACAGTGCATATTTTCCACGTTCTGGGGCAAGCCAATTTTTACAGCTGACTCATATGACGTTTTCATTTACTGAGTTGTGAACCTATTTATTCACCCACAAAAAAGGATGTACTGTACTGGGGCTTGAACCTTTAACCTTTGCATCTCCAAACAACTGAGCAAACCACTAGACTGTGACGCCTTTTTCTACATGTGCTTTCATGGACATTGTTAATTTTTCCTAACTTGGAACAAATTCTCAATTCTGACCCACACAGAGGAAATTAGTTGGCATTGATTGATTGTAGATGTATATTTTGTAAATTGTAATTTTGAAAAGATTTGAGGTGCTTGTGGACATTACTCTTAAAATTCCTCTTTTGTGTATTTCATTTTAGCAAAGGCAAGAAGCTCTTCCAAAAGAATGCTGCCCCACTCCTCCACCTAGCTGGCCTTGATGTGGAAATCATTCAGGTATGACTTCTTTGGTCCTGAATGACAACTTTTTAATTTGCACATCAAGACTACCATGACAGGCCCTGAAACATTTAAAGGGAATGTTTTCTAGTGATGCTTTTCCCATCAGAATAATGCCCCTCTCAGAATATTAGAGCTCTTTAGCCACCTATGCAATGCTCACATATTTACTTACTATGAACTCTTCTTACTAAAAAAAAACAGTCAAGGTCTCACAGAGAGTGTTCAGATACTTTTCCATTTGTTTGGTCTTTTGTTCTGTATGATATTGACTACGTCAAAGATCTTATCGTAATAGATGCTTATATTAAGTTTATAGGCTCCTCAACACCCCCTTCCCCCATTTTTTTGCCTTTGGTACAAGACGAAGATAAAGGTAGATTCAAGTTTTGTGATTGTTAATGCTTGTAGTTAGTGGATATCAGTAAAGTAATGTGAAAAAAAAAAAAAATTGATGAAAAATACATGTAGCATGTTTTGTAAGCAAACTCTTTGAATATGGGTTGTTGATAAACTGGGAGTTTCATAAAACTTGCCATCAGTAACAACTGCCACATTTCTATGACAAATTTGCTCTCAGCCAATCAGATGCAAGAATTTCAGTCGCTTATGACAATCATTGCAGCTTGTGATTGATAACAAGTTTTATGAAACAGGGCCCTGTTCTTTTTGTTTACAGACCTCAATGGAAGGTGAAGCCAAAGATCTAGCAGGATCACTGGCCAAGACAGACATTGTGATAATAGCTGGTGGAGATGGAACGGTAGCAGAGGTCATAACTGGACTTCTCAGAAGGGAAGATGAGCAAGCGGTCAGTTCAAATTGGACATTGGGCATTATACCGGTCGGAGCAACCAATTCTTTAGCAAGGATTTTGTACTCAGATGCAGAGGCCGATGTCAGGTAAACTTTAAAGAAGGGACGGAATGACGTCCATTGGTAAGACATTAATCTGCATTTGCCACTCTCCACTCAGGTGAAGTAAATTGGTACCTGGTATGAAAAAAACTATTATTTTTCATAAATAATCAATGTAGGGTTTTGGTTAGGAATATTAATGAATAAAAAATAGAATTTAGTGGATCGATGTCTGGATAGATGCATAGAAGAGAAGAATGAAAGAGTGGATAGATTAAAGAGAAGGACAGAACAGTGGGTTCGAATTGGACAATGGACAATGTACCAGTTGGAGCAACAAATTAGCAAGGATGTTGTACTCACATGCAGAGGCAGAGAGATTGAATAATATGTGGGGGGGGGGGGGAATGGAGAGTTTTGGTTGCTAGTACATTAATAATGACATGATGATGATGATATTTTATTTAATAATTTTATTAGCTTAAATTTCAATATGTGGAGAATTGATTCATCCTGCATTGTTTTTTCTTGATTATCTTGCTGTCAATAACAATGTGGATTGCGCTGCCACCATGTTGTACCACAAAAGGCCACAACATCCATTAACATAGGTTACATTTTTCATATGTAATGGAGATACTAAATTATTGATAATACGGACAACTTTCATTGGTAAATATTTCAACAATGAAGTTCTTTTGTTCTTGACTGTTTCAGGTGGATGTGTAATTCTGCCTTGGCGATTATCAAAGGTATCACAAGACAAGTGGATGTTATGTCAATACAGGTGATTTAATATTTTTCAAAGTAAAATGTGATGTGGCTTTTGAATATCTATTGTTAATGATAATCAAAATTGTTGTTTCTGTAGTGCTATATCAGTGGAAGCTGTCAAGACTTTGTGAAAGTTTCTGCTTAAACAGTATTATGAAAATTATTTCCTACATAAATGTGTTTCTTTCAATCGGTCAGTTGAAGAAGTCTATTTTTTACCCTGATATTAAGCCTTTCTCAAAAGCGGTTTACTTTTCAGTAATGGATTTTACATTTTGCAGTGTAGCAGATGTTTTTCACTCACTTATTTTCTTAATGTTTTTTAAATTTTTTTTTTAGGATGAAGCGCAGGGTCGGAAGTCTTTTGCTGTAAACAGTATTCATTGGGGACCACTGCAAGATGCCAGTGAGAAAGCTACCAAGTGAGTTTGAATACTTCAACGGATATTGCAGTGTTTCTTTAGGAGGGATCTGAAATTTGCTCCAGGACTTATTTTGTCAGGGATTTAGGGTTAGAGTTGTGATATGATTTGTGGATAGGTTTGGGTTATTTCAAACATTGTAAAATGAATTATTAACACTTCTCCTTCTATCACAACCAAGTCAAAATGTTAAAGAGTAGGTTTAATGGGACAGTGAAATGAGAACCTAAATCATCTATTTACGTGACTGTCTAATGAAACAAATTAACAGTGCTTCAGTCATCAGTGACATACCACAGAATTCAACAACAGGGAACAAGTTACTGTATTAACTTATATTTTTGTAACCTTATCATTTCAGATTTTGGTATTTTGGACCTCTAAAGCACAGATTCAGCTACTTATGGGCAGGGCTGACTAAGGTATGATCAATTTTATTCTGAGAGGGAAAATGTTAGTGTATGAAAAACAAATGTTAAAGTAGTCACCCGAAGAGTCAAAAGTGTTTTGAATTGCTGCTAAATTCATATCACTGTGAAGGGGAAGCTTTACCGATTAGGTATAACAACTTCCCTGGTCAAGATATGTTTGGGGCCCGCAGTAATCATCTTTCAAAAATGGTATTTGTGAGATCCAGATTTTCTGCCTTCAGCAGTCCTCCGTGGAGTGTCGCGATGCGTGACGTCACAAGCTTGGCAACATAATGAGAGCTGCTGGCTAGGCGCGCCACATGCATTGAAAACACACAAGTGATGCAATTTAAATTTTTTTTTCGAGACTTAGAGATTAAAATGTCGGTTGTAGACGAGGAAATTGAGCTCAATATGGACATAGAAATTGGTGAAGAGAGTGATTCAGTTTATAACAACAGTGATGATGATGATGATGGGGAGGTAGGAGAGATTGAAGGAGAAGAAGGAGAAGGAGAAGAACTGGGCGATGGTAGAAATCTTCCACAAGCCTACCAGCACGAACCAAAGCCACGGCCACAGGTGGGGGAAATGAAATGTTGCCTGGGTGAGCCGGAGATCATGAAGCATGAACTGATGAAGCTTGTGAAGTCTGACAGAAATGAAATATCCAAAAATCACGCTAAAAAACACTAGAAAAGTAACATTTGGATTGGTACTGAAAGCCTAAGTCTGAAATAGAAAATTTGATGACAACTCTTTAACAATCCCTGCGGCCCTCTGACCGTCTGAGTGAGTCTGATTATTCTCTCCCAAAAAACGAAAGCGAATTAAGAAATCAGTCACAAGACAGTGTGCTAGTAGGCAACAAAATGTGCAACACCAGCTCCGGATCCCCGGCCTTGCAGGCCCTGAACTCATCTGCACAAGCCGCAATAGCCGATACTAAGCTGAAGTTGTCAAACTCTCGTCATGATTCAGACCTCGCTACGACCATTGTTTGGCTTGGTTTGGGGGTCTGAGAAGGGTCTTTAAAAATTACATTTTAAGCCTTTCCAGGATATTTATATGACGTTTCAGCACATCATTTGTGTTTTTCAAGTTGTAATCTTTACGTCCATGTATAATTTGTCACTAATTTTCAGTTGTCTTGAATTTTCTTTGGGTGACTACTTTAATGATTACAATGGAAACTCGCTATAACGAGGACCTTGGGACCATGAAAAATTACCTTGTTATATCAGAAATTTCGTTATATCGGAGCTCTTTATAACGAGTTTCCACTGTACAATTTTGGCAAATTCAATGTGTGCGCTCCTATTGTCTTTGGGCAGGACCATGCTTTGATAAGTCTGTTTACAATTAGAGAGTAAAATGAGATCTTCCAAGTCAATTACACTAATATGCATTCATGTACATGTACAATATAAATTGATTGTATATCTGCATAAATATTAAAAATGCATCATGCAAGTCAGTCATAAATTTTGGAAATGGAATTCCCTTTCGAGAGAAATGAAAGTAACTCTGCATTATGTTTCAGGCTTTTAAGCAAGGAGATGATATATGTAGGCCAGGAATAAGCAAACTAGATTTATAATTATTTCATTCACTGAAATGCACTACTTACATTGCACATAGGAGACCATATGTAATGCAGGTATATTGGAAAGCTACTATTTCAAAAAAAAATTATCTTTCAATGTATTCTTTCAATGTATTTGATTACATTATGTCATTCAAAAACATTGCATCATATTTGCATTTAGGTTCTGATGACAGTATTTACAAATTCAGCAAAGTTATAAAAGAAATAGGATAGAAAAGAGGAAAAAAAAAAAACTAAAACAGATACATATTGAGATTACTAAGGACCTATTTTTCCTCAGCTATTATATATCTTTTACTGAAATGGTTAGACAAACATGTACCGGTACATGTATTTGTATCTTTAAATATTCGGTGTATGTTTCCTTCATTTCTTTGAGAACTTATTTTCTGTCGATGCCAGAACTCACGATCACCATTAAACTTATGTCATGATAGGAATTTCCAGCCCTGGTCAAGGGTCATGTGTCATATGCTCACCCAAAGGAGATCCCAGAACCAGTCGTTCCCGAGAAGCTTTGGTGGTGGACCAGACTCATGAATAGGCTCTGGCCCAAACGAGTGGAACCAGGTAAGTCCAGGACAAGCTGTCCTTCTAGTGTAAGGCATTAGTTCCTGAGCTCAATTTCGTCATTTAATTGCTAAGCCTATGCTTATGGCAGCTGTGTATACATGCACATGTCGAAGGCTAAATACTTCAGTGGATTGACCAAGAGATTCATGGTTCAAAGTGAGCCAGTGTACAAATATTCACAGGGAAGGAAGACAAAGCATTGACCCTCAATTGATAAATTACCATTTGGTCCAATGCCGCATGGTCCAGTACCCATACAGTCTTGCATGACTGACCTGTTCATATTCATTGTTTATTACAGTTAACCTTGCATGACTCGAAGTCGCAAAAAGTTGAACTTTCCCGAAGTCGAATCAATCTTTTTGACCAAACTATGCAAAACATGTGTTATTTACATTTCCTAAATCGAATATTGCATTAGTCGAACTATTTTTTGTGGTCCCAACAGATTTGACTTATGCAAAGTTTAATGTATAGTCAAGGATTATATTTCCGAACAGATTGTATTACCGAACATGTACAGTTAAGCGCCTAAAATGGGTTTTCATACGCGTGGGACTACGCGTATGAAAACCACACTATTGAAACAAAGGTTGTGTCTTTTTCCCATAGGTTTCACACGTTCGGAAATACAGTACCTTCTTCAAGGGACCAAAACGCCGCGTCGTTGAGAAGGGGTTCACTCGGAAGGGAATATCATATTAAATCTACGTTGTCTTTTTAAAATTCCATCAACTTCTTTTTCTGTAGGACTTTGAGCATTCATTATGTAAGTTTGACAGATATTTGTTTTATATTTTATTTGCTGTCGTTGATTTTCTGAAAAGTGTTTGGACACTGGATCCACCACCATACTTTGTTGAATTTCCCTATTCTGTTTAGAACCTGAAGTAGAAGTGGTGGAAGAGGAAGTATTAGAAGAACTGGACGTCTCGGGTGTAGAACTGTCCATCATGACAGACAACAGTGGAACCAAGCAAGAGGTATGTTGACATATTTAAACTTCTAAATAACCAACAAAGAAGTCATTTTGCCCCCTCCCCCCTAGACTGAGTTATGAAAACTTTTGATTGCTTAAAGTGATTGATTAACTTTGTGAAAAATTGTAAAATCAGCTCAAATGCCAGTGAATTGTGTGCAGTCCTCTAACTACATATATAATTAAGGATATTTGAAAGTATGAGAGAAAATGGAACCCGTTTAATATCCTAAAAAAAGAAAATCGCGATCAATCGCTAGCGCAAGTCGCTCAGCTTCTTCGCTGCGCTGCAGTCACAAAAACGAAGCACCGGCGCTTGGCGATTTCAGAGCGGGTTTCCAGCCCGTACGGTATTCTGTGATAGAGCGAGGTATTCTGTGATAGAGCGAGGTATGCCAACCGTAAGAGTTCTTTAGGGTTCGGTGGTACTCTATCCCGACATCAATGTTCAATCGTAAATATCTTGATATATAAACGACCGATCAGCTTATAAAACTCAGGCGATTCCTGTCTGAGCTAAAGGTTTGCAATTATGATTACAGCATTAGCTGGAACAGTGATTTTTTTTTTCAATCCTGGGCAAAGTTAATCAATGCCTTTAACAGCAATTTTTCTGTGAAGATGCGACATTTGCTACTACGACATTTGCTCCACGCTTTATTTTGTAGGGGAAAAAATAGGGTAAGGGTCGGATTGGGATTTACAGGTTGAGGGTTAGAGTTGATGTTAAGCATAGTATTCGGTCCAGGGTCAAAGTTAGGAATTTGATTAATGTAAGAACTTGACTGAGGATTTATCAGCGGAGCATTTGTTATACAGCCTCTGCTCATGGAGGCAGTGGCAGTATTCACCATTTTTGGTAGTAGAATTAGTAGTAGTAGTATTATTAAAAGTTGGTATCAGTCCTCATGTTTAATTACTATTCATTTGGCATTTTATGGCGGAAGGTTTTGAGAATTTTCTTGTTGTAATGAAATCTTGGTGTATCTGTACTTGTTATATCTGGGCCCTGTTTCATCAAACTCGTTATCAGTAACAAGTGCCTCATTTCTATTACAAATTCGCTCTCAGCCAATCAGATTCAAGGATTTCAATAGCTTATAACAATTATTTGTAACTTGTTATTGGTAACAAGTTTTAGGACACTGGGCCCTGGAGTTCCTTGTAGAAAATAGGCCATATCTCCCACTTTATGGCAATCATTATACCAGACTTTTTATTTCTTTCAAAAGAAAAGAGTCCTCTCAAGTTTAAGTAGTACCATAAAATTCTTACTATTGAAATATTTGATTTCAGGGTCCACCTGCATTGCAGCTTCGAGTTGGACCTGAAGAGTTCTCAAGAACAGACTTCATGAAAGAAGGGTATGTTGGCAAGGATTTGATGGAAGATTAGGATTCAGATTTGTACCGGACATTTATTTAAATTTATTTGAGTTGACTTCATTTTTTCACTTTTCCCTGCTTTTCTTTACTCTTCTTTATCTTATTTCTGTTATCATTCCTTTCCTGCATGTATTTTCATTGTCTGATATTGATACTTTAAGTGAAAAATCAGATTTAATCTGATCTTGTTTTTTTTAGTTAAGTGATTTATTGATTATGTGATCTTAATCTTGTTTTAATAGAAGTTGAACCATTTTAGCCAAAGATATTGCACCGGATCAAAATTAAGTAGGAAATTTTCGGTGCTACATGAAATAATTGAAGAGTCCCTCTCTCTTTCTTACCTCTCCCTACCCTTTTCTCTCCTCTCTCTATCTCTCCCTATCTCTCTCTCTCTCTCTATATATATATGTGTGTGTGTGTACACCTCTCTGCTTATTTTCTTGCAAATATGAATTCATATCAAATTGTATTTTACTATGTACCTTTTTAAAATAATTTATATGTTTGTTTTATTGAATCAGTAGAAATTTCAACATTTACAAGTAATAACATGATTACAAAGATTAGGAAAAAATAAATATTTGTACTTTTGCATGATTAAGGTACTTGTAGTTTTGGAATAAATATCCCTCAAGTTAAATAAAATTCATTATGATTCACATTGCAATGTGATTTTCCCTAGTGTACCTCTCCCCTTTACCTAATACCTATCTTTTCTTGTCCATTCTGCAGGTGGTCTAGAGTGAGTAAGCATGATCACATTGAGACTTTCAAGGTGACTGACATTCCTGCAGGTGAAATTCATCTCAAGCCTCAGCTGACAGAAGTAAGCAATTGTGTGTGGGCATGTGCAGTGGCATAGACATGAGAGCGGGAAGGGGGGGGGGGGGGGGGCAAGTGTCCGTTCCATTGATGAAAGAAAAAAGAAAAGATAACTTGAAATGAGATGAAATGACCCCCTCCTATCTCCTATGCACCCCCTTCCCTCACTTGATGGTATTGTCTTCTTGCACTTCATCCACATTGGAAGACCAGTGCCCCCCCCCAAAAAAAAAATAACAGCAGTGCTCCCACTCCCTCAATGGCTGAGTGTGTGTACCTTGTGTAAGGCATGACATGTATATTCAGATATACATGTAGACTTATTGTGATGATATAGGGCCACATTGCTACATGTATGTACTCTAACTTATTTTGGGGGAGGGATGGGGTGAAATTGTGCCTTATATACTACTGTTGGACGGTTCTCAGATGATTTATGGTTGTAACTCTATTTCACTTACCTAAAGATATTACAGCTTTACATACATGTATGATCTTGCCATTTGTTTTTTTATCGTGTAAATAATTTGATATCAACTGATTATCTCTTTCTTGTCAACTTTAACTGTGATTTGTTTTTTGCAGTATTTACTTCATATGATCTTGTTGTATAATCCATTTCAATATCAATTTGCATATAAGAATCAATACCAATATTTATTACAATCATATTCATTTACCATGTCTCTCCATTCCACCCTCATTTACCACACTTCAGGCAGAGGAAGCCTGGTACACCATTGACAACGATCGCTTTGAGGCCATGCCCATCATTGTAAAACTACTCCCATCCAAGCTGCGCTTCTTCACAGATACTCCATCCCAAGAAACACAGGTTAATGCCACAAGATGACACCTGCAAGAGTACACCTACAAGAGTGACGGAACTTGATTCAAAGTTGGTGCTGTGCATAGGCATTGGTCTTTCACCATGTATATTCAATACTTCACAGAAAGTAGCCAAGATGTGCCAACACTGAACTGAGATAAGACCTATTTTGCGATATGTCAAATGTGTATTAGCACTTGGTATTACAGTGGTATTTAATACTCAGTTTTACTTGCATGTAATGCAATGTTAATGTTTTTTGCATTCATTTATGATATTCTGATATGACTGCAACCCTGGATATGCATTTTTATGTTTCATCCAGCTTTGTTTCTAATGCTTCAAGGAAATTTCTGCATTATTGGGAAGTGTCTTGCAATGTGAATGAAGGAATGCCTGCCTTCAAATATAGATCAAAAAGAATGGAGGACATTTTGTAGCAACTTCTAACACAAACACATACACAAACTTAGTCTCACCCTGTCAGCAATTCCTTAACCCTAAAAGGGCCGGGGGGGGGGGGGGATGGAATCCACTCCCTAGACATTTCTCGCGATAAGTCCGAAACGCGCAAAGCAGTCGCCGCAGCATTTCATGACTTTTTTCTTTCGAATCTCACGCATCTTTTGAGACCAAATTCGCGATGTCCGGGCATGCGGTTCCGAAGTTACTCAACATTTCCTACTTGCACATCAGACCAAAAATTGCTCAAAAACGTTATTTCATGTATGATTTAAATACAAAATGTGTTTTCAGCCAAAATTTAGAAATCTATGAATATTTTTATATTTACTGGTTAAAATTAATTTATATTATGCTGTTTATGATCGCAAAAGTGTCCCCGACAAATTTCATCCAAAAAACAATAAACAAAAAGGTAAAAAAAACAAAGAAATACATAAGAAATTTTAAATACAATAAAATACATAAGAAATCAATTTTGATACCGAATTTTTTTCAAGTATATTTGCTAAGAATACTGGAAAGAGTGTCTAGACCAAAAATTAGCATTTTTTGAGCTTAATGATTTAGAGGAAAATTTTGATTTCATGCATAAATTAGCATAATTAATTAATGTGAAATTATATCGGAGCATTTAACTATACAGTTTTGTAGATTACGTTGTGGACGACGTGCGTGCCGATTTTTGGCGCATTTGCGCAGTCGACGGTCGAGATCTCAGAGGGGGTGGATTCCACCCCCACCCACCCACCACCCCCCCGGCTGTGGCATAGCCAAAATCTCCCGGCCCTTTTAGGGTTAATCGACTGCTCATAATGATCCATACATGATGTGGTATGCATGCACTATTTGATGTATGATGCCTTTAACATTAAAAGGCCGGATTATTTTGGAGCTCTCTCAGCCAGGGGTATGGATTCCACCCCCACCACCCCACCCCCACCCCCGGATCTCGGCCATGGAGTGACAAAAATTTCTGCAACTTGGCACACAGCTAGAGTATCTTGTAAAGAACAAGCCTGCAAAGTTTCATATCTATATCTCATACGGTTTTTTAATTATCGCTAATTGATTTCGCGAATTGACAATTCTGCATTGGGTGCAATACATCAAAATGAATGGAAATTGACTCAGTCTTGTTGGCAGTCACATGCACAGCACACATGTGGCATGAAAGTTTGCTCAAAAATTTTCAAGGGACATTTCTTCTCTGATATCTTCCAAAGTAACATAAAAAAATCAAGAGAAAGCTCATAAAATATTTTCCATCTTTCCCAGAACTCAACCTTCTTCTCTTTAAAAGCAAGACAAGTGCACTAATTATGCACAAAAGCTACAAAACAGAATACATTTTGCATGATTGGAAATACATGTCTATATAGTTCACTGTGAATGTGATATAACTACTGTAAAAACAACAAACGTTCGCAACATGAAACTTTCACGAATTGTAAATGACAGCCATTTGCACAGCAAGAAACTTTCGCGATTTGCAAAAAAAATTAGTGTTGTGTCAGTTACAATGCAATGATTTCGCGGCATGAAACTTTCGAGAATCTGAACCACTCGTGAAATTCACGAACATTAAATGCACGTGACAGTTTCAAGTTTTACAGTATGTCATCATACAGATAATGTTTTTGTCATAGTGATGATGTTCTGAATTCTCCGTATCGCATATAGCTCTCTGAATCCGAACGCATGCGGCGCTCTAATTTTTGGGCATGTGATTGCTGGCAACTGAGCTTCCGGGTCCGGCCGGAGCGTCATTGACAATGTGTTAGAAGACGTGGTCAGCCTAGCAAAAACTCCCTTTTGTTCCTAATCTAGCAAATAATCGTGTTTTTATACAGTTGATATTTAAATGGGATTCTTCTGTGAGGCCACCCAATGTGGGATGTTGAGCCGAAGATGCAAAACGTGTTTTCAGCAGAACAATCACGCACGAAAAAAGCAAGGAAATATCAGTGTATGCTCACTATAGCTATAGACTGGAACTGGAAATATATGTACCAACATCGTTGTCCCCGATATTGGCATCGGGAGCTTATATCGGCTGATATCGGCTGATATCGGCTATATGCGATAGGGAGAATTCATATTTCAATGCAAATAAACAATATGTACATGTACGGTATCTCATTGGTTATGCTATCTTTTGTCTTCGTACTATTCTTTAGAATATTGTAGTGTTCTTAGATGATGAAAACATGAAACGGATGAAAATGGAAATAGTGAAATGATTTAATTAATCAATAACACAAAATAAAACAACATAGAACCAGACCATTTGTGTGTACTTACACATTTAATTCATGAGAACATAAAACCGACAGAAAATCACCGTAAGTAATACTCTGAGTAACAAATCACAAAGTTTGATGAAAAATATAGGTGCAAGATCGAATAATGCATGATCCAAGTCAATGCACTGTTAAATCCTTTTCTGTCTTGTATGCTAGTATTAACACAATGAAAGTTGAAAGGACTTGTATCAACATTGTTATTATTTCAGTTTTTTCAATCCTAATTTTATCAACCATTAAACAAAAATTCAATATAACGGCATAAAAAAAACATGCTTAGTTAATTTTTTGCAGGGAAAAGGCACAAAATTACTATCCTTCAAATCACTCGCTGCCTGTAATCGTCGGTGGGGTGATAAAACCACCTCACTCATTTTCTGCCGAATTTTTTTCTTCTTCATTATTTTGGAGCTAAGGATTAATTTGGTGTTCTGATCAAACCCATATAGTGCATATCTGAAAAGATAATGCCGTAAGCAATCTGTAAAAGGATGGTCGTCCATTCACTCACTGCATTGTGAAAGTTTTTTCGGTCTCCTGAAAATCTAACATGTTGAGTTATGAGGTTTCATTACCCATCAACGATATAGTCTGAGTATAATTGAAAATACGTACATGTACATGCATATATAATACAGTGACTGTACATTCCAATTTGCAATAATTACGGCAATAAAAAATGAAAAATTTACAAAGGCGTTTCCATTTGATGTAAATATAAATCCTAATGAATGCGTATACACATCCTTTTCTTTAAAATACAGTCCAACCTGCTTTAGCGACCACCTCTATAAAGACCACTATTTTTGTTTCCCTTGAACAGCATTTCCCATTGAAGCATGTATTAAAGGAACCTGTCCATAAAGACCATCTGCTCATAAAGACGGCTTTTCTTGTCTCTCTTGAGTGGTCTTTATAGACAGGTTTCACTGTAATATCAATATAACCATTACAGTGCCAAGGTAAATATTTATAAGACAAGTTTGAAGACAAGTAAGACAAGTTTGTCAGGGAAAAATGCATTTTCCCCCTTGTCCATCTTGCCACAATCATCATCATGCATGTACCCTGATTATTTCATTACAAATGCTCTGTATTTTCTCGATATTAAGGCTATAGAAGTGAAAAGATCTAAATGTATGATAAAATAATTTCCACAAAACAAAAACGAACACCTGCTTGACCCACAGATATGTTGGCTTTGATATATATATATATACATACAAAGTGTGCAGCATATTGCACACCTCGCATAACACAAAGAAAACCGATTATCTAAATGTGATAGAGAGAGAAAAATCGTATTCCCATTTCAAATGATTACTTTATCAACATTCAATATATTGTACTATAAATTTTGTATGCACCCATTACTAATAACAATTATGATGTGGTTCCATATTTTTGTGCTTTTGAACAATTAAAAAATCTCAAATCAGTATGTTCCTTTTATTTCATATTTTTAGAAAAAAAGTCATACAAACAGAACTATGATTTATCTGCCTCATAACACTCTCTTGTAATATTTACACAACATGCATTTAACATATACATAAATCACTAAGACAAAAATTAGGCATTTTATGCTATCAAAATACACGACATATACACAGAAAAAATATATATTCCCAAATCAAAAAAATACTGAGCCTGTACTCACATATTTTTTTTGCACACATTACAAAAGCTTCATAAGCAGTACCTGTAAAAAAGGACTTTTATGTAATTCGGCAATTTTCATTTATTCAGACTGATTTTTTCCCCCCAATATATAAATGATTAATTTATTTCTATAGAACTATCAGACTCATTTTAAAGGCTTTTTTGTCTTATGTTTTCAACGATTTCTGCAATAACCATACCCGAAGAAAGAAATCGATAAAGTTATTCATATTTAAACTACAGCAATGATGCAATGATCCTCATGATCCTGTATCTTATCTTAATTTACAGTTTGCTCCCTAAAAAAAGCAACAAAAATAAAGCAAATAAATTTTTTTTTAAATTTAAAAAAATTTAAAAAAATTAAAAAAAACAAACACATGGTGATGAGTTGTTTTTTTTTTATATGAATTATTATAATTTTGTATAAAAAGCCTGTGTAGAGCTCATTTAAATGCATTGCCATTTCTTTGTATAAGAAGTTTTATGCTTGGCCTCCGATAATACAGCAACAATAAAGGAATTTCTTTGTTCTGTTTCATTTATTTATTTTTTGCACATGCTTTGATTTTTCTACAAGGAAAATACTAACAAGCCTAGCTTTTTGAAGCAGTCTCTGAAATTTTGCAATGTATCAACTTGGTGTGCAACAAATGTTTGTTTTTTTAGGGGGGGCGGGCACTTGTTTAATAATTGGTTTACTCTATATAGTCTTCACAGCCATACTTTTCATTGCTTTATAAGGATTTTATGAATATGAAAATGAAATTCTGAAACTGAAATGACTTCATATATTTCATATAACATTTTTCTTTTCTTTTCAACTCAACATTTCTTCAATGTAGTTAAGACTGAGTGCCAATTGGTTTAATCCTTCCTCACATTCAATTTTCAATTACAGATAAGCTTTACATTGATAAATATAACTTTACATAAACCTTTATGTAATATATTTATAGAAGTTTATCATAATGATTGATATGAAATGCTACCCACTATCATACATACCATAGGTGTCTTGAATACATATACAGATATAAAATTAAAAATTACTCAAATAACATTGCTAAAATCACTACCAAGAGTGTATATTACATCTTTGACCGAGATGAATGTATATTACACTTCAACATTAATATAATATACACTGCATACCAAGTTTAATGTACAAAAATATGCTTCATCCCATACTAAAAATTCAAAATCCGAACTTTCCATCGTGTATAGAGACTAATATCATCCTGAAAAAAACAACATAATACTAGAAAAAACTATATGAATTCTCGACCACGCACCATTGAAATTTATGCCTCCGCCGTTGCCAGATCAGAAATATTTCGCACATTCATGTTGATTTTTTTAAATTTTGTTTGAAAAATTGAATAAAATATTTTATCACTCATTAAAACTGATATGCCAAGTGGTTCATGGGGTTAAAGATCACAAGCAGAGTTGCCATATGGCTCAATTCCCTAATCAAATCAGATCATTGTCACCCTAGTATGCATACATGTATCAAGTTTGAAGTTAAAATGTGAAACTGGGCTCAAGTTATTGTAAGAACAGTCTATTTACAGGTATATAACATCCTCTGTGACCTTTGAACCCATGACCTCCAAATCGAATCAAATCACTGGCACCCAATTATACACATGTGTGCCAAGTTTTAAGGGTTGATCCATTAAATCGTTCTTGAGTTATTGTGAGAACCATCTATTTCCATGTATATAATGACCTCTGTGACCTTTGACCTCGTGACCCCAGAATCAACTCAGATCATCATCACTCCCTTATGCATACATCAGCCAAGCTTGAAATTGATTCACCAAATGGTTAAGTTATAACAAAAGCAATCCATTTTCATATATATACAATGACCTCTGTGACCTTTGACCTCGTGACCCCAAAATCTAATCAGATAATCATCTCTCCCATATGCATACATGAACAAAGTATGAAGTTGATAAGCCAAATGGTTCTTAAGTTATCGCGAGAACAAGCCATTTTCATATATATACATATATATAAATATATATATATATATACAATGACCCCTGAGACTTTTGACCTTTGACCTTGTGACCCCAACCTCTACTCAGATCATTGTCCCTCCCATATGCATACATGAGCCAAGTTTGAAGTTGATTTGCCAAATGGTTCTTAAGTTATAGAGACAACGAAAACAGGACGGACAGACGGACGGACAACCTGAAAACATGCCTCTGGCAGCCACCTTCGGTGGGCGGAGGCATAAAAAATATAACTCTTTCACAAATCCTCTCTGAAAGAATAATTATTTAGAAAGAATATTTGTGGAATGCAGGCATAAAATTGTGTGTAGTTTTTTGTTTGGTGTGTGAGGGGGGGGGGGGGGGGGGAGGATGGATCAATTCATGATGACTAAGAATCACAGGATGAAACTAAACTTAATCCTAAACATGTAATTACATACGTGCACATCTAATAACTTTCCTGAATATCCCTTCTCTATTTCTTTCAATTTAAGTTAAATTAATACCGATACACAAAAAATTTGAAAAATGAATGTATAGAGTGTTTCTCACACATTCTTCTATTGATTCATTTCACTAGTATTATTCCACAGGAATCAGATTCATGCATGCACATAATTATGAGTAGCATCTCCACTCTCTGGAAAAGACCTCCCCCCCCCCCCCCCCCCCCCCAACATTTAAAGTTAATGTAAAAAACGCTATCACAATGGCGTTCGGGATCTTACCACCATGACCCTGTGGGTACGGAGTGGCAAAATAAAGATGAATGTCTAGTGTTTGCACCACTCCTCTACTAAATCAGAATTGTATACAAGCTACACATATCGAATTCTGCCATTGCAGTAGAATGAAAAGTCTGAGGAAAACTATTTGGCTGGATATGTCAGGGCACTCTGATACACAAGGCTATATGACAGACAACAGCCATGTATGTACACTAAAGATCAGCTAACTCTATTTCATTGGGTATCGATACGGTTATTGCGTGCTTGCCCAGCATAGCAACACATGGCATACTGTTACCTCACTAACCACATTGACTAAATTCTGTGTACGTATATACATGGCTCTAAGACAGACTTAATTAACACTTCTGCCAGGTTTAGCTCCATGCTACTATTTTCTTTCATAAACATAAGATCAAATTGTCTAATGGGCACACAAGATCTGACTATGATAGAAAAAAATCTGTAATTGATTTATCACTGAATTAATATCTGTATTCAAATTTTGAATAACACTTTAGTACATGTACCAAAATTCCCCCCATATATACAATAGAAATTACAAAATACAAGAAATGTTACATCCAATTTAAATAGGAGATATGCATTACAATGAAAAATATCTACCCCACACATAATACAGTGTGTCCTAGGAAAAAGGAAACCGAATTTCATGGCAGAAATTTTCTGTCATAATGAATAATTTCCTTGATGAGATATATATGTACATGTATGAAAAGCTCTGCTTCTCTTCTTTCATTTGATGCACAACTTAATATTCATAATTCACCCTTGATTGAATTAAAACGATGAAAAGTGGTGCTACCAAAATTTCATTTGCACACACAAATTGCAACATTGAGTGAGTTTTTAGGATAGTATACATAATTATTTTGAAAAAAGAAAAACATCACATAAAAATTTATAAATTTCTTTTTTATACACCTCATAAGTAAAAAATGAATGATGTATGCCAGAGAACAGGTAAAATGAAAACATGCTTCAGGCATCCACTCATTTGGGCATAAATCAAGCATTGCTTGATTTATGCCCAAATGAGTGGATAGCTGAGTAAGAAGCGATTCAGCTTTCCTGACCTAGCACCTGACAATGAATTTAATGCTTGGGTGAATTTACACAGACATGGGGAATAAAAAGGAACATTAAAGATGGTTGGGGTATAAAAAGGCTGAAAATTGTTTTAATTCAATCATGGCTGAATTATGAATAATAAGTTGTGCATCAAATGAAAGAAGTGAAGCAGAGCTTTTCATACATGTATATCTCATCAAGGAAATTATTCATTTTGACAGAAAATGACGGCCATGAAATCCAGTTTCCTTCTTTCTGGGACACACTGTACAGCATTATTCTGTTTATCCAGAGTTATCACACGGAATGCAGTCTCATCACAAAAAAAAAAAAAAAATCTAGATCAATAAATACCCTTGTAGATTATGCAAACCAAAGCATTAGATGATTCTCAAAATAAAAATGCAATCCAAACACAATGGGTGAATTCAAGTTCGGTGTTAAAAGCTGGTGTTGGTGTTGGGGCAAAACTAGCACCAGCCACAACACCGAACCTGAAATGAAGCTGGTGCTGGGATTGACTTCACTGGGTGTTGAGCTATCAGTAATGTGATTGGTATTATTTTTATAAACACGAATTCAGTGTTGGGGCTAGAATCAGCAGCCCAATTCACGCTCTTAACACCAGCACCAACACCAACACCGACTTGAAATCACCCAATGAATAGCTTCTTGATTACTCTTTCAAAGGGAACCAATCACCTCAAAAAATCACATAGATAGAATGTATGAAATCAACCAATCCTGGGATTCTGTGGATTAACGATTGAGGAGTATAAAGAAAATAAAGGATAACATAAAATCCCATATCTTATCAACCATCTTTTACGCGAGCGCATATGTGAGCGTCAAATAGTCTACACACAAGTCACTTTTATCTTTATTGAGTTTGTACGTGTATTTTAGTGCACAGTACTACCAACACTAAGTGTAGTAGTTTGACTGTAAAAAAAAATTGTACATGTACTTTGAAAGTGAAAAGTTCTTTAAAAAGTTGTCATAAAGTAGTGGTTTTGTTGTGTTTTCTTTCCCTGATGCTTTTGATGTAAGAGAGTTGTTTGTATGGAGTGAAAGAGGAGTGGATAAGTTGTACAATGGTGGTAGGATTAGGATGGATAAGTAGTGCTTTACTAGTAATAAAGTAGTGCTTTTGGCAAAAGAACAATAGCAGACTTCCTGTCCCATCATTGCCCCACCATCTCCCAAGGAGAATGTCCTTTTGTTATGCAGCGTGAAAACAAAACAATAGACCACCTGCTATTCAAGGCTATAATCTGTTTATTGTTACTTCATCCTTAACAATCCTTAACAATAAAACCACTACTTTCTGACTTTTTCATGGAATTTTCACTTCCAAAGTACAATTTTATTTTAAAGTCAAATCACTACACTTAGTGTTGGTATCACTTTAAAGACATATCATAAGAAGCTTATAATTTGAATATTGTATAGCGGTATGGCACCCCTAACACACAGAGCAAACTATTTTTCGGTGATAGGTACACTTTTAATAAATTTAGAGTTTCTTTCTCACAAATATGGCATATTCAATTACAAACCAATTTTTTAACACAATTTTTGAATGAGTTGCCTAATGCCATCGAGCGTCTTCCACTCACACTGCAATCATACAACAAATTTATCAAATGCACTGCCAGCTGAGGCATTACAAAAGAAACAACCCTTCTCTCCCGATACTGGTATGTCAACCTAAAATACCCAAAGCTGACATATGAGCATAAACTGTGGTGCCTACATGTTGGTATAATGAAGCATGGGTTTGGGTCTTTTCTACATTGTGTTTATTAACATTTCAAATAAATTATTCCTGGGGAGCATTTCATCAAGTGTTTTGTCAGTGATTTTTACCGACAACTGTTACAAGCTACTGAAATCCTTGCACGTGATTGGCTGAGAGCAAATTTGTCGGTAAAAATCACCGACAAAACGCTTGATGAAACGCTCCCCTGATATGTCTGATATTAAGTTTCTGAACTACTTCAAGCCAAAGCATGCAAAAGAACACATTTTCTTTCACGGTGCTTTACATCATTTTTACATAGCGGGTTATTCCCTTTTTCTTCATGTGAAGATGAATCAACCTAAACACTAATACAATATACCAACTTTTTGTTGTATGCCTATCTGTTTTCAATTACGGAACTGATTTTTAAGTTCCTTCTTTTATTCCTTTTCCTTCTCTTCCCTCCTCATTACCTAGAAAAATGGGGAGTGGAAGTAAAATCATGTTTTCTCATCCCCCCAACCCTCCCACCTCAATCTATAGAAATGAAAGAAGTTATTAAAATTTTTAAAAAGAAATGCTGAATAAATATAAGATACTTCCACACTTCCATAGAAGTGTATCTGTATTAGTAATACATATGTCTGAGAGTTAACTTCTGTTCTTAATACAAAGATATTATTTTAATACCTCTGAGATTTTCAGCTGTTCAGCGACGCCTTCGTCAGCGGTGTGACCTGACATTTCCTTTCGGACGTGATGGTCATTAACAGGGTCAAATACATTCAGAAGTTTGTAGCCCCCCCCCCCCCAATCATTGCTGAGATAAGGTTTGAAGGTCCTGATGCAGTTTTCTTCATTCCCCTTTCAAAGCATTGTGGTTCCCTATCCAACACACATACTCTTATTTATGTTACTGACCGTTGTGTCACAAAGGTCAAGTTGGTCACACCACTGAGAAGGCTGTACATGTAGTTCAACAGCTGAAAATTTTGGAGGTAAATATTTTTGTAGTGAGACCACAAATCTAACTCTAAAACAAAGATACTTCCCATGTTTAGAAAATTGATTTTTCCTATCAGTCCCAGTGGGGGTATGTTTGGCAGAATCAACAGCTGAACCTTGTATCCCATGATTCACTATGGCGGGCAAGTATCTGCGCAGTCATTGTATGCACAGTTGGCACAATCCTGGACTTGGTCGTACCTCAGCAGAATTTCAGAACTAAAATTACCTGGTTTATCAGGAGTGGCCTGTGGAAATTGAATTTTTTACAGAAAAAGAGGTTTTTAGGACTACTTAAATAAAATTTATTTACATTTAACACTTTTTAAAGGAACCAAAAGAAAACCAAGCTGCTGAAATGAATCATTGAACATTTTCAGATGAAAATAGAAGTATTAGACTTGAAGGTACTAATCAACTTATTTTAAACAATAATAGATAACAGAGAAAAATAAGCATGGATGAACCAGTAGACCTAAAGTTTGTACACTTTGAATTTGGATTTGTACATACTGTAATGCACTTGACAGAAAAAGAGAAAAATAAAGGTGGTGATTTTTTTTCACCCCAATTGTGCTTTTCAAATTAAGCATTTAGGTAAATTTATGGAAATTCAAACACTTTAATTTACACTCACAACTACCTGTCATACATCCATCTTATGCTTAAAATATATTAGTATGTTTCAGGTAAAATATAACTGTGTATGTTAAAAAGGGCAGTTTGCATGTTTTGCTTCAAAGTATACAAGCTATGCCACTATAAAACAAGTTTACATGTAGTTTTGTAGCTTTCACAAAATATCAGCCCAAATACACCAAAACAAGCAATATACAGAGTGAGTCAATAAAAATGCAACTTTTTCCAATTGTTCATTGTTTACAAATTAGAGTGTAAATATAGATGTATGTGACATGCTGTGGTAGAGTAACTCTTTCTGATTATTGTGATACCATTTTTATGGAACATTTTTTCATGGTTGAATAAACAGTGGACAAATAAGAGACCAGGTCAAAACTACCTGCGCCAACTCCAGCAAGGTATAACATCCTAATTTCGTTTACATTATTTCATGGTAATAGAAACTTCATCATGAACTTTTTCCTTTTGATAACAACATTGTTTCATTTGTGATTTCTTGGGAGGCTTTCATTCCCTAGATGACAGAACAGAGTTATTCACTGTGACTTGATCTAAAGACTAATTACTTTGTCTTTCAGGTTCTCATTCTTTTAATCACCATATACCAGTGGGCGCAAGTCTGTTTTAACTCGGTCACAATCACTGCCTCTATTATGTCATCAGTAAAATAACATCCATCAAAAATGGTATCATAATAATCAGAAAGACTTACTCTCCACGCCATGAAACATAAATCTACCATGTGTCCCCCCAAAATAATTAAATTAAAGTCTCTCCAAATAAATATTTTTGAATATTTTCCAATAAATGTTAATTCTTGTAGATAGCCAAGGGTCTCCCCTAAGCCATAACACCAAAAATTCTGACTAGCAATTACGTTTGAGTGATTAAAAAACCACTTTTGTGAAAGGGAGCAAAATTCAGAAAGTTGAGAACCGTTTAAAATTACAGTTGAAAAAAGGTCTCCCCAATTAAATATTCCTAAATAATTTCAGGAAATTTTCATAGGGTCTCTTCTATCAAATGACTCCAAAATATCTCACAATATTTTATGCTTGAGTGAGCAAAAGCCGCTTTTTGTGAAATGTTGCAAATTTCATACTTGACAAATGTTTACGTTCTGGCTGGTGTCAGACTGTCAGCAAAGTTGAGAGTCATGAAAAGGCTTAGATATTTTATATTCTGATCATTAAAAGACAATTTATGACACAACAGACTTTGTTCACGGTATCTCCTGACATATCCCATTAAAACTTTATGGTAGAGTGAGCAAGCAAGGTGATATTAAAAGATTGACCAAAATGAACATTTTGAAACACTCAACAAAGTAGTTAATTGCTCACTCAAGCATAAGATGTTGATGGGATACACGTGTAAGGATATAGACAGAACAAAGCCTGTTATTTCATAAATTGCCTTTTAATGATCAGAATATGGAGATTTCTAAGTTTTTTCATGACTCTCAGCATGGCTGATAGCAGCCAGAACCAATATCAATTTTTGTCAAGTCTGAATTTTTCACCCTCTCATAAAAACTGGCTTTTGCTCACTCTAGCATAAAATTTTGTGAGATATTTTGGTGTCATTTGAGAGAAGAGACCCTAAGCTATACACAGGTATGAAACTTTCTTTTAAATATTTTGAAAAATTTATTTGGGGAGACTTTGTCCAACTTTTAACTTTTTCCTGGGATGCACTGCATATTATTTTTTTAAAAACATTTAACAACTGAATGGGTGTTGTGTTTTATTGACTCACAAGATAGTATGGCATGACTTTCTGTGGAGTGCATCCATCACACATACAGTAGCAAAATTGTCATCCTCATACATATATACTTATGCATATATTCTTTCCAAATACATGTGGAGTTACTAAAAAATTCAAAAAATTATATTATTTTCTCATTTGATTATTGTGTTGATAGAGCAGAGGTAATTTTGGAGCATTTCAACCGTGTACTTATCCAAAAAGTTGACACTGCTTCGACCATTACTGCTATTTACTTAGCATGCCCAACAGAGTTGAGCTGAACACTACATATTATTACTCACAATTTTACTACAATACAGGAGCATTCGGGCGAGCAACATATTGCTAGGATTTGAATATTGTAAAACTAGTTTTAGGACCCCAAGCCATACAACTAGAAACTTTCACGAAATGTAAACGGCGGCCATTTTGACAACAAGAAGCTTTAACGAATTGCGAAAATTCAGTGTTGTGTCAGTCATGATTAAAATTATTTAGTGGCATGAAACTTTCATGTGTCTGAACCACTTGTGTACTTCGTGAACATTAAATGGGTGAGAAAATTTCTGGTTTTACAGTATGAACAAGCATAAGCTGGATTTGTACTTACCGATCCACATCCAACTGTATCATTCAAGTATACATAAGTTTTATTGGCTTTTTCCCATTCAGCACATCTTTGTTCAAGTTCGTCTATGGTGTAATTGTCTATGAAAAAACAAACAAACCAGGAAACCCTTTTGTGATGTCAAAGACTAAAATGAGTCATGTCTGCCAAATGAATTGAAAGAATATTTTTTGGTTGATTAATAAGCATAAAAACACAAGGTCATCAGAATCAGTTGTACTGTCATGAAGTCAAAAGATAATTTGTGACTCGATGTAAGCTCCAAAATGGAGAATCTCTGTGTTTTGTGAATAAAATGATTGCTGTAGGTTGATTTCCATTAGTTCGGTTCGGTTGGTTATGAATATTATAATGATTAGACAAAGAAGTTAATTGATTCATAAATCGAACTGGACTCTAGTCACAATTTTACTGTGAACAGTCATATCACAGGTGATCTTACCTGGTGGGGCTAAGAGCCCCCCCCCCCCCCCGCCCCTTTCCCTTTTCAGAAAGAGGTCAAAAATAGCCAATTACAGTACTAGTATTCAGGTTAAATATCAACAAGATGAATGCGACTGCGTCTCCTATATGCCTCTGCCTAAATTCAGTTGATGGCTCAAACTGTTCTTGAAATCTTGTGATAACCAGAATAAAAGGCCTCTAATTACATGTTAAATGACCTCTTTGACCTCTTTGACATTTGAACTTACACCTTATAACCCAAAAGTCTGATCACTTTATCTCCTAGTCATGAATACAAAATAGTTGAGATATGGTGATAACAAAGGTAAAAAAAAAATTAATTTCACATACACCTGTATAATGACCTCTATGACGTGTCACCTTTGACCTATGTGAACAAAAATCTAATCAGTTCGTCTCATTATGGTGATGCATAGTAGTTCCAAGTTTGAAGTTAATGGATCAAATGGTTCTTGAGATATCACGTTAAGGCTAAAACGTGCAATTTCAGAATTGACCTCTATGACCTTTGACCTACGTATCCCAAAATCTAACCAGATCGTCTTTCTATGGTGATACATACTACTACCAAGTTTGAATTTCATACCTCAAATGATTCTTGAGACATCGCATTAACAAGGCTAACACCTCAAATTTCAGAAATTGGCCTCTGTGACCTTGACCTTGGACCTACATACCCCAAAATCTAATCAGATCATCTTCCTATGGTGATACATACTAGCACTAAGTTTGAAGTTCATACCTCAAATGATTCTTCAGACATCGCATTAACAAGGCTAACACCTCAAATTTCAGAAATTTCAGAAATTGGCCTCTGTGGCCTTGACCTTTGACCTGCGTACCCCAAAATCTAATCAGATTGTCTTCCTATGGTGATACATACTAGCACTAAGTTTGAAGTTCATACCTCAAATGGTTTTGAGTTATCGCTAGAACGAGGCCAACACATGAAATTTCAGAAATTTCAGAAATTGGCATCTGTGGCCTTGACCTTTGACCTGCGTACCCCAAAATCTAATCAGATTGTCTTCCTATGGTGATACATACTAGCACTAAGTTTGAAGTTCATACCTCAAATGGTTCTTGAGACATCGCATTAACAAGGCTAACACCTCAAATTTCAGAAATTTCAGAAATTGGCCTCTGTGGCCTTGACCTTTGACCTGCGTACCCCAAAATCTAATCAGATTGTCTTCCTATGGTGATACATACTAGCACTAAGTTTGAAGTTCATACCTCAAATGGTTCTTGAGTTATCGCTAGAACGAGGCCAACACATGAAATTTCAGAAATTTCAGAAATTGGCATCTGTGGCCTTGACCTTTGACCTGCGTACCCTAAAATCTAATCAGATTGTCTTCCTATGGTGATACATACTAGCACTAAGTTTGAAGTTCATACCTCAAATGGTTCTTGAGTTATTGCTAGAACGAGGCCAACACATGAAATTTCAGAATTTCAGAAATTGGCCTCTGTGACCTTGACCTTTGAACTACATACCCTAAAATCTAATCAGATCCTCTTCTTATGGTGATACATACTAGCACCAAGTTTGAAGTTCATACCTTATGTGGTTCTTGAGTTATCGCTAGAACAAGAAAGCGGGACGGACAGATGGACAACCCGAAAACAATGCCTCAGGCACCACCTTCGGTGGGCGGAGGCATAAAAAGTAATACATATAATCATTATTGTGCATATACAGTGCGTCCCAGAAAAAACAAAACCCTAAAACAAAGGGTTGTTGTGACCACACTATGTGCTGTATGACAATGATTATTCATTTTCTATAAACTAAAAGTATTATGCTTTTAAATGATACCTTGATGGCATCCATCCGTACATTCTTTACCGAGCAGCGGCGTTTTGAAAATGACATGTAAAAACTCAGTTGTGCCAGATTTGGGTAAAACCGTGAAAACGTTAGGATCACATGCGAACATAACCCAAATGTAACATGACTTTTAAAACCCTGCGAGAAGACTGTTTTCATGTGTTCTTTCAATAACGATGGTAAGGATAATGCCCTCATCATGAAATAAAGGATGGTCAATGTTTTTTGTTGATGTTGGGGGTAAAGAAAGGGCATGTTTTGTATTGAAATGGTACCTAAAATCGAAATGAAAAGTAATTTTTTGAATTTTGTAGAACTGCAATTTCTTTAAACAAAGCGGAGAGAAAGGTGATATCTTTCATAAAAGTAAAGTTAGTGGCACTTTTTCATTGTCATCAAAAGGAAATACAAGGTTGAAAGGGCACTTAAGGCAGAAAAAATATCAAGATTATGGCAATTTCCCACCTCAAGATGGGCACCTTTTCTATCACAGGAGGGATACTTTTTCATCTTTTGAGGGATATTTAATGATTTATGACATTTTGGGGGCGTACACCCCTGCCACCACTGGTAATTGGTATTGACCCGTGTTTTATGAATTTCCAATTGAATACATGTCATCACACAAAGGAATTTCACGTATCATATCTCTTAAAGCTGGTATTTCCCTTGTGTCATTTTCGCATGTGATCCTAATGTTTTCACGGTTTTACCCAAATCTGGCACAAGTGAGTTTTTACATGTCATTTTCAAAATGCTGCTGCTCGGTAAAGCATGTACAGATGAATGTCATCAAGGTATCATTTAAAAGCATAATACCTCTAGTTTTTGGAAAACAGATAATTATTGTCATAGAGCACATAGTGTGGTCACAATAACCCTTTGTTTTAGGGTTTCGTTTTTTCTGGGACGCACTGTATAACATGTATGGAATACTGAATTAAAGTATGGTAGATCAAATCAGTACAGAACAGTATGCAGTTTAAATATACATGTAAATAGATGTGACTGCAACTGCTTATATTCAATTAATCAGTGAACTTGTGACCTTTCAGATCTGATTCAATGAACCCAGGCACTTTTCAGTTAATCTTTTTATACTCATGCCTGAGCCGAGTATGGTTCAAATTGTTTCAATGGTGATCAACTAACATCATGATAACGAGATATCTTCTAGGATATTTAACACTTTTATAACCGTGTGACCTTGGACCTTTAGACATCTTACATCCAAAATCTAATCAGTTGATTCTTACACACTTGCATATACTTGATCCAAATTTGGTTAAAATATGTCCACTGTTCTCAAATAACTGGGGTAAGAACAAAAAGTAGGAAGGATAGATGGATGGACAAACGAACAGAACAGAAAAATAGAAGGACAACAGAAAACATAATACCTCCTGCACCATGTTGGCAGGGCCATAAAAAGTAGTAAACCTTTTAATATTTTTGTACATTTACAACCCAGATGTCCACATATCTAGTAAAAGATTCCAACATACTGTAAGGTTTTAGGGTGTAGTTCAGATTAGCTATGTTAGGGAAATCCACGGTCACAGTTTCATTCAGGATGAGGATTCTTGTTAGAAGCAGGGTATCAGTCGTGTCCAGGCTCTCATTTTTCCTCACGAGATAGTCTTCGATTTGCATCCCATTGGAAGTAATATATATGTATGGCTGGCCAGTTATCTCAATGTCAGCAACGAATTCAAAGAACGAGTTTGGTCGCACATCGTAGCGACCTGCAGGCGGGGACAAAATCCTTGCTCCTGCTTCTCCTCCAGTTTCATCTGATTCTATTAGGAAAGACAGCGACAAAATGATGCAAATTACATGTAAAAAGTGATGAAACTACTGAGTTATTTAATGTCAAAATTGGGAATTTGATGCAAAAGTAAATATAAATATGTAATACAGTGGAATCTAATTATAACAAACTCCTTGGGAACAAGGAAATTACCTTGTTACATTTAAAGACTGTTCTTCCTGAGGGCACTGTAATTGTTATTATATCCTAGCCAGCAATGACAGGTACCTATTTAACCCTTGCGAGACAATTGACCACATTTTGTGGTTTGGCTCAATAACTTTTAATTCAGAGCTCTAAAAAATATACTAGATGCATGAGTAGAAAGAACAAAAATTTCTACACACATTGTTTCCATTTTTGTTGCATGAACATATTGCGTTTGATGCCATGATTCTTTAAAAAGGAGAATAAGCTTCAAAATCTTTAAATTGGCAACACATTGAGAGGTTCAAAATCACTGTTTTTTATCAAAATTGGCAATTTTTTCAACTTTCGACTAAGTTTCTAATGATGTATATTGTTTTCAAAGACATTACATTTTGTTAGAACCATGTAGCACTAAAAGAAAAATATTATTGTTGCCAATTTGAAGAACAAAATGTGATCAATTTACCCCTTAAATAATTCCTGTCATGAAAGGGTTAATTCACCTGGGTTGAGAGGGATGTTATTAGCACCCAGTAAGGATCGAACCCACAACCTCTCATACATATGAGTGCAGAGCTTTCATCAATGTACCACAGGGCTCACAATGTACTCTCATTGGCCTAAGACCAAATCGACGATCAAATTTCCTTAATTAGCTCTGAAAGCTACAACAGGCCAACCAATATTAGTGATATCCGTCTGGAAGGTTAAAAGTCCTCCGAAAAGGGAAAGCCTTCACACACCTCAGCTTTATGTTCATTCTTGCATTTTACTCTGATGAGCGCAAGACAAAGAAGCATCTGTGTGTCTTTATCAAAAGCTATTCTTCAAATCATAATAATAAATTTCAAAGATATAAATGACAATATTTTGAAAAGGGTGCTCCGACATACATGTATACTCCAGCGACAATTGCTCCAGGCTCTTATTTCATCACAGGTATAGGGTTATGGCTGCAAATGGGTTTTATGTTAGGTCTAGTGTAGTGTTTGGTCCAGGGCGGTTGTTAAGAATTAGGTTAGTACAGAGGATATTGACAACAGAGCAACTGGCACTGGAGCATGTTTTGTATGGAGAAGGAAACATACCAGTGCACTGATCTAAGATGTAAACATCATCACTTGATATAACCAGGTAACTATTGTTAGGCGCCAGTTCCAAGTCTTTGATTGGAGAGGATACTATGGGATCCTGTACATTAGAAAGGAAGAGGAAATAGAGAGGAAGAGAGATTGATAGACAGATAGATAGATAGATAGAAATAGACAGATGGATAGATAGACATATAAAAAGATATATAGACATAGAGATACATCAGATAGATAGATAGACAGATAAACAAATAGATAGATAGAGATAGATAGATAATTAAACATATAGAGAACAAAAAGATACATTACAAAGGGGGAGTGAAGATTCCCTTTTTACATTGGAAACATATTTAAAAGAAAAGCCAATCCTGATAGCAAGTTGATCTGAATGAATGAAGAAAAAAAATCAGAGAAACAAATGGGTGAAAGTTTTTAATAATATCAGTCAAATGACAGGAAAGTTATAAATCTTAAAGGCTGAGATTCCTACACACACTGGAATTTCAAATTGGCGAATTCATAATGACACTGTGATCTCTTGTCGGACAACTCCCAATTTGATCCTATACCCAAAATGACTGAATTGAAATATAATTTACAAAATCCTAGAGAAAAACTTTCTTTATAGGGTTACATGCCATCTATAATATATAATGAGTACATGTACAGCCCCTATGAAAAAGTTATCTAGGAGAGGAATTCAAATTCATGAACTACGGTAGTATAGATGTACACTGTACATGTACAATAAATAGGAAAGTTATTCCCAAATATCTCACAGTCAAATGACCAATTTGCTAATTTGAGATTCGGATAGATATTTGAGTGATCCCATCTTTTAAACTTTCATTCCTACTATTTTGCCCAATTTCTTTCAAACTTTCATCACATCTATTTCTCTGACTTTCTGCCTCCACACATGTCAACCTGTTACAAACGTTGGATTGCCCTTCTCTGCAGTTGCCCAGACCTCATGAAATAGGGCAATAAAAACATCAAACCAGCTTCTATTAAAGATTAGATGAAAATAATTCCCTTCTTTACAACTGTCATCTTCCTCTGTGTATTGAACAGAGATTATAACATTAGTCTATGATAATGTCATCCAAAATCGATATTTAAAAAAATAATAAAAGCCTGTAATCTATACTTTATTGTGTAGAGTAGGTAAATTTCGCAAAATTCCAATAATCATACGACTCTGCACTTCTATTTTACAACCACATAGTCAAAAAATGTTAACTCACTTCTTTTTCACCTTTAAAGGGCAATCCAACTTCTGTAATAATTTGATTTGTGTGACAACAGAAAAGCCAGAGAATCAGATTGATGAAAGTTTGAACAAAATCAGACAAACAATAAGAAAGTTGTGAGTATTTGAAAATAGAAATCACTATAAATATGGGAATTACAAATCGAAACGGTCACTGTGATATAGCGGCTATCAACTTTACCATTCGCTTAAACACAAAATGACTAACATGTCAATTTTTCTAAATGTATAACTCTGTATTCATGATCATTTTCTTTTTGGCGGACCTATAACAATGTGCTATCTACAGTATATTTTGAGTACTGCCCCGAGTGAAAAGGTGCTCAGGAGACAACCAGAATTGAATGATTTCTTTTTGTGTACGACTGATTGGAGTGTTGACCGTGAATACATGTACGTCACAATCGATTCAACATATTACCAATTTGAGATTCGCATAGAGATAGTGATCTCATTTTTCAAACAGTATTCATAACTTTCTTATTCTTCATTGATTTCTTTCAAACTTTCACCATCCTGTTTATCTTATTTTTTGCTTTCACACAAATCAGATTTTTACAAAGGTTGGAATGCCCTGTAATGAAGCATTAAAGGGGAAGATTCTAGGAAAACTACCCCCTGGAAAACTACCACCCGGACAACTACCCCCCCCCCCCCCCCAGGACAATTACCCCCCCCCCCCCACCAATGATTAACCGATAATCCCCCTTCCCCCCGGACAACTACCCCTTGGACAATCACCCCCCAGACAACTACCCCAGAATCCGGGGGGTAGTTGTCCAGGGGGTAATTGTCCGGGGGTAGTTGTCTTTGGGGGGTAATTGTCCTGGGGGGGGGGGGTAATTGTCCTAGGGAGGTACAGGTAACTCTGCCTAAGTCGAATCTCTTGGGACCACAGAAATCTGTTCGACTTAGGCAAAATTCGACTTAGAAGAGGTAAAAAACACACATTTTGCTCATTCTGTTCTGAAAAATTGCTTCGACTAAGGCGATTATTCGACTTATGGAAGGTCGACTTACATGTATGCAGAGTTAACTGTAGTTGTCCTGGAGGGTAATTTTCCTAGGGGGGGTAGTTGTCCAGGGGGTAGTTTTCCGGGTGGTAATTTTCCAGGGGGGTAGTTGTCCTAGGGGGGTGTCTAGGGGGTAGTTGTCCGGATACAAAGGGGAAGCTGTCCCTGGCCACGCCATTATCACTTTTACCGCAAATACATCTCTTACAGCACATTCAAACGACACACTGTAAAGTGTGGCAGGTTTTTTTAATGTTCATAAAGTGAATGGCAAGAAGGGTTGAAAAACAGAGCTGCATTACAAGATAGAGAAATGAGGAGGGCATTATGCTTATTTTGCCCTGGCAGTTCCTGGCAACATACGTGAATGAGCCATTTAATACTCACTTGACAGGGATCCCCCAGATCTGTACTGGTATCATTGACACTGACCTGGTATAAGCATCCCCATTCTGTAAAAATTAAGAGGAAAAATAATATTAAAGTGCTACCAAGTTTACAAATATATAACACAATAAGACTTCTTAACTCTTACTGTGCCAAGGGGTTTAGCTCTCTTCAAAATTTTACCAAAATGTGATCAATGCTTACTTTTCAAATGTCTGCCCTTCATTAACCACCTATTATTCCAGAAAATATTGCATACAAAACTTGTAGGAAATTTAATACCATTTCTTATGATAGCAAACATTATTACTTTACCCAACTTTATGCATAAGAATTATTGAAAATTATATTTGAGTTTCATAATTTTGAGTTTCTTTTTTGTCCATTTTTTTTCGGTTTCTCATTTGTTTACTATTGTTTAAAGTTGAAATAAGGTAATATCTTTAAAAAATCTACAATTTTCTCTGAAATTTTCTATGGTAGCATATAATTATAATCATATATTTAGAAATCTTGATTTAAGCTCAAAATTTTGATATACACTGTACATTGACCACCATATACCTTTCCTGTTGTCGAGCAATTGGTGAATGAAAATGACAAGTCTATCTGTCACAGATATGTGACATCAGCATTGAAAAAGTTAAACAAGTTTTTAAAGATATTTAAGACAACTTTATTAACTGTAACTCTTTTTTTCCTTGTTCATCTTTACACAAATGATGTCCATGATATCTAATCTTACAATTTGTGAGCCCATTTTTTTGTCAAAAAAATATAAGATCAGAATCTACACTTGGGCCTACGATCCAGAAATGGTGAATGACAAATAATTAATGGTACTGATATTCTTTGAATCACAAAATAAAGTTTACAAAATACATGTATTAGATTATTCTGTATTTTCCCATCAATGATGACTATACACACACACACACACACCCACACACACACACACACACAATGACTCGAGGGGAACTCTATTTATTTCTCCTATTGTATTTTGTACCCCACAAGCATGACGGAATAAAGGCCATCATTGTGCTGTTTTGTTCTCTGTACCCCACAAGTGAATCTATTTTTTTTTTTCTTTTCATAATTTTTTATTCCTTGATTCAGTTTTTCAAAATGAATATTACAAATTAAGAATTAATTACACAGTATAATTCACAACATAGCAATAAACACAATACAAATTATATATTTATGTGTGCCTGTAGAAATCTATGTAAGGGCACACAGCCACACACACCCACACCCATATATATATATATATATATATATATGATAAACTCGAAATAATTAAAGAAATCATAAATACAAATATCATACTAGATCCGCTGTAAGGGCGTATTCGCTTTGTCGCCACCTTTTGCTCAAATTCGACTTAACGTATGTTCAAATTTGCCTTAACTTTTTCTATTGTGACGAAATGAACCGCTTTGTTATGACTGCCCTTTCGGTAGGATTTGGAAATATATATATATATATATATATATATATATATAAATATATATACAGTGGAAACTCGCTATAAAGAGCTCCGATATAACGAGATTCCTGATATATCAAGGTAATTTTGCTGGTCCCATGTCTTTTGTATTCTTTTGTTTTTTCACCCTGATAAAAAGAGATTCCGGATATAACAAGGCAATTGTCATGGTCCTAGGGTCCTCGTTATAGTGGGTTTCCACTGTATTTATATGTTAAGTATAAGAATAGAATGACAGTAGCCTGAGGTATTACACTAGATAAATGCAACTGCACCTCCAATTTACCCTATGACCTTTCACCTTTCATCTATTATACCCAAATCTTATCAGTTCATCCCTTCATGCTTCTCAAATTATCACAGTAACAAAAAGTTGGATGGAAGGACAAACGAATAGATAGACGAACATACTGACAACCCCAAAACATAACGCCTCCAGTGCCATAGTGGCGAACGCAAAATTAGAAATTATAACCATTTGGGGGAGCGATATACCTGATGCAATAATGTAGATGTCCTCTTCGGGCATTTCCAAACTGGAGAAACGGTCCCCTTTCATGAAAACTGAAACATCACTCGTCTGCACGTCATTCATCAGGTTGTAATCTCGTTCAAAGTTAGTATTGCCAGTGTTTGGATCTGAACACTACAAAGGGGGCAGATGGTTAAATCAGAAGGGTGAATAGATAGCACACATATTTTACTGCGAAGATCATTCTTTTAAGAGTAGAATGACACCAAGTTCATCAATTTCGGGTAAGGCGTTTAAAGTCTACGATGTCGTTGAAACTGCAGATCTCAGGTGTTGCATTCTTTCTGGGCCACCCAATATAATTTTTCTCTGTCTACTCTTAAAGGGAACCCTCTCTCACAAGCTTATGTTTCTTTGGGGGTATCCCAACCATTTTTTTTCTCCTATGTACTGATATCGATGGAAACCGTATGTGCTTTTACATGTTTTGAAATATAGTTGAATAGAGGAAATGAAATTATGTAGGTAGAGGTTATCGTCTGGCCTGATCCCTTTCATTCTTAATTTTTTTCAATATTCTGAGCTTTATGAACAAGAACAGAACTTAATCAGAGAACTGTGATTTTGGAAACAGTTTCATGAGTGAAATATTCATAATGAATTGCAAATGCGTGCAACAAAGGTACTGCATGTGTTTGCTAATCTCTGTATGTTAAGATACAGAAATGTGAATTGTATTTCACTTACATGTACATCATTATAACAGAAACAAGATGAATGCAACTGCGTCTCCTATATGCCTCCGCCTAAATTCAGTTGATGGCTCAAACTGTTCTTGAAATATTGTGATAACCAGAATAAAAAGCCTCTAATTACATGTTAATTGACCTCTTTGACATTTGATCTTACACCTACTTATAACCCCAAAGTCTCACTTTATCTCCTTCTAGTCATAAATACAAAATAGTTGAGATATGGTGATTACAAAGGCAAAAAAACATTAATTTCACATACACCTATATAATGACCTCTATGACCTGTCACCTTTGACCTACGTGAACAAAAATCTAATCAGATCGTCTTCCTATGGTGATACATACTAGCACCAAGTTTGAAGTTCATACCTCATGTGGTTCTTGAGTTATCGCGAGAACAAGAAAGTGGGACGGACAGACGGATGGACAGACGGATGGACAGACGGATGGACAACCTGAAAACAAAATGCCTCGGGCACCACTTTCGGTGGGCGGAGGCATAAAAATTACTGCAGCATGTATTTGAACAAGCCTGAACACAAGATTCCTCAAAAATGCTGGTGTTCTTGAGCAAATTTGGTTTCGCCTATGTTCTACTGTCAGAGGTGTGTCCAAAATATTTTGAATTTAGGAAAACCATTTCACCACTTTCAACTTTGAATAACAATGCATTGCCTTAAACAAACCTGAATAAAGGAAATCACAATTTACTTTTTTGTACCATTGACCCAAAAGTCTGATCATTTTATCTCCTCCAAGTCATGCAAACAAAATAGTTTACAAAACTAACAAATCTGTAATTTCATGCATATTGACCTTCATGACCTTTGACCAACTAAACCTATAAAATCTAATCACTTCGTCTCACTATGGTGATGCTACTAGTACCAAGTTTGAAGTTCACAGTTATAATAGTTGAGATACATGTATGGTGATAACTGATAACAAAAATAAACTAGATGAATTCTCGACCACACGCAGTCGAAATTTATGCCTCCGCCCTTGCCAGATCAGAAATATATCACACTAGTGCTGTCGATCGAGCGCCATGTTCGGGTTCGGTTCGGTTCGGAAGGGTTCGGCATTTTTAGTTCGAACTTTGGTTCGGTTCGAAGGTTCGGAAGTGCAAGAGCATTGAGGAAGAAAGGAAGACAAAGAGTTACCCCCAATAAGATTAATTGCGCTCGCGTGCCCCCTGTCACATTCCAGGAGTCTCCAGCGGACAACAAGCCCCCAGAGAAACCAGTTGTTGACATAATTATTCGGCTCTCTCTCTTTCTCTTTCTCTGTTTATCACCAAGTCTTGATGATAGACGTGAAGTTCTCTTTACACCTCCATGGTGCATGTTACGCAATGCACAGTACACTGCACAGCTCCGTACACATACAGTGCGCGTGACGTCACGATCACCGACCAATCATATTCATGGCCGGCGATCGCGACGTCAGCATAATAGAGAAAGCGTTCAGTGTGCATGTGCAGTGGGAGCTAGCCGTACACAGAGAGCGCTTTCTGGGAAGGTAAGGTGACGGCCAATCACATTCGCGAATAATCACGTGCCACAGCCGATTGGATCATGCATATGCAAGAAAACACTTTCATTGCCGTTCTATTGGTCAAATTTTATAGCGCAGTGATGCTTTTTTTTTTCTTCCACGTGGAGAAGAGTGTGGCCGGGGCGGGGCTCAGGGGCGCGGTTGCACTGCGTGTTGCGCTGGGCTTTACAGCTCTCTTGGGGGACAATTAATTATCGCGCTGTTTATGTTTGAAATTGAGAATGTGATAAGAAAAAAACCACAGATTGAGCTTGAATTGGGTCTGTGTGGGCATGATGTGGGCAAGGACAGCATAACTCTGGGAACAAAAGACGTTCATTCTCCTATTTTGTTTTGAACTCCGACCTAATTCATTCATTCATTTCACTTCCACTCATCTCTTCTCCACCTTCCATGGCCCTTTTTCGTAATTTCTGATAGATTGCATCATTACTTTGAAAATGCGATCTATTAAAGTTCACAAAAGAGGGCCCTGGTAAGTTTATTAAACCTTTATTTTATTTTAGTTCTCATTATTTCCAAATCACAGTGCCTTTGTTCGTCTTCCTCATCTTTTTATTTTGTTATTCAGCTCTCCTTCTTTGTCCTTCATTCCTTTTATTCGTTCTCTTTTTTGTCACTCTCATTTTAGTACCACTCATAAACTTTGATTAAGCCATCAATCGTAAGGCTCCGTAAGCTCCTTGATGGTACCCCGCCACCACAACAAAAAATAAATTGCTAATCTGTTAATGGAGTCACACTTGTCAAATGATACTACGTAGTAAGTACCGCAATTTATGACCGATTTTCTCTTCATCAGCCCTGAATTCGCTCTCTCACTCAGATCAGATCGAACGATAAGACATCACACCTTAATTTACGACCCTCAAGACACCTCTCACCTCGCGTGGTCACTATTCTCTCTCATTCTTATTACATTACCCTTCTCTTCTCCTTTTCTCCCCAATCTCTTCCCCCTCACAATAATCTTCAATCGGATGTTCATTTTATCTGCAAAATCAACTGTCTTGCATCAAAGCTGCCTCAATCTATCAAACTCACCTTGTTGCCGTATTAACTAAAAGTTTGATTACTTCGATAGCTCTTCTCTTTCAGAGTGACAACAAAAAGAAAGTAGAAAGGGAAATAGAAATAACGAATAAACAAAGGAAATTAGAAAAAGAAAGTGACGACTTGAAATCATAGGACTCAGATAAAGTAAGCAATGAACAAAAACGTTTGTATTTTCCGGCGAACCTCCGAAGTTCCAAACCAAGCGTTTGCTGATTTGCTCCTTGGAGTGAGAACAAAATTCATTTCTTTCGTTGGCAATGCTGGGAAAGGATTTGGAGAGGAATAAAACACAACGAAAGAAAACAGAAATAAGAAACAGTGATTTGAAATTATAAGCCTTTAAAATGCCAAACTAAGTACCGAACACGAACCTTTACATTTTTCCGCCGAACATACGAACCAAGCCTTTGCGTTCGGTTCGGTTCGGTTCGGTTCGGAAGTGCCATGTTCGGCGAATTTCCGTTCGGTTCGGCGGTTCGGAAACAGCACTATATCACACATTCATGTTGATCTGTTTTAAACTGTGCTCAAGTTTTTGCAAGAACAGTCTATTTTTATACAGGTATATAACATCCTGTGTGACCTTTAACCTCTGAACCCATGACCCCAAATCTAATCAAATCACTGTCACCCAATCATATACCTGTGTGCCAAGTTTGAAGTTGATCCATCAAATCGTTGAGTTATTGTGAGAACCATCTATTTCCAGGTATATAATGACCTCTGTGACCTTTGATCTTTAACCTTGTGACCCCAAAATCAACTCAGATCATCATCACTCCCATATGCATACATGAGCCAAGTTTGGAATTGATTCTCCGAATGGTTCTTACGTTATCGTGAGAACAAGCCATTTTCATATATGCAATGACCTCCACGACCTTTGACCTTTGACCTCATGGCCTGCAAAAAAAATCAGACTATTGTCCCTCCCATATGCATACATGAGCAAAAAGTCTGAAGTTGATGCGCCAAATGGTTCTTAAGTTGTCGTGAGAACAAGCGATTTTCATATATACAATGACCTCTGTGACTGACCTTGTGACCCCTAAATCTAATCAGATCTTTGTCCCTCACTCCCTCCCATATGCATACATGAGGCAAGTTTGAAGTTAATCTGCCAAATAGTTCTTAAAGGGCAATCCAACCTTGGTAATAAGATGATTTGTGTGAAAGCAGAAAAATAAGAAAAACAGGATGGTGAAAGTTTGAAACAAATCGGATAAGGACTAAGAAAGTTATGGATGTTTGAAAATGAGATCACTACATCTATGCGAATGTCAAATTGGCAATTTTGTGAGTCAATTGTGACATTTTTGTGGACACTCTCCCATTTGTCGTACACAAAAATATCATTAATTTGCAGTTTTCTTCGAGGCGCTTTTACCCTCGGGGCTGTACTCAAAATATATTGGAGATAGCATATTGTTATAGGTCCTCATGAACGAAAAGATCCTACCGAGTAATGCATTTTGAAAAAAAGTGACATTTTAGTCATTGTGTTAGAGCGAATGGGGGAGTTGTCCACAGCTACATCACAGTGACATTACCTATTCGGCCAATTTGAAATTCCCATATTCATAGTGATTACAACTTTCAAAAATTCATAACTTTCTTATTACTTGTCCGATTTCGTTCAAACTTTCACCAATCTGCTTCTCTGATTTTTCCTTTCTTTCAAAGCAACTTGCCATTAAGGTTGGATTTCCCTTTAAGTTACAGTGAGAACGAAAACGGGACGGACGGATGTACAGAGGGACCGACAACCCGAAAACATAATGCCTCCAGCACCCACCTTTGGTGGGCAGAGGCATTATTTCATGTATATTGACCTCTATGACCTGTGACCTTTGACCTACATAAACAAAAATCTAATCAGTTTGTCTCACTGTGGTGATGCATACTAGTACAAATGGCTCAAATTGTTCCAGAGATACTGCAATAACAAGGCTAAAACTTTCAATTTCAGAATTGACCTCTATGACATTTGACCTTTGACCTACTAATCCAAATCTAATGAGATCAACTTCCTATGGTTATACATACTTCACCAAGTTTGAAGTTCATACTTCAAATGGTTCTCAAGATATTCATTAACGAGGCGAACACCTGAAATTTCAGCAAATTGACCTCTATGATGATATGGTGATACTGTACATACTAGCACCAAGTTTAAAGTTCATACCTCAAACGGTTATTGAGATATAGAGTTAACAAGAAAGTGGGACGGACGGATGGACGGATGGACAACCTGCACCACTTTCGGTGGGTAGAGGCATAAAAATAACAGGAGTGCGCAAATAATGGCCTGTGTTGTAAAATACAGAAGTGTGTAACATATTTCTCATGCCATTTTGCCTTGGTCTTTTTATGAAACGGTCTACTCTCTCGCGTCTGAATTGGACGTAAAGTAAGGGGCATCTGGGAGGTGCTTTATTGCCTCATCTGGGAGCCAAGCCTAAAAGTTAGACTTACATTAAAGCCAGGCCTTGGTGTAATTGTAGCGCCAGTATATTCTCTCCAAAGATCATTGGTAGTCCCACCATCAGCCCCAAAGAAACTCCCTGTATTAAATGTCTCATTGATTGCAGCCAGATCGAAAACACAAAGAGCTGACATTGGTGCTGCATTCCTGAAGAAAAGAACAGAGTAATATTAATTGGATGCTACGACATTTCTGAGGAAAACAAAAAAGTGATATAATGATAAAACTGCAATACCCCTACTTTTTGTGAATTTTGTGAATTTCAGGTGGGGTACAGATTCATGTTGCAAAGTAACTGAATCACAGCACAAAATTTGCAATTAACAAAATAATATTGCCCAAAAAAGGGCCATCATTAACATTTCACTGAACTTTATGTCATGTAAATGTTGGATTTTGTAGCAGATCAAGGAGTTACCCTCAGGCAGAAAAAGAATGGACTTTTAATGTCTACAAATTGGACTACTATACTTCTTGTAAATCTTTGTGAGGTGGAATACAAGAAATAAATAAACAAATAAACAAGAAATGTAATAAAGCCTATTATAAAACGCGTTCAAGAATGTAGCCAATCAGATGCGGTGAAATGAGTCACGTGTGCGCTCTTTAATTTTTTCGCTGACATGCACGGGAGTGCAAAAAGTGCGCAGCAAAGGTGATAATGCACGGCTGAGATGCGCGTATGCGTACCGCTAGGGCTTACAAACTTAACCCTTTGAGTCAATTGACCACACATTTTGTGGTTTGGCTCAATAACTTTTGATTCAGAGCTCTAAAAAGTATACCAGATGCATGAGTAGAAAGAGAAAAAATTTCTGTAGACACTATGTCCATTTTTGTTGCATGACCATATTGTGTTTGATCCCAGGAATTTTTAAAACAAGAATAAGCTTTAAAATCCTTAAATTGCCAACATATTGAGAGGTTCAAAATCATTGTTTTCTATCCAAATTGGCAATTTTTTCAACTTTTCGACAAAATTTCTAACCACGTAGATCGTTTCCAAAGACATTACTAGAACCATGTAGCACTAAAAGAAAAATATTTTTATTGCCAATTTGAAGAACAAAATAAGATCAATTTAGCCCTTAAATAATTCCTGTCTCGAAAGGGTTAAGACGCGATGAAATGCACGCAGTTTCTTATAGGAAGGCCATGGCAAGGACTTTGATGCGCACACTAACACGCGCATTATACTTTTTGACTGCGTTTAATGTGATGTCATAAAGGAAGCAAATGGCGGCCTCCTTGACTGTGCGATTCTTTGCATTTTGATGGGGTTTGTAACCATTTTTTTGACTTTATAATCAATATTGCTGACCAGTTTTATAAACAAATAATTCATGTTTTGTTGCTCGAGCATTAGTGATATGCACTCGCAAACATGCATTATTTGTATACAACGAAACTTACTGTTCATTAGTGAAAATGGCATGGATCATATTGTCATCGTCACTGAAGACAAAATCCTCTGTGAAAAAGCAAGGAAGAAAAAACTTTCAATATAATCATCATCATGAAGCAATTCTATATATCTCTCTGAGGCAGAACAACATATTTTCAGGCTGGCTTTCAATTTGCAGGTTATGTAGTAAATAAAAAATAAATATCTTTTCTTATAAATAACTATATGGATCACACAAGCAGTCAACACTTATACAATACTTATCAAAGTCATCACACCACCATCATTATCACCATAATCTTCATCCTCACCATCTGCATCATCATCATCACACAACCATCATCATCACAATCATCATCATCACCATCTGCATCATCATCATCACACCACCATCATCATCACAATCATCATCATCATCACCATCATCTTCATCACCACCACCACCATCCTCACCATCATCACCATCATCTTCATCATTACCACCATTATCATCACTATCATCTTTCTCATCACCACCACCATCATCATCATCATCGTCACCATCATTTCCTTCATCACAATCATCATCACCATCATCATTATCATTAACATCATCATCACTATAATCTTCCTCATCATCTGCATCATCGTGCTCACACCACCATCATTATCACCATCATCATCATCTCCACCACCACCATCATCATCACAATCATCATCTTCATCCTCACCATCTGCATCATCATCACCATTATCATCACCATCATCATTACCATCATCTTCATCATTACCACCATTATCATCATCACTATCATCTTCATCATTACCACCATTATCATCACCATCATCATCACTATCATCTTCCTCATCACCACCACCATCATCGTCACCATCATTTCCATCATCACAATCATCATCATCACCATCATTATCATTAACATCATCATTACCATTATCTTCATCCTCATCATCTGCATCATCGTGATCACACCACCATCATCACCACCCCACCATCATCATCACCATCATCATTATCACCATCATCATCATCTCCACCACCACCATCATCATCACAATCATCTTCATCACCACCACCACAATCATCATCATCACCATTATCATCACCATCATCTTCATCATCATTACCACCATTATCATCACCATCATTATCATTAACATCATCATTACCATTATCTTCATCCTCATCATCTGCATCATCGTCATCACACCACCACCATCATCATCACCATCATCATTATCACCATCATCATCATCATCCCACCACTACCATCATCTTCATCCCACCACCATCATCATCACAATCATCATCACCATCATCATTATCATTAACATCATCATCACTATAATCTTCATCCTCATCATCTGCATCATCAATATCACACCACCATCATCATTATCACTGTCTTCATCATCACCATCATCATCACCACCACTACCATTAACATCCACATCAAAGTCATCAAACCAACATCATCATCAACATCATCATCACCATAATCTTCATCCTCATCATCTGCATCATCGTTTTCACACCACCACATCATTACCATTATCATTATCACCATAATCATCATCACCACCACTACCATCGTCTTCATCACCAGCACCATCATCAACATCATCATCAAAATCATCATCATCATCACCATCATCATCACCATCATCATCATCACCACCACTACCATCAACATCCACATCAAAGTCATCACACCACCATCATCATCACCATCATTATCATCATAATCTTCATCCTTATCATCTGCAACATCATCATCACACCACCATCACCATCATCGCCATCATCATCATCACCATCATCTTCATCATCATCACCACCATTATCGTCACCATCATCATCATCACCATCATCATTCATCACTATCATCTTCCTCATCACCACCACCATCATCATCGTCACCATCATTTCCATCATCACAATCACCATCATCATCACCTCCATCATCGCAACCATCCGTATTAATTTTTATTACCACCATCATTGTTCCTGAATATATGCTTACGTATCTCATTGTATTCCACGGAACAGACATTGTCTTCTTTATGGCAGCACACAAGACGCTGCTTCAAAAAACTTGTGAGGATCCTGGCACTTGAGACATCTGTACCAACATCATTCTGTAAAGCAAACAGGAGTGCGTGTAATAGTGCCTCATGAACAATCTCCTTTCCATCTAATACTCCCATCACACCAAGCCAGTTCTCACTACGTTCTGGAAAATGTTGCCAAAACGGGCTCAAACTGTTTGCGAACGGAGTAGACATGGTAGCAACTGTTTACGATCTGTTTTAGAACTTCATGGGCGGGCTCGGACTGGCTTGGACAGGAAGGGTGCTCTGGAACTTTGAGCCTGTTCAAAATTTTCCCCAGTCCTAAAATTAGACAATGTGACAACGTACTTGAACGAGATGGAAGTACTACGAACGGGGTTGCCGTACTTCGATCCTACTAGGGACGAGTTACAACGTGACGTGGTCGAGCATCAATTAGCAGTACGACCGGGTCAGTTTGTAGCTCGACCGGGTCCGTTGTCAAACAGACCCAACTCGACCGCACTACGTCTTTACTACTTTAGCTCGACTGGTTCCGTTGCCAAACAGACCCAACTGAACCACACTATGTCCTTAGTACGTTCAAAAAAAATTCACACGTTCTGAATGAATTGGCAACACGTTTCTACATGGTTCTATAAGTTCCCAGTAGGTTCTCAGGAAGTTTTACTCGTTTTTAATACATCTGTCGTTCTCACGCAGTTCCACCCCATCTGCACTATGAGTACGCTCGGGAAAGGTAGGTTATAAACTTCTTCTTCCTCAGGCTGATATACTAGATGATCAGCTCCTTACTGTTGACGCCAGTGGAGGATCCAAGGGGGGGGGGCCTGGGGGGCCCGGGCCCCCTCCCCTAGGAAAATAAAAGACAGCCCAATTTTTTTTTTTTCTTTTGATTTTTTTTTTCTTTTGATTTTGTGTTTACTCCCCCCCCAATGAGCGACTTTTTGACGGCTGGAGAATTTTTTTTTTTGGGGGGGGGGGGGGGGCTGGCAAAAATTTTTTTCTCACTTACCACGCCCCCCCCCCCCTGCCAAGAAGAAAAAAGTATATGGATCTCCCTCCAAGCAGTTTCCGCTCATCATTTCCTCGCAAGGTTTGTCTCTCTTGACGCCAAGGTCTAGTTACTCCACTGGCCCCCTCCATCACAAAATCCTTGATCCGCCACTGGTAGACGCCCATCTCCTCTGGTTGCTTCTGCCACAGGAAGTTCTTTTTCTTTGTGTCCTTATAGGCCTCAAGTCTTTTATTATACAGGACTTTATTGGCCTTGAACCATACTACCATGGCTTCTTCTTGATCAGGGTGAGATGGGTGTGAGTTTTTGTTTTTTCAGGGACTTCTGCTACTCAACTTGGGCCTGATCTGGCTGGCCTACAGAGGAGCTGGAGCTTGGGGATCTTCGGGTAACTAGTGACTGCTTTCCCACGGCCAGTTCTTCTGGCACTTTTCTTCGGGGGCATAATGGAACACAGAAGGGGTGATGAGGCAACTGTAGTTGTATGTCTTAATCTTCTTGAAGCGTCGAACGGGAATGAGGATGAGAAGAACGCGCTGGGTTTTTATAGCCCTCGAGACAGGATGGGATTGTATACGCACTAGGAGCGTGTTCGAATGCACTAAGAACGAGATGAGGACGAGTTGAACCGTCTCAGAATGGGATGGTCGGGTTACAAACTAGTTAGAACAAGTTGCAGCTAGTTAGAATGGGTTGGCAACGAGGTAGAACTAGTTAAGAACAGATTTAAACTGACTACGGACGGCTTGAACTGCTTGGAAATAGCAAATTTACCCGATCTGAACTTGATATGAACTGACTGTGGACGGGGTACAGACAAGATAGACGTATTGAAAACCGTTTATGAACGAACTAGGATCGTTTTAGAGGCCAAAGTTACACATTCTACCCCGACCACAACCCGTTTTGCGATTTTCTAGGACTGGGTAGGGAATTTTGAGCACGTAGTGAGAACTAGTTTGGTGTGATGGGGGCTTAAGCAACATCTCCCAGAGGAGAAAATGTACATACATGTACATGTAGGAACATGTATGTATGTATTCATATAAGGTATCTGTCATATACACAAAAAGGCTTCAGAGTATCTAATTTCACTTTCTTATCTTTAATATCATACACTATTGAAAATGATGATTCCAGTATGACTAGTTAGTTTCTATCGATGTACTGCTATTGACGATATGATCAGATAATAACTATTTTAGGGATGAAATAAACGTTAAACGGGACCAACCATCACAACATAATTCCTTTTATATCCTATATCATAAAATTCTTGTGCAAGGATTGGCCAGGAATGTCTCACATAACATACAATACGTTCATCATGAAGAAAACGATGACTACGACTGCATCTCCTATATGCCTCCACCTAAATTCAGTTGATGGCTCAAACTGTTCTTGAAATATTGTGATAACCAGAATAAAAAGCCTCTAATTACATGTTAATTGACCTCTTTGACATTTGACCTTACACCTTACAACCCAAAAGTCTGATCACTTTATCTCCTCCTAGTCATGAATACAAAATAGTTGAGATACGGTGATAACATAGGTAAAAAAACATTAACTTCACATACACCTGTATAATAACCTCTATGACCTGTCACCTTTGACCTACGTGAACAAAAATCTAATCAGTTCGTCTCATTATGGTGGTGCATACTAGTTCCAAGTTTGAAGTTAATGGATCAAATGTTCTTGAGATATCACATTAAAGGGCAATCTAACCTTGGTAATGAGATGATTTGTGTGAAAGCAGAAAAATAAGAAAAACAGGACGGTGCAAGTTTGAAAGAAATCGCACAAGGAATAAGAAAGTTATGGATGTTTGAAAAATGAGATCACTACATCTATGCGATTGTCAAATTGGCAATTTGGTGATTCGATTGTGACATTTCTGTGGACAACTCTCCCATTTGTCGTACACAAAAATACCATTAATTTGCGGTTTTCTTCGAGGTGCTTTTACCCTCAGGGCAGTACTCAAAATATATTGGATATAGCATATTGTTATAGGTCCTCATGAAAGAAAAAGATCCTATAAGTAATACATTGTGGAAAAAAGTGAATTTTAGTCATTTTGTTTGTTGGAGCAAATGGGGGAGTTGTCCACTGCTACATCACAGTGACATTACCTATTCGGCCAATTTGAAATTCCCATATGTATAGTGATTACAACTTTCAAAAATTCATAACTTTCTTATTGCTTGTCCGATTTCTTTCAAACTTCCGCAAGTCTGCTTCTCTGATTTTTCCTCTTTCTTTCAAAGCAACTTGCTATTAAGATTGGATTTCCCTTTAAGGCTAAAACCTGAAATTTCAGTACTGACCTCTATGACCTTTGACCTTTGACCTACGTATCCCAAAATCTAATCAGATCCTCTTCCTATGGTGATACATACTAGCACCAAGTTTAAAGTTCATACCTCAAATGGTTCTTGAGTTATCGCGAGAACAAGCTAATGCCTGAAATTTCAGAAATTAGCCTCTGTGACCTTGACCTTTGACCTACGTACCCCAAGATCTAATCATGTCGTCTTCCTATGGTGATACATACTAGCACCAAGTCTGAAGTTCATACCTCATGTGGTTCTTGAGTTATCGCTAGAACGAGAAAGCAGGACGGACAGATGGACGGACAACCCGAAAACATAATGCCTGCGGCACCATCTTCGGTGGGCGGAGGCATAAAAACGGATACCGCGTGACGTCAGACCTTCATACATTTTTCGCTATACCGATATTTTGACGTCAATTTTTTTATTTTCTGGATATTTCAAAGGTATCGATATCACGATATCACAATAATGTTTGTGCATTTAGTTTTAGTTTGTTCTTTTAAATCTATCTAGGCTTACTCTTGTAGGATATAAATCAAATATACCATGCACTCTTTTTGAGGCACCAGTTGAATTATGGATTTCTTCTGTGACTGGCATAGTTACTATTTTCTTTGGGGCTGTGCCCCTCAGAAAATAGTGCTATCCCAATCACCTCAGCGAATCCATAATTCAACTGGAGCCTCTAAGTGCAATATATATTTGATGATTATCTTTTGGGTTCATGCAAGTATACTGTATTCAAAATATTAGCTTTAAATATTACTTCTGTAAAGAGAAATGGTAATCTTGAATACCCTTTAAATGATGGTAAAAGGGACTCAAAGACTTAGTGATGCTCCTATATGCACACACAGGCACAGAACCCAAGTACGACTTTGGTTCCTTGTATGGGATTTTATGTTATCCTCTATTTTTTTTTCACAATCCTGAATCATTAACTCATAAAATGTTCGTTTGGGGGTAGCCTTTATGCAGACAAGCTGTACATGCATTTTATTCTTATATTTTATTTTTATTCTATTTTGATGATTGGTACACTTTAATTCAGTTTCGAGTTATAATCTTCAAAGTGCAGAAAAATCATCTTTTTGGTGAAAGGAAATAAGGGATTTCAACTTCTGAATGCTATTGCATTTTTTTCCCCTTCAAATTTCAGATATTTACTTCAACATTTTGAAATCTTCCTAATAGTCTTGGAGCCTGTCCCAAAATAGTCAACCCATTTTACATATGAGATTGGACCCCAAAGGGACCCAAAGTCGGGTCGATTTCAAGCCATCTAACACACACCAAACTTTGTCAGAAGGAAAATGTATGACTATACATTAAAAATCACCACCCCTAAAAATTGGGGCAAATTTTTCCCCTTAAGGCTCATGGACCAAATTTTGGCCTATGTTTTTGCATATGATAATTCCATCACCTTTAAATTTATTCAAATGGAATATAACAAAAGATGATGAATGTAACTGATGTCATTGTAAAGGAACAATAATGCATATTTTACTAAACTGTGAAAACGTATAACCCTTGGGAAGAATGGTAGAAGACATGATTTTATTAGTTTTTTAAACAAAGATTTATATTAATGAAAAGACTCTGATAATAGGATGGAATATTAAAGACCCAAAGTACAGGTTTATCAATCTGATTCTGATTTTTACCCAATATATCATTCATGTGAATTATATTGCGAGTTTGAAAAAAGGGTACTACATTGTTAATGTGAATGGCATATGTATAAATTTAAAAATGAAACTGAGATATTATTTAAGTTTGAAATATGTTTGCAAAAGAAGGAATACAAAAGAAATCAAAAGATCTCTAGAGTTTACATATTGATCTGTTGAATTTCATTTTTATATATATTTATATTGCAATATATATCATTTATAGATGATGTAAATAAAGTTCCTCAAAAGAGGTTTAAAGAGAGAAAAAAGAAAAAAATGCCCATTGCCGCTCAATGCGAATGTATTCCCCCGCACCAGCAGCGAGTTTTGCATCATCCTTTTGTTCGAAGGAGAGACAAAGAACCTCCCTCCTTCTCTCCCTCAATCAAAAGGATGACATAGAGATCGCCACCAGTGGACCGGACTATTGTCAACACTAGGAGCAGCATCATGAAAACAATGTGTGTGTAGACTAGAGTATAATGCATCTCTATAGAAAATTCGAAAGAAATCTGTCAAGAAATGTGACCTGCAGAGCACACACAAGATATCCACTAAAATATGACCTTTGACCCTGTAAAAGACGGAACACTGGGGGCAGCATCACCAAAAACGATAGAGGTCTAGAGTAAACTATGATGGACCTCCATGCAAAGTCTGAAAGAAATCAGTTGAAAAATGTGACCACCAGAGTGCATGCAAGACAGCAACCAAAATATGACATTTGGCCCTATAAACAGTGGAATAATGAGGGCAGCATTATCAAAAAGTATTAATTTGTAGATTGTACCAAGATACATCTCAATACAAAATTTGAAAGGAATCCGTTAATAAATATAGCCTGCAGAGTGCACACAAGACATCATCCAAAATATGACCTTTGACCTTATAAAAGACAGAACACTGGTGGCAGCATCACAATCTGAAGATGTGTAGATTTGAACAAGATACATCCCCATACAAAATTTGAAAGAAATCCCTCAAGAAATGGCAGTAAGAGCACACAAAAAAGGACAAATGACCTTTGACACTAAAAAAGATGGAACATTGAGGGCAGCATCACCAAAAACAAAAGATATGTAGATTGTACCAAGATACATCTCCATACAGAATTTGAAAGAAATCCATGAAGAAATGTGGCCTGCATGCAGAGTGCACTCATGCTATCCTCCAAAGTATGACCTTTGACCCTATAAAAGACGGAAAACTGGTGGCAGCATCATCAAAAACTATAGGTGCGTATATTTTACCAAGATACACTTCCATACAAAATTTGAAAGAAATCTGTCAAGGAATGTGGCATTTAATAGACCACATACAAGAGTGCACAAAGACATCTATCAAAATATGACCTTTGACCCTATAAAGGACGGAGCACTGGAGGCAGCATCGCCAAACTCTATAGGCTTCTAGATCATACCAAGATACACCATCATTCAAAATTTGAACAAAATCCGTTCAGAAATATGGCCTATAGAACGCACACAAACCATCCAAAATGGCTTTTTACCCTATAAAAGACGGAACACTGGGGGCAGCATCACCAAAAATTATAGGTGTGTAGATTACACCAAGTTACACCTCAACACAAAATTTGAAAGAAATCTGTCAAGGAATGTGGCAGTTAGAGTGCACACAAGAATATGATGCGGCGGCGGCGGCAGCATAACGCTGCTGAATCCAAAGTATTCTGCTAGGGGATACAAAAAAAAATTGTCAGAAGAAAGAGGTATGGGTGTACATTACAAAAATGTAAAACTGACAAAAATTTTCATCTGGAAGGGGGTGCAACACGACCCTGAAAAAAACACCAAAGTGCCCCTAAACCAAGCTTTGCTGCCCAAAATGCTCTGGATGTAGAGAAAAAACATTTTTAGCCATTAAACCTTAATAATTCCAAAGTGTCTCATTCAATTCATGTCAAATTTACATAGTACAATGTTGAGTATTGTAACTTTCTTTGGGTGCAATTTGATTTCAAATTATTACTTCAGTAATAAATTATAAAGTTGTGAAAACTGTATTGCTTTCTCAAAAGTAGTCAAATGATATTGTCAGGATAATGTAAACATTATCATGTCATACACCTTCCTTCTGACAAAGTTTGGCACATGGGTTGAAATCAACCCGACTTTGGGGCCCTTTTGGGGGGCTCTGGGGGCCAAACCCGGCGGCTTCGTTTGAGCTGACAAGCTTTTTGTGAATGGCAAGCATGGTCCGTGTCACTTTAAGGGGTCACGACTCATATGTAAAATGGGGTGACTATTTCGGTACAGGCTCCTGGCCTATAAGTACAGTAAGCGAAACCTACCTTACAGATCCTTGCAATTCGGCTGTAGTAGGCGTTTATCTCATTGGACTGGCCTTCTGTCAAGCTTGCAAACTCCTGAGCAGGCTCACGGAAGAGAAAGTAGACAAAGTCACCATCAATGAAAGGTCTTCCCACAAAGTGAGCCTCTGGATCATGATAAAGAAAAAAAGATAATAATAATAACTAGAAATTTAATTCGTCACTGAAGACGAATTAGGTGGTCTGTCCCAGAGGCAAATTGCTTTGTCAGATGTGATAATATTTCTGCAAGATAATAATCATGATAATGTTGACGACAATGATGATAAGATGGTCATATAAGTGATGGCAATGACGATAATGATATATTGATAATGATGATCATAATGACAACAATAATGAAAATCACCACGATAACCTAAGTGGCATGGCGCCCCTTCAAGTTCAATTTTATGCGCGATTTTTTTAAGAGTGCTTGAAATGGCATAAAACGTGTGCAAAATGAATTTAGGAGGATTTGGAGAATTTCTAAATTTTACGCGCGCACGGACGCGTACGCGCGCGTTTAATGAAATGACCTCGACTGGAATGACAGTGACCTTAACCATGCCAAATATGAAAGAGAAATGACATTTCGTTATGAAGATATGACCATAAGTTGATTTTCACAAAATGGCGCCTGGATGACGTCACGATAACCTGATGACCTTGAAAAAGATGGGGGAACTTGACCTTATTAGGACTGATGACTGACGAAAATATGAAGAAAATTGACTCCGCCGATTTGGAGAAATCGGGATAACGAACTGGACGATTTGATATTGCAGGACATGTGGGAGATTATCCCCTTAGCTTCAATACACGACAGGGAATGAGATTGTACACAAACTACTGCACACTACTTTCCAATAGACATAACACGCAAAATTAGGCAGTTTATTACATTTTTTGTGATGGTATATGTTATAATAGACGAAGAAGATGGTAAAATGAAAGGCAAAAAAAAAAAAAAAAAGTGAAATTTTTTTTTTTTTTTTAAATGGACCCACCGGGAATCGAACCGGGGTCGCCGGAATGGGAGGCAAGTGCTTTACCAATGGACCAAAATATTTCCAATAGAGATAACACGTAGACGAAAAACGGGATTCTCAAATGACATTTTGTAGTTAAAAAATGGGCATGATCCCGACATCTGATCAAAAATTGGAGGGCACACTTGTGAAAGCTTATAGTCTCAGCTATAATATACTAAAATTTGGAAGAAAATCGAGCAGAAATTACAAAGATACTGCTCAAAGAAGACGGGAATGTAGAATCAAGATTTGAGAAAAAGTCATGTCCCATAGAGAATACACGCAAAATGAGAAAAATTGACATGCCTCCTTTAATCGCAAAAATACGCCACGATGCCTTTGTCAAAATGAAAAATCATGGCGACTGATCTTGTAGAGAATTGTCTCAGCTACAACATATCAAAATCTGGAAGAAAATCGACAACCCATTACTGAAATATTGTCAAATGAATACAAAAATTATGACGTCATTTTTTCAAAATTGAATTTTTGAGTTCATAGGCAAATATGATAACGTCAGAAAATGCGATAGGCCAAAATTTTGCATGAATCCAAATCTACAACTCACAGGCTTTTGGAATATGTAATAAAATTTGGGGGTATCCAGGCATTCTGACGAGCTATGGCGGATTCTAGATAGGCATGTTTTTAGCACTTTTTACATTATATTGCCCATTGACGCGCGCACGAATTTGAAAGTTTGACGCGCGCGTGTGGCATTATGGAAAGTCGAGAATGACTGGAATTAGTTGGAAATTGTCAACAATAGTGTCAGGAAGACAAACCATGCGAAACAACAGCGTTCTTACGTTCTGTACGAGTTGTGCGCGCGCATAACTTGCGCGCGGACGCGCACGGACGGAAAATTTTGAAATGCTTAAAATGTCCTGAACCATACTCTAATTTGATTAAAAAGTAATTTTGAGCATTTCTAAATTTTGACGCGCGCGTACGTGCGCGTCATGATGCGCGTGCGGATTTTGTTGACATTTTATGTTGACCCATGACCTGAAGTTAATGTGTGTCGAATATGGTTTATTTTTGATGACTCGTTATGAAGATATGATCGATAATGTGATTTCACAAAATGGCGCCTGGATGACGTCACGATGATCTGATGACCTTGAAAAAGATAGGGGCACTTGACCTTGATAGGCCTGATAACTGACAAAAATTTAAAGAAAATTGATCCAGTTGATTTTGAGAATTTACGGTCACAAGAAATGGGGAGAAAAATAAAAATAAAGAATAAATAAATAAATAAATAAATAAATAAATAATAAAGAAAATTCGTACGAAATTAAGAGGTGATCAGGGGGGTGATTCACTAACTGGGATCGATATCATTCCTAAAATCAATTTTCGGGATTGATTTCATTCCCAGCTTAAAATTAATTCCACCTTACTGATTCACTAAATCGCTTTTAGGATGGAATCAATTTTATCATGAATATATATGAGCGCAAATGAATATTTACGAGCGCACTCATTCCAACCAATCAACATACTCAAATTTCAGTCACTGCCCCTCAGTCACCCGACCTAATTCTCTACTTAGCGCGTAGCTAGTGCGCGTTACCTAGCTACTGCATTAATTGCGCGCATGCATCGACTGGACATACACAGGGCTAGGGCCTATGGCTAGGGCAATGGGCGTGCAGGCAGGCACAGCGTAGCCGCGCCGAGGTTGGGGCGCGGGCAGGCATGCAGTGGAGTGACCGTTTGTGATTGTTAGGAGCGATCCGGATCACTCCCAACCTTAAAATCAATTCAGAGGCTGGAATCAATCCCAAATACCTTAGTGAATCAGTCACTAAAAGCGATATCGCTCTTAGGATGGATATTGTTCCTAAAATTGATTTTTTCTTATTTGGGATTAATTTTAGCTGTTAGTGAATCACCCCCCTGTCGATACCGACAGACCACCTAATAAGAACGATACTACAGAGATGTACATATATATTTGGGAGAGCTGATATACATGTACCATACAGTGAAAATTTTAACTAGTTTTATCATCATTAGGGCTGAGTCATATCGGTTATTTTGTAAACCAGGGATTGACGGCTTTGCTCCGGTCGAACAACGCTGCACCGATAAATTGATGGACCAAGAATATTTTACACAAGGTTTAGCATGTCAATTTGACTTGTTATTTTTAAGAGCCATACGTTGGTTAGTTTGTTTGAGTTTAAAGGCGCTTCTCATTCAGTGTGAATATTTGCGCAAAAAAAGTGAGCAGCCTGCCCCGTGTTAGAAAGTCTTGCATTTAATATGAACATAAACTTGGCCACGTAAAAGTTGGTTAGACACTTTAAAAAATTGGCTCAAATTTCACTTTAGTTGTAGCTCAAAGCTGAAAACTCATGCCACAATTCAATCTCCAGTAAAAGACATTTGTATTCCTTTATTTCATTTGATTTTTTTGTTGGATTCCTGTTAAAAAAAAATTGGTTTTGGTGTCAACATACTGAATTTCTCCGAATATCCTTCCTTCTCAAACAAGATATTGTCACGTGACTCACGTGACTCGCGATCGCAATAGCAGATTTTACGATCGCGATCGTGACCAGGAGGTGCCGTGGTCCATTGGTTTAAGGCGCTTGACTGGAGATGCGAGGATTGGGCGTTCGATCCGCGGCACGGCACTTATGCCCTTGAGCAAGGCATTTTATCTACATTGCTCTTTTATTGTACATCAAATAAATGAAGTGCTAAAGGCATAATGATACCAGTGTGTGCATGTGTGTTATTAAAAAAATTTTAAAAATTAAAAAAAAATGAGTCATGTGACTACACATGTTTGAGAAGGAAGCTGAATAATCAGAGAAATTCAATAATTTCTCACCAAAACTGAATCACTGAAACAGGAATCCAATAAAAAATATTATATGAAGGAATATAAATATCTTTTACTGAAAAATGAATTGAAGCATGACATTTTAGCTTTGAGCAGGAATAAAAGTGAAATTTAAGCTAGGTTTTGAAATGTCTTACCAACTTTTACGTACCGTAGTCGAATTTATGTACATATTAAGTGCTAGCACCTTTGATGAATGTAATAAGATGATTATTGTGATCCAAAATCCTGTTTTCTCAAGCTTCACTTTTTTGCGGCGCAAATTAGAATCAAGTGGCGATATTTTCGCTAGCTGTTTAATTCGCGTACCAACATCAATTCGTGAAAATTAAATCTTCGCTACTTCTTTTCTCTGTATTATATCACGCACCGGTTTTGCCAAAACAGCACCAGGGATTGATAGCCTCGATCGAGGACCGCTTTACAAACCGATATGACTCAGCCTTAATCATCATAACCCCAACTTTTAGCCTTTCGACAAGGCCTCGTGTCTGAATACCTGAAATCACTGGAGTGAGGAGACTAACGTGCGAGAAGCCTCAGCCACTCAGCCTTTCTGCACTTGCAAGATCTGAATCGGAATTTCCTTTGTTATAGTCATATATAATCATATAATCATATGTACTGATTTATGCACAAGATATTGGCAATTTGAAGGTGCAACTATGTGAGTGCTATTTAGTACCAGCCCAGCAGGCTATGGTGACTGTGACTCATTGTTCAACAGAATGTGAATATTGATGATCTCACAAGTGCGTAAGGCACTCACGGCATGCTAGTCTGTCCTTTCTAGTATTCAGACGCGAGGCCTTGTCTAAAGTCTAACCAAGCTTAGCGCTAGGTTGCTATACAAGGCTCTCACAAGGTACAAGGAATTTCCTACCAATTACTCATTTTGTACAACTGGGTTAGTATTCTGAAAGTTTACTTAAAGGGTACCTGAGGCCTGACAAAATAATTTGTGTATAGTTAGTTCACACAAAACCAACCCCAGAAAACTTAACACGATATTCAACGGTGACAGCATACAGGAGATATTGATGTTTGAAAATAAAATACCCCCCAAAATTAATATAAAGACTTGAGCAAAGACTTACGGTAGTCGATCGATCACGATAGCTCACCTAATGATATATCGATTCAGGAACATCTTCAGAGTCAATTTTTGATTTGATAAATGTATTTTGCATCTTAGTTCTAATTTATTTGTTGTTTCATTTGGTCTGTAGATTCTCTGTAATTCATGGGCCCAACCAATTTTCTATTCGATACAAACTTTTTGTGTTGTATACTTGATTCATTTGTTGTTTTATTTGGGTTGTAGATTTTCCATAAATTACGCGCAAACTGAATTTTCAGTTCGATAAAAACATTTTGCGTTGTATACTTCATCCATTTGATATTTTATTTGTGGTATAGTATCCCTGTAAGTTACGCCCCAAATCAATTTTCGATTCTTTAAAAATTTTCTCTGTTGTATACTTGATTCATTTGTTTTATCTGGGTTGTAGATTATCCATAAGTTACGCGCCAAATCAATTTCTAATTCCATAAAAAACATTTTGCATTGTATACTTCATTCATTTGATGTTTTATTTTGGTTGTATATATTATCCGTAGTTTCGGGCCAAATCAATTTTCAGTTCGATCAAAACATTTTGCGTCATATAATTCCTTCATTTATTGTTTTCCTTGGATTGTGTATACTCCCTAAGTCAAGCCCAAATTCAACTTTCGATTCGATACAAGTATTAAGCCTCGTATATTTGTTTATTTGTTGATTCATTTGGGTTGTAGATTCCGTTAGTTACACCCCGAATAAACTTTCGATTCAATAATAGAATTCTGCGTTGTATATTTCATTCATTTGTTGTTTTATTTGGGGTATAGAATTCCTGTAAGTGACGGCCCAAATCAATTTTCGATTCTTTAAAAACATTCTCCGTTGATAGGGGGTTTGGAATGTTTAAGGTCATACAGGCCTGTGAATGGGGTTTCACAAAAAGAGCGGAAAAAAAGCTGAAAGTTTCCGCCTCCATGATTCTACCTATTATCATACAATATGACCACAAGCCAGCAAATTCTATTGCCACAACACACACAAATCACATCACTGTACACACAGACACTGTCACTCACTACAAGAAAAGTCCCATAGTCACCTCCAAAAATCCATTTAAAAAGCCTAATTCCACCGTCAAAAATGCGGAATCGGCGCCTTTTTTCCAAAGCATGCGGGGCTTAAGTCCAATTGCTAAGAAACAGGTTCGCCGAAAAAGCGTTAAAAATCAAGAAATCAGCGGTTTTGTGGCGAGTTTGTTTGCTTATCGTAAGCTACGACAATGATGGTGTCGGCAAAAAACAAATGAAAATCCAAAACCCCCGTACCTGCCGATGCATTGACTTCATGTACAAAGTTGAATGCAAGTCTTGACTTGCCTTCATTCGACCGAATGCGCCGCGCGCACCGCCCGCGATGAACAACCGATAAAATAGCGGAAATAGCACACAGGAAAATAGCGGAAATTGAAATCGGGCAGAATAATAAAAAAGCGGATTTCCGCTAAAAAGCGGAGATTTCACAGGCCTGGTCATAATGGTTTATTTTAAGACCGATTTGTTGGGCATAGTTACAGAGACGGGATATTTTCTCTTGCATGTGTTTGTGAGTGTGGAAGACCAGAGCTAAGTCATCAGCAAAGTCCAGGTCTTCTAATGTTGAGAAGAGAGTCCATCTTATACCTCTTTCTTGATCTTCTGTTGTCCGACGCATTACCCAGTCGATAGCAATCATGTTGAAAAGCATCGCCGACATCACACACCCTTGTCTGACTCCTGTGTTAACATGGAAGGCCAGATTACTGTTTCCCACTCTACAGGCGAAATTGGCATAAAACCCCTTAATGAGGTCTACTATTTGCTGTGGGATCCCATACAATCTTAAGATTCCCCACAGGCTGTCTCGATGGAGGCTGTCGAACGCCTTCTCAAAATCGACGAAGTTAATATACATCTGCCTCTGCCATTCAGTGCATTGTTCTATGATGTTACGAAGAGCAAATATCTGGTCAGTGCATCCCCTTCCTCTATGGAATCCTGCCTGTTCATTCCTAAGCTGCTCATCTACTATATCTGAGATATACTCTATAATTTTTGCCATAATCTTGCTTGGTATTGATAAAAGAGTAATTCCACACCACTTATTACAGTCTCTTAGGTTGCCTTTCTTTAGTATCCTAATGACTGTGCCTTCTGACCAGTCATCCAGTATTTTCTTCTTCTTCCAGACAGCAGTGAATAGTGGATGAAGCACTATAGCAGCAAGTTCTGGGTCTGCCTTGAATAACTCTGCATTCAGATTATCCTGACCCGGGGCTTTTCCATTTTTAAGAGATTTAATAGCTGTAACAATTTCTTCTTTACCTGGTGGTTCACAACTAATGTCTAGTTCACTGATTTCATGCTGGATATCAGCTTCTGTTGTGGGTGGTGGCCTATTCAATACTTCTTTAAAATGTTCCACCCAGCGAGCTTCTTGTTCCACATCTGTTGTTACTAGTTGGCCCTGTCCGTCTACTATTGGCGTCTCAGTAGTTTGACGTTGTTTTCCACAGACTATTTTGGTGATCTTGTAGATCTTCCCTTGTTCCCCTTTCCTGGCTGCCTCTTCTGCTTGAGTAGCAAGATCTTCCAGGTTTGCTCACTTGTCTGCTCTAGTTTTTCTTTGGACTTCACTGTTCTGCTGTTCACTGTTCCGCCCAGCGAGCTTCTTGTTCCACATCAGTTGTTAGTAGTTGGTCCTGTCTGTCTACTATTGGCGTCTCAGTAGTTTGACGGTGTTTTCCACAGACTATTTTGGTGATCTTGTAGATCTTCCCTTGTTCCCCTTTCCTGGCTGCCTCTTCTGCTTGAGTAGCAAGATCTTCCAGGTGTGCTTGCTTGTCAGCTCTAGTTTTTCTTTGAACTGCACTGTTTGTCTTTTGGTACTGTTTCTTGTATCTTTCTTTCAGCCGTTCTGACTTTGTCTCATTTATTTATTTCTTTAATGTTCTCCTCCTTTCTATGGTTTGCCATGTGTCTTCAGTTATCCATTCTTTCTTTTTCTTCTGCTTTTATCCCAGGTAGGATTCACTGGCCTTCACATAAGTTGTTTTGGTTTGTTCCTACCTAGTACTGATATCATTTGCAGTTGGTTCTGTATGATCTTCCATATCTGGTAATACCTGAAACTTGTTCCTGAGATGTAGCACAAAGGAGCCTTTCACCTTCAGGTCCTTTAATTTCCTAACATCAAAGTGTTTTCTGCCTATTTTCTTGATCCCATGTTTTCTCAGCTTTAATTTAAAGCTCATAGATAGTCTCGGTAGCAAAAATCATACTGGCAAGAAACTTATCTGAAATAGTCACATATTATTCTCCTTTTATCATAAGACATATGTACGAGATTATTTAACATTCCATTCACGATTTCGAACAAATTTTAGTGTAAATATCTATAAGAAACGCTTGGTAACGGCTTTTCACTGCCTCACGCTAAGACCATATCCACCCGAAGGTTCCCCGCACAATAAACCCAGCGCTTCGCATTATGTGTAGCGTATTCTACACACACAGCAATCCTCATAGGTAGTGTGTGTGTGTGGCCGTTGTTTGAATTTACATCCCCTCTTTTTTGGGCCAGGGATTTTTATTACTTTTCACCTCTCATTCGATAAATATTTCACTTGAGGAGGAAAAAACTTCACAGTATCTTAGCTATGTTAGTACCCTGCTGTTTATGAAGTAAAATCAACGAAATCTCACGAAAAGTTTTTGAGGGCTTCCCAAAACTATCTGTTACCTTTAAGCACAGCCAGGACCAGGTGGTAATCACTACCTACATTGACTCCTCTTTTAACATTGACATCAAGTAATGAGTGCTTCCAGGTGCCATTTATCAAGATGTGGTCTATCTGGTTCCTATCTCTTCCATTCGGAGAGTATCAGGTCAATTTGTGAATGTTTTTGTGTTGAAAGAGGGATCCCCCGATTACTAAGTCATAAGTGGTGCAAAGTTCTAATAGCCTCTCTCCATTCTCATTCCTAGTACCACAGCCTTCTTTCCCCATTGCTCTATCATATTCCGTATTGTTATTTCCAACCTTCACATTCAAGTCCCCCATAACAATCTTCATGTCATGTCTAGGTGTAGTTTCCAGCACTGACTGTAGTTGATCATAGAATTCATCCTTAACAGTGTCATCACTATCATTTGTTGGAGCATAACACTGAATAACATTGTATTGATCTGTCTCCCCCTCAGTCTGATCTTCATAAGCCTACTATTGATAGGTTCCCATTCTATCAAGCTTTTCTCTACTCCTTTCTTTAGAATGATGGCTACTCCTTCTCGGTGACGTCCATCACCCCTCACTGAGTACAACACTGTTTCCCCTGTATTAGTCCCAAGTCTCCCCGATCCTGTCCATCTACTTTCACTTACACCCAGTATGTCTAGATTGTAGTGTTTCATCTCTGATGTCACTTGCGCTAGTTTTCCTGTATCATACATTGCACGTACATTCAAAAATCCTTTCCTTGTTTCATGTTTGGCATTCAGAACTTCCACCTTCCTGCCAATGGCTTCCTTTCGGCTTTCACCACTGGCATTCATCATAGCATCTGATGATAGCCCTGGAAGTCCATCACACCCAGTCGTGTTGTTTCCTTTTGCTGCTGTTTCTGTAACAATTTCTGTTTCAGGGTTTGCCCTTAACTTTTTTTAAAACTAGCCAGACGGACAAGTTAGCTCTAATTTTGGGTAGTCCGCCAGAATTTTGACTAGCCACGATGAAAACTGACTAGTCTGCCAGCCTCATTTTTTTAAAAGCATAACAAACTGTTTACGGAGACGGAATCTATCCAGTTGGCAATAAACATTCTTTTCTCTGCTGCTCTGACCCCCCCCCCCCCCCCAACAAAAAAAATAATAATAATATGACACAAACATCCTATAAGGGTTATCCTTTTAGCTGAATTGATGCCCTCTCAGTAATTTATTTTGAATATTGTACTGATATCTTTCTTGTATTGTTTTGTAAATTATCTCGTTTAATGTAAATCATATTTTATACTGACTCTTTGAGTAAAATAAAAGGAAATGTTGTTACCTTATTACCCCTGAGTGACGGTTCAGATTATGTAATGTTGCGCTTTGATCAGGAAAATGGTGAATACACGAGTGTTATTTTACTACACACCATTTCACACTTCAATTATAGCGAATTAATACCAAGTCAACGGACTGGCATTTGAATTTACCCTGATATTCAACAATTCAACTGCCATCATGACATTTATTGATGAATCTTCATGTAGCACTGCAGCCTCTGCCACTATATTAACATATAACTGTGTAACTGTTACATAGAATTTACACAACTGGGTAAATCATAACTCAGTAAGAAGAAATCCTACCAAAATTATTTTGGTTTCATTCACAGATGAAACACAGAATCCGTAATTAATGTAATAAGTTCAGTCAAAATATCAATGTATAATGCATCCAGTTTTGTTATGATTTGATAGAAAGAAAAAAAAAACAACTAAAAACTAACGGGTTTTAGAATGGTTAGGGGAATAAAATGTCATAAAAAACATGAAAGAGATCGTGAAGGATCAGTAAAATATTTTGACAAAGAAAAAGACGCAAGCAAAGTCACGATGTACAATGTAGTCCACTAGCACGACTAGGGGGCGAATACAGGCTAGTTTGCAGGCACAAACCCTGGTCAGTCGTACAAGAGAGTCTGCGCTGTAAGACTACCATAGGCCATGTACTGTAGCTGCTCCTGACCAGGACCAGTAGGTAGCTGGATTAGGCTCCTCTCAAGACACAATGATTTTCTGATAAAGTGTCAAATTAGGGTCTGTGCTTGCAGACTAAATACAGGCTGTGCTTCGTGCAAGCACAGGTACAAATATACTGAACGAGATTGGATCAAACTAAGCTTTAAAACAACAAAAATACCCCTAAAAAACAAAATTACCGTAAAACAATTATTTGCTTTTGAAAATTATACTACTGTTACCCGAAACAACTCCCAGAAATAATGACTTTCAAGGAGTTAATTTCGACATAAAGACGTACTCCGGAACGGAAAGCCAATACGAGAAATTATGTGTTTGACAGCAGAAGGCAAACTCATGAATATTCAACAAGCAGTCCTGAGTATCTCGGTGACGATGGTATTATTATTATTCATGAGTCTGTACCGCGAAGTTTGAATTTTCCTTGCTCCCCGAATAAAGGCTGTGCTTTTGTGTAGGCACAGGTGCAAATATACTGAACGAGATTGGATCAAACTAAGCTTTATTAAAACAACAAAAATACACCTAAAAAAAATTTAATGTAAAGCAATTCCTTGCTTTTGAAAATCATACTATTGTCACCCAAAACAACTCCCAGAAATAATGACTTTCGAGGAGTTTCGACATAAAGACGTACTCCGGAACGGGAAGCCAATAATATGAGAAATTATGTTTTTGACAGCAGAGGGCAAATCATGACTATTCAACAAGCAACCCTGCGTATCTAGGTGACGAATGTATTTATTATTCATGAGTCTGTACCGCGAAGTTTGAATTTTCCTTGCGCCCCACATTTTTCGAGCGATGAAAAAAGTCTCGTCGTTCGAAAAAATATAATTCTATTTTCCTATTAATCAGAATTTTCAAATCAATTTAATACAATGTGATACTTATTTTTGAATCGTGATGCAGCGACTGGGTGGGTAACCGTTTCTAGTTGTGCTATATTTTAGGTGACTGGAAATGTACTGTTTTGGGTGGTGACGTTATATAGGCATATTGACAGCTGACGATAAACGAATAACCCATTACGCCATATCGTGCAGCCCTAGTACGCACGATATCGTATTTTGTCCAATAAAAAAAAAAGAAAAAAAAAGGGGGGCGGGGGGACGTAAACATACCAGTGCGCCCTTTCTCGTGGTAAACACATCTGACACATGTACGTACATGTACATGTACGTGCAAACACACACAATAGCTACATCTAGGTACCTCTCTCGTGCTGCATTGTAGCTAGCTCTCGTACGTGCTCGCTACAGCTTGGTAAGCTAAAATATCAGTGGTGTGAGTCGACAGCGAACGCATGCTTGCGCGGATTTTATAGACTTTAAGATGAAACAAATCTGACATATTTATACTTTACATGTAGAGCATATTGTCAATCACTGATTATTAATTGTTTGAATTTGAATCATTGTCGGATGTGTCGACAATGAGCATCGCTTTGTGCGACACTAGAGTGATATTTTGGCTAGCCACACGGACTAGAAACTTCAGATTTTGGCTAGTCCGCCGTGATTTTTACTAGCCATTGGCTAGCGGGCTATCGTTAATGTCGAACCCTGCTGTTTTATGTGACAGGGTTGTTAGCCCTGTGCTCAACCCCCTACCTGGAGGACCAGTAGATTGCTTTTCGTCTCGCCTCTATCCTTTGACCTGTCCAGCATGGGAGGCCCTACCAGGAGATAAATCTCCAGCTGGTATAGCTCTAGGGGTCACTGAGACACACAAGCTCCCCGACCACGACAAGGTTGCAATCCAACGGGGAGAGATTCCGTTAGTTACACCCCGAATAAATTTTCGATTCGATAACAAAATTCTGCGTTGTATACTTCATTCATTTGCTGTTTTATTTGGGGTATAGAATTCCCGTAAGTGACGGCCCAATCAATTTTCGATTCTTTAAAAACATTCTCCGTTGTATACTTCATTCATTTGTTGTTTTATTTGGATTGTAGATTATCCATCAGTTACGCACCAAATCAATTTTCAATTCAATAAAAAAAATTTTGCGTTGTATCCTTCATTCATTTGTTGTTTCATTTGGGTTGTATATTATCCGTAAGTTACGCCTCTAATCAATTTTCGAGTGTCTGTCAACCCCGGCACAGCACATAGCAGACGACAAAGTAATAATGCGATCGCGATAATTCCACTATCGTGTCTTTGCGTTCGCTGAACATGCACGCATAAAAAAACGCACACGCATAGAAAACTGCTTGCACAGAACTCAACTCAAATTTAGTTCCGCGCGTCGATCGTTTGCACTATCCTTTATTTGCTTTGAACTCCTTAACCGTTAACCTGTAGAATGCCAGGTAAAGTCTTTTTTGGTTAATTTTATACAATCTAACAGTATACAAATAATCTTTTTTTGGACTCAGAGACCCTTTAACTTTCCTTTTAACTTTCCTTTTTAAGTTTCCTCTTTAACTTTCTTCTTTCTTCTTTCTTCTTTAAAGTGATTGATTAACTTTGTGAAAAATTGTAAAATCAGCTCAAATGCCAGTGAATTGTGTGCAGTCCTCTTACTACATATATAATTAAGGATATGTTAAAGTATGAAAGACAATGGAACCCGTTTACTATCCTAAAAAAGAGAAAATCGCGATCAATCGCTAGCGCAAGTCGCTCGGCTTCTTCGCTGCGCTGCAGTCACAAAAATCAAGCACCGGCGCTTGGCGATTTCAGAGCGGGTTTCCAGCCCGTACGGTATTCTGTGATAGAGCGAGGTATGCCAACCGTAAGAGTTCTTTAGGGTTCGGTGGTACTCTATCCCGACATCAATGTTCAATCGTAAATATCTTATATAAACGACCGATCAGCTTATAAAACTCAGGCGATTCCTGTCTGAGCTAAAGGTTTGCAATTATGACAAGTGAATGAGTAAATTACGCAATGAGTAATAAATGTCCCCGCCGGAAGTGCAGATCTGTGGAAATTAACTAGCCTGAACCTTAAAACTTCAGTGAAAAACTTTAGTGAATAAAATAATAATGTTACTGCAAGCAAAAGAAGAGAATACCAACAATGCATGTATACAACTGAAATATAAAACATGAAAACATTATGAACCTTCAGCCATTTTGAATAAATTTGCATAAATTTGCATGAATAATGAATTTCAAAATTCTGTGTAGAAGTTTGGAAGCCCCCACCCAGCCCTATCAGATAAAACAATCGGAATCAAAATCCGATGTGAAATAGAGGAGAAGTAGCATTTTTCGTCAATTTTGAATAAATTTGCATAAATTTGCATAATTAATGAATTTCAAAATTCTGTGTAGAAGTTTGGAAGCCCCCACCCAGCCCTATCAGATAAAACAATCGGAATCAAAATCCGATGTGAAATAGAAGAGAAGTAGCATTTTTCGTCAATTTTGAATAAATTTGCATAAATTTGCATAATTAATTTCAAAATTCTGTGTAGAAGTTTGGAAGCCCCCACCCAGCCCTATCAGATTAAACAATCGGAATCAAAATCCGATGTGAAATAGAGAAGTAGCATTTTTCGTCAATTTTGAATAAATTTGCATAAATTTGCATAATTAATGAATTTCAAAATTCTGTGTAGAAGTTTGGAAGCCCCCACCCAGCCCTATCAGATAAAACAATCGGAATCAAAATCCGATGTGAAATAGAGGAGAAGTAGCATTTTTCGTCAATTTTGAATAAATTTGCATAAATTTGCATAATTAATGAATTTCAAAATTCTGTGTAGAAGTTTGATAGCCCCCACCCAGCCCTATCAGATAAAACAATCGGAATCAAAATCCGATGTGAAATAGAGGAGAAGTAGCATTTTTCGTCAATTTTGAATAAATTTGCATAAATTTGCATAATTAATGAATTTCAAAATTCTGTGTAGAAGTTTGGAAGCCCCCACCCAGCCCTATCAGATAAAACAATCAGAATCAAAATCGGCCAAGAAATGACGGAGAAGTAGCATTTTCTAACATTTGAGCACACACGGACAGACGGACGGACGGACGGACACACACACACACACGCATACTTGTGCGCGCATAGTAACCGATGACATCTTTTACAACCTAGAATTTGACCGCATAACCGATGACCTGTGTGTGTAGAATTCAACCGCATAACCGATGACCCGTCTGAAATTTTACTATACAACCGACGACTTGTTAGTGTAACACTAACTGATGACCTACCCCTATATGCAAAAGCATGTAATTTGGGTCTATCTGCACAGGTCTGCCAACCGATGACGTCATCGGTTCGCTGTGTGTCATCGGTCCGAATGTAAAGTTCATGCCTATGTCATCGCTTTAAATGGGCGCACACGCACACACACACACACACACCCACACCCACACACACACACACACACACGCGCACACACGAACGGAGCCCGTTTCATAGTCCCCTCGCGAACTTCGTTCGGCGGGGACAATTAGAGCATTAGCTGGAACAGTGATTTTTTTTTTCAATCCTGGGCAAAGTTAATCAATGCCTTTAAAGGGCAATCCAACCTTGGTAATTAGATGATTTGTGTGAAAGCAGAAAAATAAGAAAAACAGGATGGTGAAAGTTTGAAAGAAATCAGACAAGGACTAAGGAAGTTATAGATGTTTGAAAAATGAGATCACTACATCTATGCGAATCTCAAATTGGCAATTTGGTGAGTCAATTGTGACATTTTTGTGGACAACTCTCCCATTTGTCGTACACAAAAATATCATTAATTTGCGGTTTTCTTCGAGGCGCTTTTACCCTTGGGGCAGTACTCATAATATATTCTAGATAGCATATTGTTATAGGTCCTCATGAACGAAAAGATCCTACTTAGTAGTGCATTTTGAAAAAAAATGACATTTTGGTCATTTTGTGTGTTAGAGCGAATGGGGGAGTTGTCCACAGCTCCATCACAGTGACATTACCTATTCGACCAATTTGAAATTCCCATATGCATAGTGATTACAACTTTCAAAAATTCATAACTTTCTTATTGCTTGTCCGATTTCGTTCAAACTTTCACCAATCTGCTTCTCTAATTTTTCCTCTTCCTTTTAAAGCAACTTGCTATTAAGGTTGGATTTCCCTTTAAGTCCCCTGTTTAATTGAGTGCTAATAGACTTCCAAATTGGTATTCTGAAAGCTCACTTAGTGCTTGACTTTCTTGATTTCAAAAATCCACAAAATGTTGAAAAGCAACACTGGGACTGCTCCTTTTTATCAAAATGGATAAGGTAATTCTTATTTAATCGTTTTCTGTTTTCTGTGCACACACTACTAGGCATGTATCATCGCATAGGCACAATGCATCCCCTGCCAACTAGAAATGGGCACTGAATTTGAGGGATCGACAATAAATAAAACTACTAAGCCTCTAGAGGGCTTCACAAGATATTCATCAAATGCTTGCTTTTAATTGGCTGACGCATGCAATGTTAGCAGTGGGTTCAGCTTTCGGTTGTGTTGTCCACTTGCAGTCTTTTCGCTTACAGTACATAAATCTATGCACGATCGTCAACTTACTTCGGCTACACAGTGTTCATCAACTTTTGCCAATATTTTTCATCATTTCATCCGTCATAATGGACAGTTTTGAGAATAAAGATTTTTAGAAGACTACAACTTCGTAAGTTCTTAACAGAGAGGGGCATAACATGAAACGGTAAAGGAAATGTAGAGCTTGTCGGTCTTGCATTGACAGCCAAGGCTATGTATGACATGATATAGTCCTACTCTTATTTTCCTCCAACCAGCACACTGTTGCTTTGCAATGGAACCCCAATTTTTGTATGATTTAAATCAATGTTTAAAGGGTATCAATCACCAAAAAATATTTTGCTCTGTATGTTAGAGCCTAGAGGTTCCATTTTGTTATACCATATTCAAAATATGGGCTTCCAATATTGCAAGTTCAATTACATTCTCAACAAACCTAAAGGCGACTCGTGAGACTACTCGACAAGTTCAACACTTCATAATACCGGTGCATGTTATGCCCCCTCTATGTTAAGAACTTACAAATTTGTGGAACAGTCATTTTCTAAAAATCTTCGTTCTCAGAACCGTCCACTATGACGGATGAAATGATAAAAACCATTGGTAAACTTGATGAATACTTCTTGTAGATGAAGTAAGTGGACGGTCAAGCAATGATAGAAATGTAAAGTGAAAAGAATGGAAGTGGACAACACAATTGAAAGCTGGACCCACTGCTCCAGCAGCATGCGTCAACCAGTCAAAAGCAAGCATTTGATAAATATCTGTTGACGCTTTCAAATTGCACAACCAGTACTCAACTTTACTTTTAACAACATGGACATACATGTACAGTATTCTTGAATAAGTCTTAAAATTGCATCAAACCAGGGAGGTGGAAGAGTCCCTGATCAAACCAAGGAGACATAATTACTTACCTGTAGCAACCATTTTCTGAGAATCAGTCCTTGTGGTAACTTCATTAGTAATTTCTCCGCTCCTGCTCACTGACGCCAAGCCAATGATGGAATTTGGATTAGAATTTTCTTTCACTAGTCCATAATAGATTATTTCAGCTATATATAGAATAAGCAAAATAGCATAATGATAGAAAGTTTGTACACTGTAATAAAGGCATTCTTGTAAATATGATGAAAAACAAAATCCATCTGTATTTGAATAGCAAAAAACCCTCAAAGGTTATGAATACACACCTAAAACTTGATGTACAAATCAGTCATGAGTTCTGGTCTAAGATTAAATTATTTGAAGGGAGCTGGTAACTTTGCTCATGATCTGAAATGCTTTTTTTTAATTCATGACTGCTGTGATCATAACTGCAAATAACTGTTGTGTTATTGTAGAAAGGTAGAGACTTTTGTAAGCCAACTCCTTCTTTAGATATCAAGATAATCATGACTGAAAGTAGAAATTGCAAAACACACAGTGTGGTATGCATTTCAGCTCTCTGATGCATGCACTTAAGCAGAATGTGTACTACACGCTCATTGCTGTCAAGCCCTGTGTGTGCATGTACCGGTATTTGTCATAGTGGCATTTGGAACTATTGAAAACTCCAGTACAGCTGAGCCAATATTTAAAACCGCAGCTGACCAACAAAATATAGCTCAAAGCTGCACCTGAATAGCTATCATGATTATATAGATATAATAACAACTGTATAATATATTGGTGTATTTTGTCTCTTCTACACAATAAATGTTCATATTTTCCTTTGAAACTTTCAAATCTGCCTTTTATACGATTCTACTAGGTGTTTAAAAAAATGGCACTTTTGATTGTTAATAACTCAAAGTTTTAACTTGTATCACACTGAGGTTTTCACATGAGTTGAAGTATATAAAATTTATTTGAAAGAACTCCTGTAAAATTTCCTCAACTAATATTCTTAAAATTTAAAATGCTCAGAATATTTAATTAGATTTCCACTTTAAAAAAAGTAAAATCTGTGTGTATCAGTGCATTGCAGATGAAATTCCAGAGCTCCTTTTTTAACCCAGAGTCCATGTATGTTCGTTAACTACACAACCATAGGCGCTTTGATGGCACTGACATTTTCGGGCAACCTCGCTAGTCGTAAGGACCGCTAGTCTTAAAGACCGCTATTCATAACGTGTAAGTTCCTATAACTGAAGGTCCACTATTCATAAAACAGAAAGGGGGTCACTATTCATAAAGTCATAAGGACCATTATATCCCTCATTGATGGAAAATGCTGAAGCCGATGAAGAAAAATGTGCTATACTGTGACGTAATTCATGGTATAGTGCACTATACCCCTTGGATCCATCTCTCATCTGAAATCACGATGAACCACCCCCTCACCAGAGATGAAGATGACCTTGTTTTCCAATGCTTCCTACGTCAATGTTTCTCTTAAGTCAATTTAGTTTAAAGATATTGCAGAAATAAAAATATTTGCGGATTAGAATTGAAACACAAATCATTCATAATAACTCATAAAGTTTGAAAACATCTTTTATTTCCAGAATTAAAGTTACTTCTGATCATATTCATGTGACATTTATAGTTAGCTTTAATGAAAGAGCTTGATTCATATTACACTTTTATAAATATTTATTTGTCAACGACATTCCTTCGGGCATTCACTGGTTGACAGCGTCGGAAATACATGGGGGCGACGGGCGATTTCGCCCTCGTCGGCCCCCATATCGCCCCAATAAATGCTGGAAAACCTGTATTTGGGGGCGACCGTTTTCATATGAGTCGCCCCCATAAATGATTCGAAAGAAAATCACTAATATGCTCAAAAAGCAGCTAAATTCAACCTTTTATCTCGTTGTTGATTCGGAGCTTAGTACATCGCGAGTGTGTAGCATCGTGAGCGCTAGACCAAATGACAACAATTACAGTATAGCCAGATATCGCACGGAACTGAAGATAACGCTTTTTTCATGCATACTACAGTAACTACCCGCATTGATGCATTCTATAACACGGTTGTATAAATTCATCGACAACTTCATTTCACTTAGTCTTTGCGCGACACTTTTTGTGAAAATTTCCTTTCCGAAACGCAATATCACTGTTACAATGATAGGTCTAAAATTACCATCATCCGTGTAATGAGACTATCTCTAGATCTACGACCGGATACACCACACAGAGAAATTGTCCCTTACCACATTAAGTCCGTAGTCACCTCAAAAAATCAATCTGTAAAGCCAAAGCCTGCCTAAAAAATGCGGAATTAGTGCCATTTCTTCAAAGCACGCGGCGCTTAAGTCGGGTTGTGAGAAACAGAGTCACCGAAAACGCTCTACAAATCAGGAAATCGGTGGATTTATGACGGGGTTTTATACTTATCGCGCGCGAGATTGATGCTCATCGAGTGTGATGGTATCCGAGAAAAATCAAATTGGAAAAGAAAAATCGCCGGAACTGTGCGCATTCACAATATATATGTACGTACGTACGTCCAAGCGGATTTAGGAGTATTATGTGTGAGAAAAGAAAAAACACACACCAAGCCCGCCTTTTCACTTAAAATAAACATCTGCGCAGGAAATACGCCTAATGACAGCAAATTCGAGTGAAATTGACCTATTGTTGAATTGACCTGTTTTTGATTTATTCCTTCAAAGTTTTGAAAAAAAAAAAAAAAAAAATCTGATGGGGGGGGGGGGGGTAAAGTTAAAATTTTAAAAATCTCTGTTTTAAAATTAAATTGGGCAGTATGACGTAAAGTAAACCTGTGCATGAGATAGTACGATTAGTACCAATGTAAACAGCAATCGCAATATCACAAAAAACCCAAATTGATAACCAGGCTGACAGTCTGCTCTTTCCATTAAAATGGTAGCCCCAATAATATAAGTAATAGCCCCATAAAATTCAAAAGTAGCCCCAAGGCAAAAAAAAAAGTAGCCCCTAAAAAAAAAAAATTAATTCCTAGGCTGCTGGTTGAACAATATTGTGAGGCGTGTTTTTGCTCATTACCACATGGGAGGTAGTACATGTAGATGCAAGTCAGTCCGGCGTTGCTCATTGAACCGGTTCAGTGATTTTCTGATTAACATTTCAAACTCCCTATCCCACGAAGTGAGGGAAGGAGCAAACATACGTGAGTCATGAATCATAAATGACAATGAATAGCAAAAGTTGGCAGAAATAACAGGTGAGATGAATTACTGATGCATACAGATTTTGTGGCCTTGATTTTATTTAAAGTGGAAATTCGATTAAATATTCAGAGCATTATTTTAAGAATATTAATTAAGAAAATTTCACAGAACTTAATCTAAATGAATTTTATTTATATCATTCAACTTTACAATGTGAAAACCTCAGTCTGATACGAGTTAAAACTTTTTAGCTAATAATGATGAAAAGCGTCAATTTTTTTTTAACACCGTAGTAGAATACACACATATATGTACATATGCAACTCAACCAACAAGACATATTTTGTATTCAGATTGCACTGTTAACTAATAAAACATAAAAGGTAAAAGGTAAAATGTAAACTGGTATCCATTAGGCAGATAAGGAAAGCATTGCTTGAATGTCTTCATAACAGCCAGTCTATATTGGAGTAATAGGAACTCATGGGCCTCAGAAAAGTATAACCCTATATGTAAGTTCCAAATATATTATTGCATTTATATTATGTGGGGTTTTTTAATCGAAAAAAAATCAATTTGTCATGAAGTGATAACAGAGAAATTTAATTTCACAAAGACAAGTTTGTGCATTTTCATTTAGTTACAGAAATGTAATTTGGACAGGATAAAAAAGTTGGCATTGGGTGCTCCATGTTTTAACTCTTACTGTGCCAAGGGGTTTAGCTCTCTTCAAAACTTTACCAAAAGTGATCAATGCTTACTTTTCAAATGTCGGCACTTTATTATCCATCAATTATTTCACAAAATATTGTGTACAAAACTTATAGGAAATCTATTACCATTTCTTGTGATACCAAACATTAGTACTTTACCCAACTTTATGCATAAGAATGATTGAAAGTTACATTTGAGTTTCTTTTTTTGTCCATTATTGTTTGGTTTCTCATTTGTTTACTATTTTTTAATGTTGAAATAAGGTTATCTTTTTTTAAAATCTGCAATTTTCTCTGAACATTTCTGTGGTTGCATATAATTGCAATCATGATATTTAGAATGCTTGATTTATCCTCAAAATTTTGATATACATTGACCAACATATACCTTTCCTGTGATCGAGCAATTGGTGAATGAAAATGACAAGTCTATCTGTCACATATATATGACATCGGCAATAAAAGAGTTAAACCTGACCTAAAGTTGGGCAGCTTCGTGAAGTCATGATAATGGTTTATTCATTCAACAAACAATTTTAAGTAATGGCCCAGAATAAAATCACATATTTATGTATTGTAGCGCACAACAAAACTCTGTACACAGGTACAGAGCACTGAGGATGTGTAAAGGGCTTTACAGCACGAGGCTCTTTTTTTACCACCTACTTGCCATTAATTCACACGTAAAATTACTTTTTGTATTCTACTGTGGCAGTATTTTTTGTTGCAGTTTGCCAAAGATAAGTGTGACCAGGGGTTAAATGGTTAACTAAAGAGGTGTAATACCAGGCCAGCCATGCCATTCACTATCAGGCCCTGTGTTTAAGGAAGTAACAATTCTCATTGGCTGAAAATCAAGTTGCGTTTGAACACAGCTCTTTATGCAGGAGGCAAACTTACTCTCAGGTACATATAGGAATGTGGCATTGTGATTTTTCTGAAACTGGAACACCCCTTGTCCATTGATGTTTTCAGCAGAGCAAGTGCCGTAAGATTCACCAGTGTAAGGAAGATCCTGAGGTGGACTATTTTCTATGAAGTTACAGCTCAGCTGTAAAGTTGAAGAGAATGCAAATTTAGGGTAAAAAGTAAGAAATGCAAATTTAGGGTAGAAGTAAGAACCAAAATTTGCAGTATTTTCTTAAAGGGTACAAATCACCATAATTATTGAATTTTGTATGTTAGGGGTTCCATGATGCTATACTATAAAATCAAAATATGAGCTCCAAATATTACTTCCACAAAGTGATATTAGAAGTTTAGATACATTCTCAACAAACATAAATGCGACTTGTGAATTGATTAGTTGATGCACTCATATGCACTCAAAATAGAAAGGGGAGACTTAGGTTCCATACATGGAGTCTTACATGACTTGTATACATGTATTTTGCTTTATTTTCTTCATACTCCAACCTTTAACCAATAGAATGCCAAGTAAAGTTTTTTGAGGTTGATTTCATACATTCTAGCTGTACATAATTTTCTTCAGGTGACTGGGTACCCTGTAAGGTTTTGATTAAAAATTCCATTAATTCCCTAAGTTCATGATCATAACACTTATTACATGTAGGTAGTTATGCACACACACACACACACACACACACACACACATATACATACACTGCCCTCCAAAAGTTTGGGAACACCTGTATTAAAAATTTGCTGATATACAATAAGCATTCCTATACTCATGCAGAAAACTAATATTTTCATCTAAGAAACACATCAACACTTGGGAACACTACAATGCTTTTTTGTTTTCTTTTTTCGTGGGAACTCATATTCTTTGCATTTTGTGTATACCCTTACAAGGAAAATAATGACTAAATGAGTAATGGTAGGCCATGAGATGCACATTTATTGATTTTTCAAAGTTTTATTTTATCATGTTTCGAATCATAGAGACTTCTCATCTAAGAACCTGCCCCTGGCAGCGATCACAGCACGGCACAGCCTGGGCAGCCAACTGGTCAAGTTGTGGAGGTAGTCACTAGAAATGTCTTTCTCTGCCTTCTGAAGATGAACAAGTTTTGTCTTCCAGCAGGACAATGACCCCAATCATCCCTTAAGGCTGTGCTAAAACTACTTGGAGAAAAAAGGAGAGAAAGGGTTCCTGAAAATCATGAATTGGTCGCCCCAGTCCCCGGATATGAATCCAATAGAGAAAGTCTGATAAAAATGCCCAGCAAGTAAGCTTCATCTTCAGAAGGCATTGAAATACATTTACAGGGACTAACTCCACAACTACCTCCACAAGTTTCTCTTCCAGCAGAAAAATGACCCCGAACATTCCTCAAGGCAATGTAAAAACTACCTTTAGAAAACAGAAGAGAAAGGGGTCCTGAAAATCATGCTGTGGGAAGAGCTAGACAGGAAGATCCGAGAAAAATGCCCAACAAGTGAGCCTCATCTGTTGTTCAAAAGGCATGGAAAGACATTCCCAGTGACTTCCTCCACAACTACTTCCACAATTTGACCAGCTGGATGCCCAGGGTGTGTTGTGCTGTGATCGCTAAGTGGGTAGGTTCTGTGACGAGAAGTCTCTATGATTCAAAACATGATTAAATAAAACTTTGAACAAGATGAATGCAACTGCATCTCCTATATGCCTCTGCCTAAATTCAGTTGATGGCTCAAACTGTTCTTGAAATATTGTGATAATCACAATAAAAAGTATACAATTACATGTTAATTGCCCTCTTTGACATTTGACAACCCGAAAGTCTGATCACTTTATCTCCTCCTAGTCATGAGTACAAAAAAGTTGAGATATGGTGATAACAAAGCTAAAAAACATTAATTTCACATATAATGACCTCTATGACATGTCATCTTTGACCTAGAAGTGAACAAAAATCACTATGGTGATGCATACTAGTTCCAAATTTGAAGTTCATGGCTCAAATTGAGCTCAAGAGAGTGTTAACATGGTAAAAACCTGAAATTTCATGGAAAATGACCTCCATGACCTTTGACCTTTGACATACCTACAACTAAATCTAATCAGATCGTCTTCCTATGGTGATACACATTAGATTCAACTTTGAACTTCGTACCTCAAATGGTTCTTGAGATATCGCATAACGAGGCAAATACCTGCAATTTCAGAAATTGACCTCTGTGACCTTTCACCTGTCACCTACGTACCCCAAAATCTAATCAGATCGTCTTCCTATGGGGATACATACTAGCACCAAGTTTAAAGTTCATACCTGAAATGGTTGTTGAGTTACCGTGAGAATGATGCTAACACCTGAAATTTTAGAAATTGACCTGTGACCTTTGACCTACATACCCCAAAATCTAATCAGATAGTCTTCTTATGGTGACACATACTAGCACCAAGTTTGAAGTTCATACCTCAAATGGTTGAGTTATTGAGCAAACGAGGCTGATAGTAACACATCAAATTTCAAAGATTGACCTGTGACCTTTGACTTTTGACCTACGTACCCCTAAATCTAATCAGATCGTCTTCATATGGTGATACATACTAGCACCAAGTTTGAAGTTCATACCTCAAATACCTCACCTGACGAATGGAAACAGGTGAGAGTAACTCCCATCTACAAGGGAGCTGGCGATAAAGACGACCCAATTAATTACAGACCTATATCGGTTATCTCTGTTGTGATGAAGGTTTTTGAAAGGCTAGTTCACGATCAGATTCAAGAATACCTTACGGACAATGACCTACTGAGTCATCAGCAGTCTGGCTTTTGGAAAAATCATTCCACGCAGAGAGTGTTAACTCACTTAAGCGACTGCTTGTACAAGCAAATGGACTATGGTTGACTGACCGGACTTGTTTTTCTAAACCTCAAAAAGGCCTTTGATTCAGTCGACCATGGTCTGTTGCTTCAAAAACTCATCATGTATGGTATTTCTGGCAAAGAACTCCTCTGGTTTGAGAACTACCTGACATATCGTTCACAATGTACCTCGTTAAAATCGAAATTCTCAGAGTTTAAGGACATTTAAACAGGAGTCCCACAAGGGTCAATTCTGGGGCCACTCCTGTTCACGGTAATGACGAATGATATGCCTAATGTTTTAGAGCATTGCCAGATATTGCTGTATGCTGATGACACAGCGCTGGTGTATAGTGCTAATGATCCCGAAGATATCGAAAGAGTATTAAATGCTAATCTTTGTAGAGTAAATTGGTGGTTAAAGACAAGCCGGTTAACACTGAACCCACTGAAGTCTAAACTTATGCTATTCGGTACGGTACATAAGCTGAAGAATGTACAGCCCCTAAATGTCAAGGTAGAAGATCACACACTAGAAAGGGTTTCCACCTTTAAGTACTTGGGTACCTGGCTGGATGAGTCACTCACCTGGCAGAGGCATGTCGAGGTCACATGCAAGAAGATAGGATCTGGCATTGCTCTTCTTAAAGGCATTGATTAACTTTGCCCAGGATTGAAAAAAAAAAATCTCTGTTCCAGCTAATGCTGTAATCATAATTGCAAACCTTTAGCTCAGACAGGAATCACCTGAGTTTTATAAGCTGATCGGTCGTTTATATATCAAGATATTTACGATTGAACATTGATGTCGGGATAGAGTACCACCGAACCCTAAAGAACTCTTACGGTTGGCATACCTCGCTCTATCACAGAATACCGTACGGGCTGGAAACCCGCTCTGAAATCGCCAAGCGCTGGTGCTTGGTTTTTGTGACTGCAGCGCAGCGAAGAAGCCGAGCGACTTGCGCTAGCGATTGATCGTGATTTTCTCTTTTTTAGGATAGTAAACGGGTTCCATTTTCTCTCATACTTTCACATATCCTTAATTATATATGTAGTTAGAGGACTGCACACAATTCACTGGCATTTGAGCTGATTTTACAATTTTTCACAAAGTTAATCAATCACTTTAATAGACTCAGAAACTATGTGACATTGGATAGTGCTAAACTTCTTGCAAATGCACTTATTATGCCATACTTTGACTACTGCAGTTGTGACTGGACTAATGGTGCGCAATACCTAAAGAATGCCCTTACAACCCAGCATAAGAAAGTGGCAAGGTCAGTCCTAAAATGTGACTACATGACACCGAAAGAATCCGTCCTAATGCAACTTAACTGGGTAACCATTGAACAAAGGTGGACATTTCAACAATGTAAGTTATTGTACATTGCACTAGTAGGAGAAGGACCGAAGTATCTATCAGATATGTTTATAAAATGCGGTAGTGTGCATACCCATCGTACAAGGAATGCTATTTCCAATGGTGTCATTGTCCCCATGGTACACTCTCAGGCAGGAAAAAGGAGTTTCTCCAATCACGGCACACTCCTCTGGAACGACCTCCCACATATGCTTAAAAGTGCTCCCTCCAAAGAAACCTTTTCAACACTCTATTGGAGGCTAAATAGAAACAGATGATTTTGTCAATTGAATGGGTACACACATGGGGGGGGGGGGGGGGGGGGGGGTGGTACCGTACTTTATACTTGCATATTTCTATGGATATCCATCACTACTCTTCCAAGGGTGCATTTCAGATAGTAAAGTATTTTTTGTTAATGTAGTATCATATCCTCTAAGATTATCAATATGTTTTAAATACTTCCCCCTTCCTTTCCTGTTTCTTCCTTTCTTTAATCTTTAATTTATTTCACCCGTGGAAGATTATCAAGTTATAACTACAAATTACTTATTTTTTATGGTAAGGATGTCTAGGTATTTTATTAATATCGGTTCGATCACTATATGGTTGGTTCATATGTTTTATATGTTTTGTTTTGTCCCTTCATGTTTTTGTTTGCAGTTTGTTACTTTGTTTTAAAATAGTGTTTAATATTCTCTTTCATTTCACATTTATGTATTATGTTGTACAATATCTATACATGTATGTGTTTTTTTGTGCAGGGCCCTAAAGAATAACAGTGTTTAACCACTGACTAGGTCACCCTGGGTAAATAAGACAAATAAAATAAATAAAATAAAAATGTTCTTGAGTTATCGCGAGAATGAAGCTAACAACTGAAATTTCAGAATTTGATCTGTGACCTTGACCTACTTACCCAAAAATCTAATCAGATTGTCTTCATATGGTGATACATACTAGATTCACGTTTCAAGTTCATACCTCAAATGGTTCTTGAGTTATCGCGAGAACGAAGTTAACACCTGAAATTTCAAAAATTGACCTATGTGACCTTGATCTTTGACCTATGTACCCCCAAATCTAATGAGATCATCTTCCTATGGTGATACATACCTCATGTGGTTCTTGAGTTATCACGAGAACGAGAAAGAGGGACGGACAAACAACCCGATAACATAATGCCTCTGGCACCACCTTCGGTGGGCAGAGGCATAAAAATATAGCAATGCGCATCTCCTGACAAACTATTATTTATTTAGGCATTATTTTCCTTGTAAGAGTAAGACAAATGCAAAGAATTAACAATAAAACATCATTTACCATGAGAAAAAAAAAAAGGAAACAAAAAGTATTGTTATGATCCCCTAATATTGATGTGTTTCTTAGATGAAAATATTAGTTTTCTGCATGAGTAAAGGAATGATTAAATGTATATTAGTTAATGAAGTTGCAAATATTCATCAGTACGAACAAGGGTCAGATTTTGTGGAATGCCGAAAAGGCAAAAATGATTGCACAACTGACCCAACTAATGACCTCATATATTCCACTGGAATGGATTTTTAAAAATTTATTTATTTATTTTATTTATTTCTTTATTTTTTTTAATTTTTTTTTTTTTGGGGGGGGGGGGGTAGGTTGCCTTTTCAACACATGACTGCCTCCTGAAATGCTTTTCATATGTTAAACTGGTGTCAACTAGAAGGCTGAAGTATACCCTTCAGTTTGATACCAAAATTTTTACAGTGCCATAAATCTGATGATACATGAAATGTGGGTGATTTAGAAAAATCAGTTCTGAATACAGGTGTACCCAAACTTTTGGAGGGCAGTGTGTATATAATCAGTGCATCCCATAAAAAACGAGACCCTATTAAAACCAAGGGTTGGTGGAACCAAATTCTGTGCTCTATGAAAATAATTATGTAATGACGGGATAATCAATAAAATAATGCAAGTGTCCTCACAAACTCTTACTTTCTGCACAGAATAGGGTCAGTCAGCCAAGAGTGCGCTGAATAATACTGTTCATCTTGGTTCAAAGTTCTCAGCCGAGTGAGATACTTCACTCACCTGAAGCCACAAACATTTAGCTGACTGACCCTATTCTGTGCAGACAGAAAGACTCAGTGAGGATGCTCATATTATTTTAGCAATTATCCTGTTATTACATAAACCAGCAAGCAAAAGCCTAATTTTACCGAAAATAATTATGTATTTTCCACAAAATAGAAATTTGTGATTTGAAATGATACCTTGATGGCATCCACCCATACATGCTTTACCAAGCAGCATTATTATGAAAAATCCCAGTTGTTCCAGATTTGGGTAAAACCGTGAAAACGGCAAGATTACCTGCGAACGTAACCCAATGAGATTATTTTCACGTGCTTCTTTTTAAAAAAGAGGGTAAGGATGTCCTCATCATGAAAAAAGAGAATGTTGAATTTTTGTCAGTGATGGGCGATAAAGAGGGGCATATTTAGTATTGATTTTGTACCTGCAATGGTCATTTTTAAGCAATTTTTGCATTTTCCGAACTGCAACTTCTTTAAAGAACAAAGCGGAAAGGTGATATCTTCATAAAAAAAATTTAAGTAATGAGAGGCTACATCCACTGTCATCAAATGGAAAAGCGCAGGTATAAATGGCACATAAGGAAGAAAAATTTAAAAGATTATGGCAATTTTCCACCTCAGGAGAGGCACTCTATCATCATTCGAGGGACACTTATTGATTTTGGAAAATTTGGAAGCGTATGACCTTGCCACCCCATGCTACTCTGCTGTTGTAATCGCATAATTTTTGCCGATAGATCCAGGTCCACATTCATGTTACTTTTTGTTCAGTGGAACGGTACGTACATTTCGGGACAATGGAGCAACAGCTCCATATTTTAAGATCCTTCCTGAGGAGGGATTGCAACAATTGCGTTAATTATTTTAATTTATTACTTTGATGTTGAATCAACAATGTACTGGAATAGCGAATATCTTCATTTGTGATGGGTGTAGAAACTTGGTCTATATGGTGTGTAAATCTAGGCCCAAAGACCTGTATTTTGAACTCCGGTTTAACTGAAACTCCAGTCTAAGTTAGACCAGAGTTTAATTAAAACTGACTTAAACTGCAAGTCCAGTCTAAATTTCTGTTCAAAGTTAAACTGCATTAGACTAGAGTTTAAGTAAACTGGAGTTCAGAATGTGAAAAGTCCAGTTTAAAAGGCAGGTTTAATCTAACGTTAGTCTATAGATCTAGATTCTAGACCCTAGACTATTGTAGAGTCCATGTTTAGATCTCAATTTCATCTAATTTATTAAACGACAAGAATCCATACATTTCATTTTATAAAACAAATAACAACGGCTCTAGTTTGCTCATTGGATTAAATTTGCTCACTTGATAACTTCAGAATTGTCCAAAGCCACTCCACTACACGTCGTTTCTTTGTGTAATTCTAAAGTTTACCCTGTGCGCTAATTTTAACCAATGCACCCACAGCCGCGTGTTATACTTCTAACATTTCACACTTTTACCAAAATTTGGCACAAAGGGATTTTTACATGCAGCTTTCAAAACAATGTTGCTCTGGGAAGTGTATAAGGAGAAGTGCCATCAATGTATCATTTGAAAGCAAGTTACTTCTACTTTATGAAAAACAAAGAATTTTATTTGTATCTCAGTTTGTTCACAATAAGCAATTGGTTCTGGTTTTTGTTTTTTTCTAGGACGCACCACATATTTAATTCTCATTCTTAAATCAATTAATGTAAAAAATTATATTAAAGGGTAATCCAACCTTTGTAATAATATGATTTGTGTGAAAGCAGGAAAATCTGAGAAGCAGATTGGTGAAAGTTTGAACAAAATCAAACAAGAAAGTTGTTATTTTTTAGAAAGTTGTAACCGCTTTACATATGGGAATTTCAAATTAGCCGAATCGGTATGGTCACTGTGATGTAGAGGCAGTCAACTTTCTTAGTCGCACAAAATGACTAAAATGTCAATTTTTTCAAAACATAAACTTTGTAGCACCTTTTTCTTTTCGGAGGACCTACAACAATTTCCTTTCTACAATACATTTTGAGTACTGCCCCGAGGGAAACGGCGCTCAAGAGAAAACCGGAATTTAATGATATTTTGGTATACAACAAATGGGAGGGTTGACCATGAATACGTCACCAAATTGCCAATTTGAGATTCGCATAGATATAGTGATCCCCTTTTTCATACATTCATAACTTTCTTATTCTTTGTCCGATTTCTTTCAAACTTTTACCATCCTGTTTCTCTAGACTTATTTGAACAAAGGTTGGATTGCCCTTTAAGGCACCCTAAGGCCAAGGCTGAGCATCAAGGCACTACAACACTGCCAGCCATGTGATCGTTGATTTCCTAGCTTTACCCATTTGTAGTCTACACTTTTACTTCTATTTTGCCGTAAATCTATAAAGTTTCATTTCATGATCATGTTAGAAACAGTATTAGAAGGTATTTAGTGAGCACTGACTTATCTAAATACACTAGTTATTGTTATTCATAAAACAAATGAAAGGGCATACAAAATCAGAACTTACTACTGAACCAGTAAAATTGCAGACTGTACACCGTGAAAGTAAAGCATTGGATCCACAGACTAAAACCCTGCAACTGGGATTGCAGGCTTCAAGGGCAGCTACACCTCTTATGTAGTTATCGCAATCCTCCTATACACACAAGTAAACATATAAAAATTACTTTTCCACAAATATCTGAATATTGTAATATAGCCACTATTCAAGTACATCCGGGGCTGCAGAGCATACGGTGTATTTGAAAATAGGGGGGTACTGAGCATGCGAACAAAAATTTTTGTTACTATAGGTTTTCCTAGTCATATTTGCAAGATTAGCTTTGCTTGTCCCGTTTACTCCTTTTGTTCATATTAGTTTTCAGGCGTTTAAATTTATTTTCCAGCGTCAAAAAATGTGCTTCGAACATCCAAATTTATTTATGGTCGTTCAATGTAAAGAGGCTAAAGCGTCATTCAAATTAATCTATGACAACTTGTGTGCGGAACCTTGCTCGAGTTTTACTTACCTTTTCATTAATAGGCAGTCAAGTTAGCAGTATGTTCATTCATTTTCAAACAGGTACAAGAAGTACAGAAAATAGCCAGGCTTTACCTTTTTTTATGAATCTAACTTCTCCAAATTTTTTTGTCATTTAAGCATTCTACTCTCTTCAAATGTAATATGTTAATGCAAAATGATAAAATCATCTAATGAAATGGTGTAAAAACGAATTATTGGACAACCTTAAATTTTTTTATATACCGTATCGTTTCAAATGTGTACAGCATATTCAAAGTAGCCTTTCACATCATAAGGTATGTCTTTTTCATTTTGTCTAATCTCATTTTTTCAGTTTACCATTCGCTTTATTTCTTCTTTTGTTTTTGAACATCACAGGGCCTCCCAAAATAGGAGGGGTGCTATCAAACAGGCATGACAAAATTCCCTGGTTAGAGCATTGATTCATTACATTTCAGATTGGGGGCTCTAGCCTCCTTGAGATGGTTAATCCTTCAGTCCACACAAGGCCTTGACTTGAACCAGTAATCCGAGCATCAACACAGCGTGGGGCATGCTCTCTCATCTGGAGCTAGCTCACATCGCTGCCCGGACAGTTTGGTTAGAATCTTCAGAATCTTCAGAAAGGTGTCCGGACATCGCTGTCATCAGCATCACGTCCAGATGTGACAGTGTCTGTGTGGTATGGACTCGAACTAGACAGCTTCAATCGAAGACTGGAATTTTTTGGTAGATGACATATTTTTGGTTTGTATAGGCAAAGTGTTCCAATTTTTAATGGTTTTCGGCCAGAAACTATGAAGGTACGCTTGAGTTCTACAGTGCAAGGGCGTGAATCTGTTGTCATCGTCTCCTCTTGAACAGGTGGACTTGGTGACATACAGTGGGACATCAACAGCACTTTCATTATGTAATGCTTTATAAAGTGTTTTTAATCGACAATGACGTCTTCTCAAACCAAGTGGAGTCAATTTCAGATCTTCGAGCATAGCTGAGACGCTGGAAGTACGATTATAGTCATTTTTTATGAACCTTGCAGCTCTTCGCTGTACCATCTCCAATTTGTGAACAAGATTTGATTGATGAGGATCCCATAGGGTAGATATATATTCTAGCTTTGGTCTAACAAGGGCAAGGTAGGCTATTCTCTTGACGGACTGGTCACATCTAGCGAGATTGCGTTTGACGACACCGAGCATCCGGTTAGCATCATTTGATATTCTTTCTATATGATTCTTCCATGATAAGTTATTAGTGATGTGGATACCAAGGTATCGACACTGATTAACTGTTTTTAGGTCAGTTCCCATGAGACTATAAGTGAAGACCTTGGGTGTCTTACTTCTAGTTATGTGCAGACATTCGCATTTGGCGGGATTGAAGTTCATCTGCCACAAATCTGCCCATGCTTTGAGTTTGTTGAGATCACTCTGTAACTGAATTTGGTCTTGTTCGCCGTGAACTGGACGAAAAAGGAGGCAATCATCTGCAAATAACTTGATCCTTGTATGATCTTCGATGAACTCTCCGATGTCGTTGATAAATAGTAGGAACATCAAGGGACCCAAGACAGTCCCTTGCGGGACACCAGAGGTAACTGGGATAGAGTGAGATAACTCCCCGTCTATAACAACTTTCTGGGATCGGTTTGTAAGCCAGACATTAATCCAGTCTAATGTTTTCCCTCGGACTCCATAGTGATCCAGCTTCACCAGAAGCTTCGTGTGCGATACCAGGTCGAAAGCCTTGGAGAGATCCAGGACAAGGACATCGATTTGGCCCCCCATGACTTGGTCAAGGTGACGCATAATTTCTTCAGAAGTGTTAATTAATTGAGATTCACAGGAATGGTGCTTGAGGAAGCCGTGTTGATAAGGCTTTAGGATCTTATGCATGTCCACGTGCTTCATAATATTGTGTGCAACAATATGCTCCAATGTTTTGCAGGCCACCGACGTCAATGAGATTGGTCTATAGTTGATGGGAGATGCCCTGTTTCCCTTTTTATACACTGGGCAGACGTTTGCAGATAGCCAATCTTGTGGCACTGTACCCTCTTCCATAGATTGGTTGAAGATCCTGGCAAGAGTTGGGGCTATTTCCTCCGCACATTCCCTCAGGATGTAGGTTGGGATCTTGTCTGGCCCACTAGCTTTATGAGGATTGAGTTCTTTTAACAGTTTCAAAACTCCAGCTGCATTGATCTCATAGTCCAGTATAGTTGGAAAAGGGTTGGACTGCATAACTGGAAAGTTAATGGAGTCATCCTTTGTGAATATAGAGCTGTAGTGGTCGTTGAGGAGTTCCGCTTTAAGTCGGGCATCACTCACTAATCCATTTCCAGACTGTAGGGGTGGGACACCCGCCTTGTCTTTCCTTTTATGGGAAATGAAAGACCAAAACTTTTTTGGTGCATCCCGAAGGTTATCCATGTTAAGTATATCTCTGATATAGTTGTTCTGTGCTTGGTCTAAGTCCCTTCTAATGGAGTTTCGTAATTTCCGGAATGCCAACCAATCAGAGTCTTTACCAGATCTCTTGGCTTTGTTGAAAAGGCGTTTACGTTTTTTTATTCCCCTTTTGATATGTGCTGTAAGCCATGGGACATGCTTCCCATCTCTAACAGTTTTAGAGGGAATGTGCTGGTTGACTGCATCAAGAATACCGTCTCGGAGTTTACACCAGTTTTCCTCCACGGATAATTCTGCATTGGAGCAGACATCTCCTATGGCTCTCAATCTTTCCTTGATTAGATCAATGTTCCCCTTTTTATACAAATAAATTTTTCTTGACTTTTTCTTATTGAATTTAAGACCAATGGAGAACTCTATAGACACTGCTAAGTGGTCACTCATTCCTGGTATGGTTGCCACATTGCTGATGTAGTCTGGGTAGGTTGTAAGTAACAGATCAAGGATGTTACCCTCTCTTGTCGGTTCCTTGACTATTTGTGTGAGGTTAAAACTTTCAACTACATCTAGAAATTTTTGGTTGATGGTGGTTCCATACTGCGGAGTTGATGATAGGGTGTTTGTGTCCCAGTTGATGCTTGGTAAATTGAAGTCTCCTCCTAATATGATGAAGGGTTGAGAGTTAGATCCCGAGGTCAACGTAGATAGATTCTCTTCGAGGCACTGTAGTGGCTCTGTATTTGAATTTGGGTTTCGGTAGAAAGATCCTATAAAGATTGGTTTTTTCCCTTTGATGTGGATTTTACCCCAAGAGCCCACGTCGTTCATGCCATCAGGTGAAGCTACTAGAAGGTCACTCCTGTATGCAAGTATTGTCCCTCCAGAGCCGAGACAGCTATCAGATCGATATGCACTATAACCCGATGGAAGCCCGGTATTTTCAGGAAAGGTCGCATCAAGGTGTGTTTCAGTTCCAAGTATTAGATCAGCTTTCTCAGCGAGAATCAGTGATTGCAATTCTGCTTGCTTGCTGGTACTTCTCAAGCTGCGACAGTTTACTATTAACAGTTTATGTTTCTTAGGCTCCCGAGTTACTCTACTCTGCTTGAGTGGTGGAGTTACTGGTTTCTGTGGAAAACTGGGTTGGTTTCCAATATCACTATCAGGGCCATCAGCAAGTATTGAAAAAGAGTTGGCATCCGATAGAGAAGTTGAGTTGCTAAAAAAAAGACTCTGAAAAGTTGGGTAGTTCACAGGCATAGCATAACCAAGTTACATTAGCTCCTAACCTTTGCAGCCTTTCATACTGATCCGGACAAATGTCCATGCAACGAGTATGATACCATCGTTCGCTGGGTGATCATCTAGTACTATCTTATCACATACTGGACATCCATTTTTTTCTTTGCATAAACAACAAAACCAGTTTTCACTTTCTGAATTTTCCTGCATAATTTTGTATTCCTCTGTTGAAATGTTAACACACTTGATATGCTGCCATAAATGGCATGAGTCACAAAATACAGCTCTGTGATTCTTTGCTACAGCTTTACCACATGTACCACATGGGTATTTAATTGGGCCAGAGTTGAGTTCACAGTCCCCAGACAGGATTAACAATAATGTTATTATTGATTGTCTCTTTCTCCCATTACTTGCTTTCTCCATACATGGAAGGCCAAAACAGTTTCTCATATTTGAAGAGGACATGAGGAGGGATGACGTTTCCATAAATGAACTAACATTTGCTATACTTCGGCTTGACAGGACACCAATGCGAGGGTGCTCACCTTGGCTTACCATAAACAGCTGGCTTAGGTTCTTGGTGAACCAGAAGATAAAAATGACGATAACAATCTGCCTGAAGATGGCCATTTTTTTTTTATTTTTTTTTTTTTAACCTTTCCAGAAACAAAGTCTAAAATTCTACTACGTCTTTGAATGGTTGATGGAGGGTGACAGTTGGCGATTATAAATTTTGCAAGATGTAGGTAGTAAAAAAAGTTAAAAGATGATATCAAAAGTATCTGATGTTGACACAGAATTTCACAAAGATTTCCTCCCGCCAAAAGAAGTGGTGAAGATTTTCCCAACGAGAACTGCAAAAAAGGTCTCGATAAACTCTTATTGTAAATTTTATATCAAACAGTGCAAAATATTGTAGATTATACAGTACAGTACAATATATAAAAGGATATCAAGTTGCGATTGACGGTGGATGGGAAGAATCCAAGATGGTTGTCGCATTCCTTGATGAAAAACAAGATGGCTGCCACGTTGCCGCAAAAAAAGGTGGGGGAGATTTTCCCTTTAAAAATTGCAAATATGGTCTCGAAAAATCCTTGAAGTAGATATTAGGCCAGTGGTGGAACAGGATGGCTGATGATTGCACGATAAAATTGATTAAAAAGCATAAAAATATTGAGTTTAAAAATGTTCGTGTGCTGCTCTGCTGATGTTGGTGCAGTTACGTTGCGTAGTGTATGGCTCAGGCATGAGTGCCCCGCTGCTCCGCCGCGATCACCCGAGTACTGGTAGATGACTGCTCGGTAACTCTGCAGACTCCGATGACATAAAATCTCGTCAGGTTTCGCGGAGATATTTCTCGGTAAAAAAAAAAAAAAAAATCACAAATTGCACCAGAAGTTCATAGAAAAAGCTCGTCAGCATTAAAAATGGGGTGGATGGAGGGTAAAAACATCAAAAAATAGCGAGTAGCCGCAAATAAATAAGTTTAAAAAAGTTAAAAAGACGGAGCTCCGAAGAAGCACGTCCGTTCGCGACCACCACCACCACCGAGTCTGATACACAGACAATTAAGTTGAAGGCCGTGATTATGGTAGTAAGAGATAGAATCGCATACAATGTGATCACGTTCATCTTTTAGATATAGATAAAATATGCCAAGAAATATATCGCTTTTAATTCATCCGCATGTAATTAGTCAACCAGCATGCTTATTTTGAGCACGCTGTACAATGATGAGCTAGACCAGTTCAAAGACATGTCTAGCCCTGGGTTCAAAACTGGTTGACATGTGCAAGTTAAAAAGAAAGTGGTTTAATTTTTGTATATAAATCTCTTTCAAAATGCTAGAAATTTAATCAAAGATTTTAAGAACAATTATCATCGTTAATGGGGTCAAATAGAAATGGGCCTTACAATGTTTTCTACATCTGCTCTATGGCAATGAAAAAAAAAGCATGTTACAATGTAAGCCTACATGTACCATACTTTTTTTCTTTGCTGTCTTGCTGCCCAATTTTTATGCTTCAAACACCATTTTGTTATACGAATCCTCATTCGCAAACTTGGAGTTAAAAAAGGACATACTTTTTTTTAATGTAAAGAATTTTTTTTTTTTTCATAATCTTTTCAGTCAAGCTCTGTTAACTCTTTCAAGACAATTGACCACATTTTGTGGTTTGGCTCAATATCTTTTGAATTAGAGCTCTAAAAAAATATACCAGATGCATGTTGAGTAGAAAGAGCAAAATTTTCTGCACACACTGCGTCCATTTTTGTTGAATGACCATGTTGCATATGATGCAAGGAATTCTAAAAAGAAAAATAAGCTTTAAAATCCTTAAATTGGCAACATAATGGGAGGATCAAAATCATTGGGTTTTTTTTTTTAAATTGGCCATTTTTTCAACATTCGACAAAATTCCTATGTATATTGTTTTCAAAGACATTACATTTTATTAGAACCATGTAGCACTAAAAGAAAAATATTACTGTTGCCAATTTGAAGAACAAAATGTTATCAATTTAGCCCTTAAATAATTCCTGTCCTGAAAGTGAAAGGGTTAACAGCGCTATAGCATGCTTAAGGATTGAGGCACTTGATAAGAGCTCAATCGCACATGCTGTAAGTTCTGAATCTCATTAGGTGCATCTCCATCAGCAAGAGTTTGCTCAAGCTCGAGATTCTAGCCCGATCAGTGCTTCTCAAGAAAAAAAAGTATGAGCTTGAAAAACCTCTGTCTCCAACAAAAAGAAGGATACAGAATGATAAGGAACGAAAATAATAAAGAAATACATAAGAAACAAAAGTGAAAAGATAAACAGATAAAAGAATATAAAGAGAAGAGCATAGGAGGAAAACAAATAAATACATAAAAAAACACAAGGAGAAGAGGACATCAAGAAGTTCTAACAAAGAACTACATAAGAATTGAAAGAAGAATAAAAAATGGGGGATATATGAGGAGGAAAAAAGAGAGAAGGAAAAACAAAGCAATACATAAGAAACAAGGAAATACATGAGGGAAAATATAAAATCTTTAAAGCCATATTTCAAAGTCATCTCACCGAGCAATATAATACCGTGTTTACACATTGATCCGACTCTCGTGTCGAAGTCGAACCCGCCTCAAGCTTCCATGGGAGGACAACTGCGATCGCGTTTATACATGTAGTGAATAGGCGAGTTCGACCCGGCTTGCAGATCACAGAAGGGGGTAGAATTTTATCACAAACGTGGTTGATTGGCAAGCCTTCGCAAACTGTTTTACTTTTCCTTTGTTTTTCTCTTATAATTTCTTTGTCTTTTCTTTTTTCATCTTCTCTCTTTTATTTTTGTTTATGTATTTCTTTGTTTCCCTGATAATTCTGAATGAATTTCTTTGTTTTTCCTTCTTTCATCTTCTCTCTTCTATATTTGTTTATGTATTTCTTTGTTTCCTCTTATTATTCCTAATGAATTTCTTTGTTTATCCTTCTTTCATCGTCTCGTTTCTATTTTTTCTTACGTATTTCTTTGTTTAATCTTAATCAGTGTTGTCACTACGGAGGTCGGCACCGGTCGGAACCTTCCACCACTCGAAATTTCCGACCAGCACTCGGTGCAATATCACACCCGCCCACCCGGCACTGATCTCCCCACTGACAAAGAAAAATACTACGATTTTGACCTACAAACATGCAACTGTGGTTTAAGCCAGTAATCTGACAGCACTCACAGCAGGTATATGTACAAAGTAAACCAAATACTAGTACAATAGTTACAATGCTTAATGCTGCAGCTACAGTACAGTGTGTACTGTGTAGACACATATTTTTACTGTTTAACTATAACTTATAAGCCCTGAAAACCAATTAGTTTTTGTCCCCCTGAACCCCGTCGCAACGTTTCAGGCGATAAAATTTCTACCACTAAAAAGTCCCTGGTGACAACCCTGATCTTAATCCTTAATGAATTTTATTATTTTTCATTCCCTCTTCTTCCTTTCTTATGTTTTTCTTCTTTTCTCTTTGTTTTCCCTTTCATAAATTGCCGTGTTCGACACGGCTTTCTGTTTATACATCATAAAATTGCCGTGTTTGACACGACTCTCGTGTCGAACCCGCGAGTCGGATGATCGGATCAATGTGTAAACGCGGTATTAGTGAGGTGCTCATATGTGACTACCATTACAAACATGTACATGTATTACTCACCTCATCAGAATTGCTTTTATAGCAACTTAAGCCAGATGTACTGTAACAGACACCCACATACTAAAACATGAAAGAGACAAATGATTCCACAGTAATATCATGCATTATAAATTAAATATCTTTATGTGTCTTTAAATTGATTCCTAGTTTCTTGTTTGGATTTTTGACAAATGAGGAAGAGGGGGCACCATGTAATAGACATGTGAATAATAATGATCTTTTTCCTGTACATAAAATTACGACTGGGACAAAGTCCACACAAATTTTCTTTATTTCAATTTTATTTGTAAATGCACTTCAAGAGGTGAACAAATAAAATTGAAGTGAATTAGTGATTTTATTTTCCTTCATGTTTAAATGTCCTCAGAATCTTATTTATTCCATTTCAGAACAAAAATAGCAAATAACAAAAAATATTGAAGCGGGCCAAAAAAAGGAAGGAGGAGGGGACGAGAAACTAGATGTTAATTCATTAATTCTATTTGGCCTAATCTTTAAAATTTTTGATTACCAGTTATCCTACCTTCATTTCCAAATTTTGATTTTCCCTTTTCCCATTTTCTCTGACAGCACAAGGTAAAAATGTAGATACATGTATTTTCTTCTTCAAATATCTTATTCCTCTTAAAAGTTACAATAGCCCATAAACAATGTCTTGTATGAGGAATAAGAATTTAAAAGAGAAGCAAATTTATTGATTTAAATAATGTTCTAAAATTTCTTCAATTAAACATGTACATGTAAATGATATTATCATGCCTTACAGTGCATCCTTTCGATATGCTCTAGACAGTGACCCATCCTCAACTGGTTGGAAGAGATGGGATAAAGAAAGGAACCGAATAAACTGTTTAAACAAGATTTTTTTTCTCTCTCTCCCTTCTTGAAAATGGAACATTTTAGGTCCATCTTCCTGTAATGCATTACAATTTACATCCTTTCGACATGTTTCAGTCAAAAGTGGAATTGTGTGCAGAAAGACATAATCTGCAATGTTTTGTGTTGTCAGTGTGTGTGTGTGTGTGTGGGGGGGGGGGGGAGGGGTGGGAGTGTGCGAATATGTATAGGATTAAGGATTAAATGATTGTTCAAATCAATTATTGATACTTAACAGAGAACATGAAGTTACTGCCTGATAGGCACTTTGATCAAATTCACGACTGAGGCATTTTTGCGCAAACCAATTTTTGTGAGTTTCAAAAAAGCAACAGGACTCGAGCGTAAAATGTTGTCAGTACTAATAGCGTCATCCGATGGAACTGACCCTCACCCATAATTGTATAAGAGAAAACCATATTGATATTGTGAACTTATGATTTTGGAGGGTATTTTCAAAGTGTGTAGCTTTTTGATACGTACGTACGTAAGATCGCAACAGCAGATTTTATGATCGCGATCGTGACCATGAGTCATGTGACTATACATGTTTGAGAAGGAAGAATAATCAGAGAAATTCAATAATTTAACACCAAAACTGAATTATTGCAACAGGAATCCAATAAAAAATCATATTAAATGAAAGAATATAAATATCTTTTACTGGAGAATGAACTGCTTTGAGCTAGAATAAAAGTGAAATTCAAGCCAAGTTTTGAAATGTCAAACCAACTTTTAAGTAGTAGAATTTATGTACATAATAAGTGCTAGCACCTTTGATGAATGGAATAAGATGATTATTACGATCTGAGATCCTGTTTTCTCAGGCTTCACTTTTTCGTGGCGCAAATTAGAATCAAGTGGCGATATTTTCGCTAGCTGTTAAATTCACGTCCCAACATCAATTCACGAAAATTAATTCCTCGCTACTTTCCTACTTTCTTTGTATTATATCATTTGCATAAATTTCATTGATGCACCGGTTTCGCCAAAACAGCACCAGGATCGATAGCCTCGATCGAGGAACGGTTTACAAACTGATATGACTCAGCCTTACCCATTAGTATTGGATGTTCCTAACCCACTCTACAAAGAGTAGAATGCCCAGTCCCACAGAATGTTACTTTTGAGAAATAAGGGTTCAAAGTTTGCAGTCTATTGAAGCACTCTGATTTGCGAGGAATTGTCCAAAGGTGACAAAGGGAGGATTAGAACTCAATATGAATTTCTGTGAAGGGATTATCAGATTGTCCTAAAACTTGGCATACTAATTAAACACATCTTGCTAATCATAGTAGACAAATATCAATGCAAGAATTTGCTTTGTTTTAAAGTTATGGGAGATCAAAATGAGACAAGTATTCAGGGTTGTAAAAAAGAAAATTAATACAACAAAATCCAGAGAAGACAAACATAGGTCTACTAAAAACTGTCGAAAATAACACTTTTAAATTGTTTGGTGCCTCCAAAGTTTTAAATTAATTAGAAAAAAGTATACTCTTTCAGGAAATACCCAAAACTAAAATTTGACCATACCAACAAAAAACACCTTTATAGAACTCTAACTGAAAATCACACAGTGCGACTGTTTGGTGGTTTTGTGGCCCCTGGTCACATAATAATATGCCAATACAACAGCAAAAATCCTGTGCCTACACGCAGTGTCACAAAAAGACCCCTTTCCTTTATATAGCATTGACAATATGTCTTTGTGATGTTACACATACCTCATCTTCAAAGCTGTCTGCAGTTACATTCCATACAGTCAAGCTCTGATTGCTTCCAAGGAAGATTGGATCGGTCCTTAAGGCTCTCGGGTAACCATCCACAACTCTGATATCCTTCTGTTCACCAAATGAAGGTGTGCTATCATCTACATCTGCAGGAAATATGAAGACATATATTATGTAGTTTAAATTAGCAAAACAAGAGTTACATGTACTTGGAAGTTTTCTATCCCACATTGTGTTGTTTTACCCTGATAGGATGAGAAGAACTGCATTCTCATTGGCAATATTCACCATATCATTAGATGTACATGTACATGTACATGTAGGAAGATTTTAAAAATATGTTGGCTTATCACCCGATTGTGTATTGTCAAAAAAGTTCTGACCCATTATCAGAAATTATATCATACATGTACCATCAATGTCAAAGCTGTTTCTGTCAAATTCATTTGATTTTAGATGGCAGACATGGAGACTTTAAAAAAAAAGCTGCTCATATGATGCCTTTGATATCTTTTTCCACACTCTACTGTGTGAAATATCGAAAAATCTATTCAATATGGTCTGTTATTCAATCTCTAAAAATCCACTTACCCTATGAAAATGAATAATGCAACAGACTGCTAGTGATAAAAAGATGATAATATTAGGATAGGACACCTGGGCCCTGTTTCATAAAACTTACCATTAACAGTAACTTTGCCATCAATGGTAACTCCCATGGAAACCTTGATTTTGATTGGCTGTTGAGTGATGTTACCATGGTAGTTACCATTGATAGCAGAGTTACCATCAATGGTAAGTTTTATGCAACGGGCCCCTGGGCCCTGTTTCATAAAACTTGTTATCAATAACAACTGCCCCGTTTCTATAACAAATTGCTCTCAGCCAATCACTTTGAAGGATTTCAGTAGCTTAATTATCATAACTTGTTATTGATAACAAGTTTTATGAAACGGGGCCAAGAAAAGGAATGAACCCGTATGTACTCACTGCAGTTTAAAACTTGCCCACTTATGCTGGTAAGAGAGGCTGTTGAAAGGATGACCACTAGTATCTGCAGCTTCAACATAATCAAAACTGAAATGAGAATATGAATCGAGAATATAATAGAGCCTGGGATTAATCTTTTTGAAATTGTTCATGTGACTGACTTTAAAAAAGTTTGTTTTGAAAAACCTGCTTAATCTGTTGTGTTTGAGGCATTCATATTGTCTTTGGGTCTTATGCAAATGAGTATTACAAAATGCCACAAATTATACACAGATGAAAAGGTTGGGCAAAATGGCCACACTCTTGATTAAGAAGGAAAAATGGTTAAATTACGGACAGGGAAAAACTCATACATTACACACTCTACATGAACATGCATGAGCAGACAAATTTACAACAAATCACTGACAATTTTGAATCCATTCATGTTGAGCACTGTAAATGTATGAAATGAACTTTGTAAATCAGGATCAAAAAACTTAAGGGGAATGTGAGCATTCAAATCTTTATACACTGTAAGTCATTTGAAGTCAAATGTAAAACACATTATTTTCCCATGTAAATTGGCAATTTTCTTGTTGCATACAGTGTGAGTCAATAAACAGGAAACCCGGAAACTCCTGAATGCACATGTATTCATCTGAAACTTAGGCACAGGTGATTTTGAAATGCTTTTTAAAAATGACCAGTGCTCAGTCATCCATGATCACATTTTAGTGAGAAGCCTATCAAAGTAAAGAAGACATTAGCTACGTTCATACAGGACTTGTGGTTTCGAAACTTTAAGTTAACAAAACACGATGAGGGTTCACACGGGACCGAAACAACATTGCTTGTTCTGAAACTAACCACAGAGAAGGTTCACATGGGACCGAAACAACGATGCTCATTGTTCTGAAACTACAAGCTGAGCGATTGTCGTTGTTAACACTACCAATTGTGTGCACAGTACACATACAGACCCTGTGTTCATAATTTGCACGAAGAGTATGACCCGGAAATTTTACATGAACAATGAGGTCACCCTTAACTACGAGCTTGCGAAACTTAAAGTTTATTCTGTCCACACGGTGCAAAACTGCAACAGAGGACCACCCACTGCTTGTGGTTTCAGCGTTAACCACAAGCTTGCTTGTGGTTCTAGAACTACAAATAATTAAACTATGAGTCCGTTCATACGGTCTGAAACTACAAGATATCTACAAGTTAACTTAAAATTTTGAAACTACAGCCGAAAGTTCAAGTTTATCTCCCTTTGTGTGAACCTGACTACTATAAACTATCATACCACTATAAAATATTTCAGAAATTCGACTTGGTTTTCAACGTATTGGGGTTTGAATACAGGTTTTCTTTTCATTGTCTAACACTGGATATTCATTCATAAATCATCTGTTAATTGAAAGCCAGAAGGGCGTTAACTCTATCTAATAGTATAGGAGTTAAGGCCTGGCCTTCTGGCTCTCAGCAGACGAAATGTGCATTAAAGTTGTTTCAGGAATAGAGTAAAAGAAAAAATCAAATTAGTGCCAATTTGAGGTGGCATAGCTGATTCACTCATAACACAAATTAACTTTGAACATAAATACAAATGTGCTTTGTACATGTATCCTTAAATACCTGCCTGCATGTACATGTAGAGTGCATACAAGTACCCATGTAGGCTATATTACTTTAAAAAAAATAAACATACTGTATAAGCTGTTTTTTTCGCGTACAGATATTTTCGCGATTTTGGACTAGGTAGGGAAATTCGCGAGGGTTTAATTTCGCGATGTGATGTTTTTGTTACTATAAATAGCCATATATGAAGTGGAAATTTTAGCGAGGACCGACTAAATCGCGAAAATAAAAACCGCGAAAATAACCACTTATACAGTAAAATGCAGTCCTCACTTGTACACTGGAATGGCAATTCAATGTGGAACAATATGCAACTTCCACTTTCACTTTAATACCAGTAGGCCTTTACCAAGTTTTGTATCAGGGCCAAACTGGAATGTCAAAAAAAAAAATACTGCAAAATTAATTTTCTGCAATATCATTAGTCATTACCAAACTTCCTGGTTTAATGGCAATATGAATTGCAACACTCTATTCTATCAATTCTATCAATAGGGATTCTGTTTCTTTATCACAGCAAAAAAAAAAAAAATGTTCAGCCATGCATGAATTTCACATACAGTACATGTACATGTATGTACACAGACCTATTATCCTGAAAGGTTTGCTGTGCATGACAACCGCCAGACAAAGTACAACTGACAAAAGAATGATGAATATGTGGTTTGTTCATCATAATGTATTGAGCTTTTCCAGATACACACACACAAACCTGTACACACCCACACATAGTATAAGTATGGCTGCCATTGGGAGGAGGCTCTTTTCATACATGTATTAATCTAACACATTATTGAAATGGAACCTCCTTTTATACCTCCGGCTATATATATATGCAACCAAAAAAAAATAGTCCTGCATAATTGGTATGTCAACATAATTTAAATGATGCTATACCATACCTATATATGTATCTCATTCTTATTCACCTCATCATTTTGCAAATAATACATATGTGGATGCTTTTTCCACAAACATCACCCTATTTTCAAGTTGATATTATTTAGTGTTCAGTATATAAAAAAAAAAGCTTCACTGAAATGTACAAGGAAGCAAAAGGAAAAGCACTTGAAATATATTAAGGAAGTGAACATAATTTACAAATGTACATAAATGCATTTGAATTTCATTCTTCGTTGGTTTACAGTACATGAGTTTTTTTGTTTTTTTTTAGAATGATGATTACAATATGTTGATCATGTTGATCATCAGTGATTCAATGCATGCCATGAAGAACAATTTACACATATACATGTACATGTAGGTAATGTAGTTGTATATATGTTGCACAAGGGTGAATGTCAGCAGCACATAAATTTACATACTTCATTACATGATCGCACAGTACAATACTGCAGTCATGAACTGTTAAGTCCAATGTTCAGTATATAATCAGATTAGTTTAGTCAAATCAATTCTATTGGCAAATACTTGTAAACCACCTGAAAGGAAGAGAACTGACAGTACGACATACAATGTACATGCAAGTCATGAGAGCAAATTTTTATATCTTTGGCTCAGATATCTTTGGCACTATATAATACATACAATACACAATTGAAGGTAAGTGGTGAAGAATACTATGTTAAGAGAAGAATACAAAGTGCCAAATGCAAACAACTTTTTGATTGTCTTTCCTGACCAATAATTTTATGTTTGGCATCCTGAGTAGCTAATCTAAATACAATAATGTCTAACTTGGACTTAAACCAATTTTTGACTTATTCAAAGGCATGTACATTAGCTTATAATGAAAATTTCAAAAATGACTCAACGCCAAGGCCGATATTATAGGTAAAACGCTTTTTATATTCATCTATAAATGTACATGTGTTGCAGATCATACTTTTTTTTTCAAAGGTGACGAAAGTCACTAATGCAGAACATCTGCATGCAAACAAGTATTTTTCAAAATGCCACAACAATAGAGCTACACGGGCTGCAAAATATTCAAATAAACAAACTAACAAAAATTTGCTCGATGTCACAGTCGCTGAAAAGCACAACTCACATTTTTGCACAATATGCGGATATAAATGCATGTGGGTTGGACTACTCACTTTTACCTCAATTTTTTGTTTATTACTCAGCTATTACCAGCATATATGGGCATTCCACAGGGTTGGGGCAATTTTTGTGACATACTCTACTAGAAGTGAGGAACTTTGTCTCCTATCCACCATAACAATGTTTGCTAAAAATTTAGTTCAGCATAAAAAGCATAAATATATGTTGGGAAGTACACTAGCTTCATTGCAGACCTAAATTGTATGTACATGTACTGTTACATGTATATAAATGTGATGTCAATGTAATGGTAAAAAAAAAAAGCATTTTAAGCAAAGGTTTGAAAGAGTACCAACTCAAACAGGAATGATTCTGGCTGGGCACTACTATCATTGGATAAAAATCTTCAACAGATTATTTCATCTATACATGTAACAGACATGATAGATCTTATACCAGCGTTACATGGACATCGTCATAATTTTTGCCCCGACCCCATGGAATTACTTTGCACAAAAATCATTGGGCAAACAGATCACTTCTGTATTGCTTTCAATATCCAAATGTCATTTGGGTTTGATTCTGTAGGAAACAGTTAATCATTTGATATAGATTTTCCATTATTTCTCTATTGAATTTATATGTAAATTTAATATCTATTTTTCATCAAATTTATGTTAATTACACTTTAATAAAGGGAAAGTCCACATGGTATTAAGTTGATTTGCATAAAAGAAGAAAAATGAGAGAAACAGAATAGTGAAAGTTTGAGCAAAATCCGATAAGGAATAAGAAAGTTATGAATTTTTGAATTTGTAATCTATCAAACACAAATTGGCAACTCCATGACGTATCTTGCGAGCTCCTCTCCTGTTTGTTCAGTACAGAAAATCTCATAAATTTTCATTTTCTTAGTTTATGATGAAGGAATAAATTTGTTTTTTATCAGAAATGATTATCTAAGGTGCATGTATGACTGAATATTTTCTATAGAGAAAATAGAAATTCAATGATTTTCGCGGTACAGGATAAATGGTAGGGGAGCTCACAAAATATGTCACAGAGTTGCCAATTTGTGTTTGATTGATTACAACTTCAAAATTCTTATTTTATCTTATTTCAAATCTTATTTCTAATCGGGGGGAGGGGGGGGGGGGCTATTCAGATTTTTTTTGACAGGGGTGTGAGACCTTGAACCCCTAACCCATCTTTAGGGGCAAATTTTCAGAAAATGGTAGTCTATGTTTAGGGATTTCTTGCAAAATGTAGACCCATGTTAAGGAAATTGTCGTAAAAACTGGACCGTGACAGTGTAAAATTTTCAAATTTTCACTGCGCAGACGATCAGGCCAGGCTCGTCCGGAACACGTATGGTACCGGTGCATGTATGTGTGCAGTAGTTTAAGTACCAGAGAGTTTGAACAGATTTTTCTGTGAGTTTTCTTACATTTCTTTCCTCAAAACCTCAAGCAATGGACTGAAAGAAATACACGAGGCACAGGGAATGGCACGTCACAACTGAAGCATAGGCATTCTCGGCAAGACAGCCAACTCTGAACAAAGATAATTAATTTCCCAAATATTTTTCATGCAAAAATTTGCCTGGCCTACATCTATGGATCTTATGCTCTGTTACATCGAAAACAGTATATATGGTACATACATGTTTTATTTATTTTGTTTCAGTCTGCTAAAGAGGAAGTTCTTGTTTTACAAAAAAATTTGCAGAACATAAAAGCCCCGTGGATAATTCTCTGTGGAAACGAACTTTGCCTGTTGTCATTCTTTGCGCGATCGGCAGCGAGAGAAACGCCGCATAGTTATTCCTTAATTCATTTTAGTAAAATATCTGCGAGCCAATCACATTCATTCATTTTGCTCTGGAGAAACCAGGGCAGTTTTTTTTTTTTTTTTTTAATTCAATGCATTTATTTCATTCTCCATAAAAATACACAAATGATACATGGCACATGAGATAAAAATTGTGACATAAAACTAACTTAAGGTACATGATTAATATGATAACATGATGTAAAAAAAAAAAAACAACAATTAAACGAGAGACATTTTATGGGAATGGGGGTCACAAAAAGAGCATTTAGCCTTATAAAACGTTGACTCCTTAGATAAATCATAAAGCAAGTAAATCGGATACACAATAAGTCAAACAGAAAGAAAGAAGCAAACACAGAGAGAAAGCAAATCAAATCAATCAATCTCATACATACTCACAAGATGGGATTTAAAATATTTTTTAAAACTCTTCAAAAAAGGAATATTTCTTAAAGTGTTTGGGATATTGTTCCATACTACTGGACCTTTAAAAAAAATTGAATTTTTTGAAACATTTGTTCCAATTTTGGGCAAATGAAAATTGGAGGCATAGGGCATGGAAGCAATGAAGCTGTATTACAAGGGTGCGCCAAGACTGGTGACATTATGGTACTTTTTCCCCTTTTGATGTTTTGTGACTTGTCAGCCTTGAAAGTTGAAAATTAATTTTTCCTTGCTAAAAAGTAAATGCCGGTAGATGTCTATGGGCTGTTAGATAGGTCTAGGTCTAGTAGTTTTGAACAACCATGACCAATGTTTTTATTAGGTATGATGTGGTGACCATATATTTCGCACACATTTTTCAAAATTTAGGAATGTGATTTTAATTTGATTAGTGATTTCTTATAATTATTCTACAATAATATATTCAGACAGATTTATACCAAACAGAAAGCCAAATTCTGGACTAAAAATGGTTCCAACTGACAAGAAAATTAATTGCAATGAATTTTGTATGTCGGTGAATTCCAACGCGCTGGAACTGAAAAAAGGGCATGAAAACCACAAGACCTAATTTCGCGAGTGCATGTGAGTTTACATCTAAGTTATCCTACATAGCAATCCATCAGAGGTATTAAGATAATTGCATCTTTTGCAAGACAAAATAATCATACAATCATTTGGTATCACATTTTAATTACAACTAAAGTTTTATGACATCTTCTCTCAAAATGAGGATCATCTAGACCCTAGTCGGTAACTTCATATTTTTCAGAAACTGATGTAAAAAGTAGCAAAATTTGCAGATGTTTTGTCAATACCTTCATAATATCTCACCCAATTCAAAAGAAATTATTGTACGTGTACTTACATGTATTAAAGTAATTTTATCTTCCTCTGTCCAATGGTGCTATCAGCTTTTCAAAATCTTTCCTAATATTTGAGATATTGCCCTGTGCGCAAACTTATAGGTCACATGTGAAATATGGTCACACAGGGTCAGGCTAACTTGGCACTAGGGCGAACTCGGCACTACTGGAAAAGTGAGGCCGAGTTAGCCCGGTGGGTTTAAATCGATCATGAAATTCCAATCCGTAAGGATTTGTTGTGATTAGCTAAGGGATTGTTGTAATAGCTAAGAATAATATTAACCATTCTTTTTGATAGAATGGTATGAAATATTCACTTTGAAAATAATCTTGCAATTTTCTTGAGCTAACATGATATAAAAGTGGCATTTTAGGCAGTTTAATCACACGACACGGCTCGTAATCTCTGTGCATACATGTAGGCTGTAGCATGCACTGTGTTTGGTACAGTATGCGGAGCGATAAGTCAGACACACATTTTGCAAAACTGCAAATTACTGCAAAACTCGGTAAAAATTGGAAAGTGGAACTATTAAATATTAACCCACTGCTTACAGGAACCAGGTGATTCCTGTATTAAGCCTAAGGGAATTAGAGAATTCAGTAGTCAATGGGTTAATATAATCAATGAGTTGTAATAGGTATGTTTTTTTTTGCTGTTAATATGTCTCCAGATACGAGTCTGTGTACCACACAGTCACAGAGTCAGTGAATGCAATGCAGGGCGATTGCAAATTGCTGTGAATTGTAATTAAACTGCCTAAAATGTCACTTTTAGTAGAGGCGCACAGCCGATATCGGAGACTCTCTCCCATTTGGGAGATTGTCTCTGTTATCAGAGACTTTTATAAATATTTTTGGTAGCCGAAGTGGGAGACAGTCTCCTATTTGGGAGATTGATTTTCTTTGTTTACATTTGCGGCAAAGGGATTACCTTGGCGCAAAATGAAAATGTGATAAGCAGGGGCCTGTTTCTCGAAACTAACGACAGGACAGTCATAACTTTATCCGCCAACTGTTTCACGAAGAGCTTACTAGCTAGACATCTCGTGATATCGATACTATTGGCGAGAATAGGAGCTGACACGTAGCCTTGGTTGCAATTAAACTATATTTTAAAAAGCTAAATTTAACTCAAACTGCAAATATTTGAATGAATTAGGAAATTAAAAAACCTAAATAGAAGAACGGTATAATAGATGCCAAAAACTTTTTAAATTATGTAAATAATACGATGGATTCACTTGTAAGTTGAAAAATATAAGCTATTGATTTCATGATCGGTGAGACAGTTTTACTTTAGATAGGTACCCCCCGGATGTCGTCATTTGATAGTTTATCAAAATATACCCATATATTTTCATAGTATTTATAAGATGCTATGAACGTTTTAAACAATTTTTTAGGCTTGATTATGATATCGTAATTACAAAAGTATTCAAAAACAAGTATATTTCAAAGTATTCATTTTAAATATTATTGATATAATTTATGTTTATGCTGATATGGGTCTGAAAAGCACAGAATATGCCTTTGACTATGGCTGGCCTATGGTGCCAGATTACGGTTCCCTCGTCGGATTTTAGTTCATCAAAGAAATCTTTATCATGTTTATAGAAACCATTCACAAAGATCTTTTAATTATTCATTTTCACATAACCTGCACGCTTGTCATGATACAAGAAATACAATGTGATTTTCATTATGGTATAGCTCGTCATTTTCATGCTAATCGATCAGATATGAAAGACCGTAAAATAGCTTTGCCATCAGACATACTAAATCCATTTTTATATAAAAACATACCTAGCAACAGTTATGAATTTATTGTTTTGTCTAGATTATAATACTCCCCATTGCTTTAATCAGTAGGCTTGCATTTTGTTCTTGCCCAATTTTTGTTTATTTGTCAATTTAGTATAATATTTTGTTTTCAGTTTCTAATGAAGTTTTGGATAAACTTCTTTTTTATATCCCACCTCATTTTCATATAGGCCTAGCAGTCTATTATTGTTTCATTTTTATTTTGGTTTTCTTTATTTTCATGATTTTGAAAAAAAAAGTTCCTTTCGTATTGAAATGACCTCAATCAAACTGTTTTGTTTTTTGTATGTTTATCAATTAGAATGTTGAAAGAGTGTTGATTCACTATATTAGTTCAGTGGAGACCAGCCTTTAGTAGAAACACTGCGTATTGTCATATAATTTTCATAATATAAACATGGATAAATTCCAGATTAAGTAAATGTGTAGAAATATAATTTTGAAAGAGTTGTAAAAGTATAGCATCCCTTTTTGCCGACCATAATCTACCCAATGAATGACATGTGAAAAAATTACCCCTTTTGACTGTCCACTTCAAAGATTCACCGTCTAGATCTACTTTTGTTTTCTTAACACTTTTTGTTATGACCCACACACAAAACAAATGGGTTTCTGGCCTCAGTCAGACAAAAATTTGGCTGGGATAAACTGCCTTGTTGTTGTTGTTTCTTTAATCCTTTTGTAAGCTAAGTCTCCAATATGAGAGACACTCTCCCAAATGGGAGAGAGTATACAAATATTGACTGCTCATGAGGATGATGGTGGAAATTATCACTCCCAAAGTGGTGTTCATACTGGCACTTTTATCATCCTAGCAACTTGCGAAAGAGCTCTTAAAACCTGAACCAAATTTTGAATAAGCATGTGTATGCAAAAGTCGCGGAGGGGTTACGTGTTCTATCACAGGGTTTTGGCCTTCTATCATTTGACCTTAGGTCAATTGATAGAACGCCAAAACCCTCTGACGCAATGATAGATCGAGATGCGCCGTGTCATGTGATATAGTTTTGACCAATCAGTGAATAAGAATCTATGTATGAGGTATATACATGTAATCTCCGATATCGGCCGTGCGTAGCCTGGAAGGCTCTGCGAAGAGTAAAAAAAAAAAAAGCTGACGCTACTCTTCACAGACGCTACTCTGTGCAGAGTAGCGTCAGCTTTTTTTTTTTTTTACTCTTCACAGAGCCTTCCAGGCTAGCCGTGCACCTCTACTGTTTAATATGATATTACATTGTAGCTCAAGAAAATTGCAAGATTATCTTCAAAGTATGTCATACAATTCTATCAAAAGAATTAAGAATGTATTCTTAGCTAGTATTCAGTAATCAAAAGGAAACCTTACAGATTGGTATGTCATGATCAATTCGTGAAGCCCGCTACAATAAGCCCTTTATCTCCAATAACCTCTTTATCTCCAATAACCTTGCATAAGTGTGAGTGGCTACGAGCGGGCTTCGCAAACATTCTGAGCGGGCATCTTCAGCATGCAGCATGCAGTGCTGAAGACGCCCTGAAGACGGCAGCAGCGTGGCAGAGCTCCCTGTCAAATTTATTTCCAGACTAACCAGCATGAACCAGTAGTAACGTTAGACTTTGTCTTTATCTTTATGTCTTCGAGGAGAGCCTCGAAATTAAGTAAAAAATGTTATGAAACTCCTCTAAGTTAAACAGAGAGATTTTTCTGTCAAGACTAGTCTAGAGACACTCACACTTAAGCGAGGTTATTGGAGATAACTAGATCTAGACTAGAGTAGACTAGAGTCTAGAGAGTCAGAATTTTTGTTTTCTTTTACAAAAATCTTTGTCTACCCTTCCACCAATTTCACATTTATTAACTGATCATTTATGCATTAGATCTATGCGATTCTTCATTTCATGTAGGTCTATTTATTTGAATTATTTGCTGCCTTAGCTTAGGCCTATTATTACCTAACTAGTGTTAGGAAAACTTACCTACGGTAACATTAACCTGTTCTTTACAAATTTGAATAAGTGCGTGAGTCCTCACATATACATCGGCCTCGGATAAATCCTCAAACTGATTTTACATTCAAACCTGAAGTCTTCTTGAGAACTATAAAAAAAAAAGGAATCTGAAAAGCGGCCAGGTGTTAATTTTTCGAAATGGAATGCAGTTCCAGCTCGAGCTCCAGCACAATTTACAAGCTTGTTTCCAACAACATACCGTACATGGGCGCGGTGCATGGTACGCGTATCAGTTACGGTCAAAGGGCAAATTTATTATAGGGAAATCCCCTTTTACAACCCTTCAGTGAAAAGGCATTGTCTATCTTTTGGCGGAATGGATGGAATAGTATAGCTAGACCTCTTTTCCACAAAGTTATTCAAGCTTATGGATGTTTCTTTCCTAGGGACCTAGTAACGAGGTATCCATTAACATATTAGGATGTAGACCGAAAATTCTGTCTCTCGTTCATAATTAGCCTCTTAATGTCTTATTATTATTTTGACAGGGTCGGCTGTTCACGATAATATAGTGAGACAGAATTTTCGGTCTAACAAAAGTAACAGTGAGTCAGTTAGAATACCGTAATGTCAATGAATGAACTACTGTATTTGCTCCACTTTACATACATTACTTGTTGCTATGTCTAAAAAGCCTCTGTGCAAGAGCCATGCAAACTACCCTCGGAGCATGCTCGGAGTTACCTCTCAGGCTCAACTAAGTTAAAATTGTAAAAATTGAATGAAAAAAAAAGAAAAAAAAAACCCCCAAAATTGGCAGGTGTGATCAGGTTTTTCTTAAAAATCTTACCTTGCATGTGTAGTCTCAGCTCATACCAGTTACTGGTGCAATGTAAGAAAAACCTGATCAGACCTGCTAATTTTTGTGGTTTTTTCCCCCTTTTTTGTTCATTTGATTTTTACAATTTTAATTGAGCCTGGGAGGTAACCCCTTTAGCAATCTCCGAGGGTGGTTTCCATGGCTCACAGTATGTGGGAAATCATGATATTTAGATCTAGATTTTTTTGTTGATATCCACACACAGTATATCTGCATCCCTTGAACAGCTCCGTGTGCCAGTACAGATTGATATGCCACGGAGCTCGTACAGCTAAATGATGTTCTGGACTGGACTGGAAAATGGCCCGCTTATACACACAAAAGCTATTGAAGCATATTATTCACCCGTAAAAGCTATTGTGGAGTACAAGCTTATCTTGAGATAGGCTTGTACATGTATGGTGGTGGATCCTATTTCCGAACTTTTCAGAAAATCAACGATAGCAAATAAAATATTAAATGACTATCTGTCAAACTTACATAATGAATGCTTAAAGTCCTACAGAAAAAAAAGTTAGTGGAATTTGAAAAAGACAACGTAGATCTAATACGATATTCCCTTCCGAGCGAACCCCTTCCCAACGACGCAGCTTTTTGGTCCCTTGAAAAGGGTATTGTATTAGCGAACATGTGAAACCTATGGGAAAAAGACACAACCCACCCCGATTTGGGGCCAACGGGGTGACGACCAGGGGTGACCAGAGAGCAGTTCGTAAGATATTACTCATGTTTTTTTGCCTCATTTTATGATCTTGTACTGTGTTCTTTGTTTCAGTAGTGTGGAGGACATACACGTAGTCCCATGCGTATGAAAGCCATTTTATGCGCTTAACTGTACGCGTTCGGTAATACCATGCTGTTCGGAAATAAAATCCTTGGCTAAGTAGAGTACGGTATAACTATAACTCAGTGGGGGACTATATAATTAGCGAGCGATTGTACATTGAGTTGACCCCCTTGGACATCGCCAGTTCTTGCATCTTCCCATGATTTACGTAAAGTACGTTGTTTACAAATGCAATAAAATCACCGTGATCAGTGGCGCAAATCCATTTTCAAATACGGGGGGGGGGGGGGGGGTCACATGACTTAACTTTTGTACCTGTCTGAAAAAAAAAAAAAACTTGGGTTATCACATTTTTGGGGTCTAGATTTCCTCCAAAATTCTCTGACACTTTGTCCTATTCCTGAATTTGTGGGGGGAGGGGACATTGGCCTATCTCCAAAATCGTGGGGGGGGGGGAACATATCCTCCTGTCCCCCATCCCCCTGTCCCCCCTGGATTTGTGCCCATGACCGTGATGAATATTTTGTTCTTTGTAGGTTTGCATGGTGGTAGCAATAACATGAAAGGGTTTACGGTTCACCATGTGGTTAATCCTGAAGAGGGCTGTTGGCTTTAGAGATTAAGAGAAATAGAGAGAAGAGGAGGAGAAGGAAAGGCAAGAAAGATGGAGCGAGAGAGTGGAGTAATCTTTCTTGAAATTGGGTGGAGTCCTGAGAAGGACTGTAAACCAGAAGAGATGCGAAGATTAGAGAAGGCGTTGAGCCTTCTCACCTCATCGCCTTCTCTACAAAATGAGCCATCTCACCTCATCGCCTTCTCTACAAAATGAGCCATCTCACCTCATCGCCTTCTCTACTCTTCGCATCTAGTTTAACCCTTTCAGGAAAGGAATTACTTAAGGGCTGAATTGATTACATTCTTCTTCAAATCGGCAACAATAATATTTTTCTTTTAGTGCTACATGGTTCTAACAAGATGTAATGTCTTGAAAATAATATACATGGTTAGGAACTGTCGAAAAGTTAAAAAATTGCCAATTTTGACCAAAAAACAATGATTTTGAACCTCTCAATGTGTTGCCAATTTAAGGATGTTCAAGTTTGCTCTCCTTTTTAAAATTTCTGGCCTCAAATGCAATATGGTCATGCAACAAAAATGGACACAGTGTGTGCAGAAATTTTTGCTCTTTCTGCTCACGCATCTGGTATATTTTTTAAGGCTCTGAATCAAAAGATTCATATTAGATTCATATTTGCTTCTTCTTCTTTAAGCCCTGTTGCAAGATTATTTGCAAAGTTGGTAGGTATCATCCTTAGAGGAAGGAAACCTCAATTTCTAACAGGGTACCTTGCCTCTAAGTGGGCTTGGGAGCAGCACCCTTATTGTGAAAATTAGATATTTTTTAAATGCGTTGCTGGGTTATAACCAAACTAGGTAAGAATCATGCTAATTAAGGCAAAGAGGATCTAAATTATTGCAAATAGAGTACCTATCTCTTAAGGAGGGAGTGGAGTGGCGGGGGGGGGGGGGTGTCAAAGCCCTCCCCCCCCCCCCCCCCAAGAGCCTGTGACACCTAATTGACATTTTTCTTTCTTCTTAAAATGTATTGCCACATGTAGAGTAACCAGACTAGGTAGGAATCATTCTTAGGGGAAGGAGACTTCAAGTTGTTCAAGTATAGTAGATCATTATCTTCAAGGGGTCTGATGGAGGGGCACCACCCCAAAAGTGTCCTAATGGCAATTATTTCATGTACACATATTCAGCTTCTTAAAAAAAAAACACAGCTTGATTTCAAATGAACTTCACCATCCAATAAACCTTACTTGAAGGGGATTTAAGTTATACAAATTGGGTACCCAGCCCACGGGGGTGGAGGTGGGGTGGCACAGGGGCAGCACTCCTTAAAGGGAAATCCAACCTTAATTTTTTTCTGCTAATATTGTATGAAGCGTAACTTGATGATTAATTTGATACCAAATTTACCAGAATTGCACAGCTATGAAGAAATTTTTAGAATGATGAACCCCCCAAACATGTCTTTCGCCTGTCGTCTGCTGCACATGCATGGGGGCTGCCATTTTCCATGTTTCCAGTGGACTTAGTCAAAGAATGACGTATATGTGGACAATTTCTAGTCTAGATTCTATCTTTTTTCTTTCTTTTTTTTTTTTTTATTATTGCCCTATGCTGCTCTTTCTCTGCATGCATATCCCACGCAGAGCACGACTCTTCACTACTACTAGGTATTAAAAAAGAAACTTTGGACACTTTTGATTGTTAATAATGCAAAAAATATACATCATATCAGACTGAGGTTTTTACATTGTAAAGTTGAAGGATGTAAAATCGTTTGGGAGCAAGTTACATCTCATTTCTCTGAATACTTTTCTTAAAATATTGCTCTGAATATTTAATTAGATTTTTCGCTTTTTGAAAAATCAAGGCAAGAAAATCTGTGTGTATCAGTAATTGATTCAGAACACAACAATGGCCGTTGTGTGTTGCAGCTGTCGTTTCCCCCAACCTTTAGCGGTCCAGTGCCATCAATGATTCATGACTCTGGGTTAAAAAACATGAAAAAAGGTGTTCTGGAATTTCAACTGCAACACACTATGGCAATTGTTGTGCTCTGAATTAATTACTGATTTGTGGCCTTGCTTTTTCAAAAAGCGAAAAATCTAATTAAATATTCAGAGAAATGCTTAAAGAAAAGTATTCAGAGAAACGTAATAAAACTTGCCCCTAATATTTTGTTTTATGGTCTCCGTATCGTGCGATCCAAACAATTAAAAGTCATTTGCAATTCCACCTTCCAGGCGAAATTTTGGGGATCGCGCGCTTAGTGGAGAGTTGCGCCCTGTGTAGCATAGAGAAAGAGCAGCGTAGGGGAATAAACCAAATAAATAAAATAAATAAATAACAAAGGACACAATCTAGACTAGCCAGTTGTCCACAGATACGTCATTCGTGGAAAATGGCGGCCCCATTAGCAGCAGACAACGGGCGAAAGACGTGTTAGGTGGGATCTAAAACATTCTATAACTTTCTTCATATAGCTGTCCAATTATGGTAAATTTGGAATCAAATTAATCAGCAAGTTACGCTTCATATAATATCAATAGAAAAAAATTAGGGTTGGATTTCCCTTTAAGTGCTCAACCTTTGATTTTTCACCAAGTGAAAATTTTGCCTCGAAAATAAATTGCATGATGCAGGCGAGACGAGGTAACCTTGCTAATCATAAGGACCGCTATTCATAAGGACCGCTATCCATAGCACGTGACTAAATGAATAGCGGTTTTGTACAAGTAGCGGTCCTTCTGAATAGCGAGCAAACCATAGACCAATTACCTCACTATTCATAAGGACATCCATTCATAAGGACCACTGTTCATAACTACTCATAAGGACTGCTGTTCATAACGTGTGTTAAATGAATAGCGGTTTTCTATGAATAGCGGTTTTCTATGAATAGCAGTTCTTATGAATAGCAAGCGGACCCCGGCGAGACTGCCCTGGGCATTCCCCTTGTTTTTACAAAAAAGAGCCATATCTAGCTTAAAAGAATGTGTGGCGTTATATAGTAATGAGGTACCCATATTAATACACTACAATGTAATACAGCAGAGCTGAAGGTAATAGGGGCACAATGCCCCCCCCCCCCCCCTCCCTCCAGCATAGGATTTCTCATTCCGCTAGCTCGAATGTGCCAATAATTTACATCAAGTAAGGGCAATATTTTCTGAAAATGTTCCCATAGCTCACTCGCTCGCTACACTTGCTCTTTCTTACAGTATAAATCGGTGTAATCCTAAAAATAACAGGGTTAATGTACAAATGTACATTCAACATTTTGCAGAACTCAAGGATTTCAGCATAAGAAAAAAAGGATCCAAAAATTTTTGCTCGCTCCCACATGAATAGTTGACCATTACACACAACTACTAATTAGGGAAGCTGAAGTAGTGTCCAGAACTTGTTATATAAGTGAAGAATCTTCTGGAAGGAAGTTATTTTCCAGTTCTCTTTATGTATTTATGAACATAGAAATTTCTAGAAGAGAAATCATTATTCATATGTTAAAAGTGAATGAACTCTGTAACACTGAAAGAATCATCAATTACACAGTAAATAATGCACATCCAGTAGAGGAGGAACATCTAGATCATTACATTATGTGTGATGTACTGTATGATAGTAACAATGTAATTACATGTTGTAACCTGTTGACTATCCTGACCTTTGCATGAACTTCTTTAGAGTGTAACATTGCAATGAGTCTATAAATAGATCATTGAAATTCTCTTCTTTTGTTTGTTACAACTAGAAGTATGTAGAACTTCCCAGAGAGTTCCAAACCTTCCAAAGTTTCAGGACCACTTCTGTCTAATGGTCGTGTCATTTATATGGTATGAATTGATCATATTTATTGAAGAGAATTCATGTACTTCTATTCTTTTTCTGTTGTTAATATATTACCGTAGGCATTAACAGAAGACCGAGAAGTGAATATGCAAGTTTGTCCAAAGTGTGCCCGTCTTCTAGCAAGAGAGCTAAGGAGAGGAGTTTTCAGCCTGGTTGCCCAGCGCCCGCTGTGGATGGGACAAGTAAGGCTATCTGGATCTGGTGATCAAAAGGTCTCAGAGAAGGAGGCCAATAATCCACTGTTTGCTGCCAACAAGTATGTCAAGCAGCCAATCTTCGAGGTAAAGCAGGAGGCCTGTAGATGTATATGACTTCCTCTGAAGTCTTTTCTTACACAAGTCTAAAGGCTGCTCAACAGATGCACTGGTGACAATTTCTCCTGCTATATTTTCTCAAAGATATAGGGTCATCGTTAGGCTCATGATTTGAACTTCAATTCTAGGAAAATAGTTTCCTTCCAAATCAATTGTATGAAATGCATCAGTATTGTGATCTTTGCTCACATTCAAAGTGGGCTGTGGATAGGTTTGTTTTTATTTCAAGAAAAAATTGATTAGTTAATCCTTCCTTCTTGATCATACAGAACAGAGCGATTAATAATCATTGTATTAAAGAAAAAAAAACACCTGTCTGCAAAACCTGTATATTCACTGAACTGATTGTGAAGTATTCAGTTACATGTTAACATACCAGTCATTAACAATTATAAGAGCAACTTTGTATGTAGTTAATGGAGAATTGAATTTGTTGTTTTATTGACTTTCAGGACAAAGACATTATATTTAGACCGACAGAGACAGAGGTACAAGAGGCAGGCAAGCTCTTTGAGAATGGTCGTAAACACAAGGTGCAGTTTGTGAAGGCCGCTTACTACCCAGAGCAGGCACCAGACTACAATCTACCAGAGGTAATTTTTTTTTCAAGTCCATGCTATTTCATCCCATGTATTACTGACCACATCTAAGATTCTAGTATATTTGATGAATTAATTTGCAAGCCCTATTAGAGCTTGGATCAGACCACATATCAAGTAAAATGGTACTGTTGGTGTCAATGTATGTTTTTAATACCGTAATACTTGGTAGCATACACATAGGGGACATCAAATAACCAAATACCTTGGACTTGCCACTACCCTATTCATGCACGCAGTTCATCTGTGATATGTGTGTTCATATGAAAAAGATATGCTAACAAAATTGAAGGTTGGTAGAAGCTTAAACTTATAATTGTAAGATATGCAGTGCAGTGGGATTATATTGGCTAACTAGGTTCTGCAGTTGCATAAAACTTACCATTAATGGTAACTCTGCTATCAATGGTAACTACCATGGTAACATCACTCAACAGCCAATCAAAATCAGGGTTTCCATGGGAGTTACCATTGATGGCAAAGTTACCATTAATGGTAAGTTTTATGCAACGGGGCCCAGGTCCTGCAAGTGCAGAACCTAGTTTCAAATAATGTTGAAAGAATGTGGGCTCTACCAGACTAACCTGAGTCCCAAAACATAAAAACAGGTCTACAACTTATTGTTCAAAATAGTTCACAGTTGTTCTTATGGTTGTAGTGAGGTAGAAGAAAGAAATAAAATTCATTTATCGGCTTCCAATTAGTTCTAGGTAGTAGCTCAGACATTATTAAACTTCACCCATTAACAGTTCAAAGTTTGTACATTGAATTTATTTGCGCATATTTTTTCAACGTTTAACTAGCATATCCAAGCCTTGACTTCAGAAAGTGCAATAAGGCACAGATCATGTCCAGAAAAGTAGCAGTGTCACTGTTTCGTTTGTTTTAATTCACCTTGAATTGTGATATGTTTATTTGTTGGCAATGTCGATAATTCTTAAACAATAATGTATAAATGATATTGTCCTATAAAGCATTAGACTGAACTTTATAAATTTCCAACAGTTATTATGTTCTGTTTAACTGTATGCTATAAAATGTTTTGAACCATTCATGACTTGCATATCGCGATGGACATGATGGACAATGGTTCTGGTAGACAAAGGAACATGCTATTCTGTAAAAATATGAAGAACAGGTGTCACATGCATATTCACCTGTTCTACTTATTTTACATAATAGCGGTGAAGGGATGTTCTTTTCTCTACCCGAGCAATTGTGGTGGGTAGAATGAGGAGTTGTATATTTTATCCACTCTCATTGTCTGTCCTGTTCAAAGTATAAACGCACAGTTGTTATGTCTTTCATCTGGTGAGAGCAAGAATGGCATAGAAATGCTATTAGTTAATTATATGATGTCCTTGTGGCTCTCGGCAGACTACTGGTATATATGAGCCTGATCGGTTAAGAGTAGGCATTTTGTCCGTCCATGACATTGAATATGTTGTGGAAAATGGATTATAATTTTAGTCAGCAATCATGGCAACCAAATTTTATCAGATTTCAACTCCTTCAGTAATGCCCTTCACAATGAAAAATAAAATAGCTCTCTTCAATTAAATACTTATTTTCTACAGACCTTCAAAATTTCAACATTTGTCAAATGTCCATCCGTGACTGACCAATCGGGCTCATATCTTGAATTGTGTTGTCACTTTGTGTTGGTTTTCTTCAGATTGCTATGATAGGCCGCAGCAATGTAGGCAAGTCTTCCTTGATCAAGGCGCTCTTCTCCAATGTACCAGGCCTGACTGTCAGGACATCAAAAACTCCAGTAAGTGTCTTTGCTGCATGGCAGACCTCTTTTGACAGAAAGTTGTTTAAGCCTGCGTCACATATCCCACTGTCTTCGGCTGAATTCGTGGATCACCAGAAAGTCGCTGAGTCAAGCATATTTTTCGCTTGAAATTTACCGTCACATATTGGACGCAGCTCTGCAGACCTCCGTCCGAATTTTCAAAGCAAAAAAATGGTCTAAAATCGTCTGATTGCCGCCCAATATCGATTAAATGTTTGCCGATGCCCGAGCGATCTTCAGGCGACCTGTTTACAAGCTCTGTGACCTCAAAATTCGGCATTGAAAATTTGCTGATTTGGGAGCAGGTTTCGGTGCCCTGCGAATGTCGGCTGACCCCTAAAAAACATGGCGTAGCCCGCAGTGATCGAGCAGACACTCGGCCGTATTCCAAGCGAAAATGCCTTTTGAGCTCGTAGAGAAGTTGGGCGGGCTCCGTTTTGGATATGTGATGGCCCCTTTAAACTTTGTCTAAATGAGAAGAAATGGGTCTTTGCAGCATCCCTTGGGATAGCTGGGGAGGACCAAAGCAATTTTTTCAGGTTAAAAATATGCATTGACATAAACCTTTTTGGTACTCTTGTTGGGGAGAATTTTCTGTTTATATATTATCCTCAGTACTTCCGCACTTGATATTAAAACCAAGGATGTTATGTACTGACGAGAACCTTGAATGATGGTAGGCCGCTATTGAGCTATTAAGACCTTTTCCATATAAGGCAGTAAAAGGCCCTTAAAAAATTAATGTCTTCATGTGTAAACGAAAGGCAAAAGCAATATTGCTTAGTTAAAATCACATTCCTGCGCTCATCAAAGGCACTGGTCTGTGTGTGTGTGTGGGGGGGGGGGGGAGGGGGGTGAGGACTCAATATTACCAAATACTTTGGACTTGGACTTGCCCTGTTACATTGTGCAAGCAAATTTTAGGCTTGGCAATAGCGCATCTAAAATTTTGGCCCTTTTGAGGAAGCACATGAATGTACTTAAAAAGAAAGAAATTGGTAGCTTACTCCATCTCAGAATATAGTATTCAATCGTATAGTGTCATATGCATTGTACACTTGCAATTTTCTGAAAGTATTTTCAGTCATATTAATACTGTTTTACAGTTTATTGTCTTTCTGACCTTTGCAGTTTTACTTTGTCTTTAAAGGGACACACCAAGCTTCTGTTATTCTACCAGGCCGGATCAGCATTCAGTCTGGTTGATCTACCAGGCTATGGGTTCAGGCAGCCAGAAAACTTTGCAGTCACAGCTGAAGGCTACTTGCGGACCAGAAAAAAGTAGGTTGATACAATGAAACCTGTGTATGAAGACTCCTCAGGGGAGACAAGAAAAATGGTCTCTATAGGCATTCAGTCTTTTATGGACATGTGATGTACAGGTTTGTTTGATACACATTTCAAGGAGAAACCTTGATCGAGATGATCAACAAAATTTCTTCATAAAGACATGGTCTTTCTTTATGTGTGGTCACTTAAAGCAGGTTTGACTAGACAGAAAAATGATGATTCCGCGGAGCCAAACATTATTTCTACGCTCAAAATGTTAATTTGAATGAGTATGATGTCCTAATTATATCAAAAATTATTTCATTATAAAGAGACTTTTATTGGTTGACAGCAGTTCCTCTTACACCATTTGCTTGCCCATGCTAGTAAAGCTACAGTGAAATGTAACAGAAGTGTCCTAAGGGTTAACCATTTTGATACTGCATGTGGACATAAGTGTGGTTCCGGGGTTTGAACCCGTAACCTTTTGGAGCTTCAGTCAAGAGTTCAATCACCTGAAGATAACACTTTTACAGGTTGCATGTACCTTAATAGCATTTGACTGTTAAAAAATGCTCATTTTTAATGATGATTAGGGATTAATAGTGTCAAAGGTTGAATCATTTAATTATGTGTAATGACTTGTAATCTCTTGCTGTTGAGATTTTATTTGGAGGTCTTGTAGACATAACACTGTACTTGTGTTACATGTGTTTTGGGAATTTTCTTCTTTTGTTCTCATTAAGGTTTGATTTATTGAAATGTGTCTCCTGATTTTAGAAACTAACCACTATTGATACGCTTTCTAGTGTCTTAATTTTAGTGTGTTATATAGATATAATTGCTAAGCAGATGTTTGCATTGTAGCATTTTTGTCATTCCTTTCAGCTTGCAGATGTGTTTTCTCTTAGTTGATGTTCACGATGGCTTTCAGCCAATGGATTTTACAGCAGTCGAGATGTTGGAAGACTTTTCCCGACCATATTCAGTAAGAGTGATTCAATATTTATTAATAAATATAACATACTGTAAAACCCGAAACTTTTGCAAAATGAAGCTTTCTCAAATCGTCTAAGATGGACACTTTTGCGACCATACATTATGTCATACTGGATGCAGAGATATGCCATGCAATTCGCGTATTATATGTACATTTTCCATTTACTTCATCAGAAGCTGATGAATAACTCCAAGTTGACTGATTAATATGTCATTCCGATAGTACTAAATAATTGCCACAAACATCATTTCAGTAATAATTTGAATGACTAATATAGGCTTGAAAATGTCAAAATTTCATTATTTTCTATTAAAAACAGAACCTCCCAACAGATATTTACATAATGAATAGTAACTTTAGTCCTGCAGTCAGTTGATCATCATGAAGGCTGATATCATTCTTTGTGATTCTTTAATAGCTGCACATTACTTAATGTGAGACATTTGTCTTACATCTCAACCTCTTACATCAATATATGTTCTTTTCCATGGCCTAATAGTCACAAACATATAAAAGAAAGTCTCAAATTGGCACTTTAACAGACACTTTTGGAATGATTATTTCATCTCCTGAGAGTTAACTCCCTTTGGCTCTCAAAAAACAACTTTATCTTATCCCATATTTCAGTTGATCATCACGAAGGCTGACAAGGCTTCACCCAGGAAGCTTGTTACGTCTCTCCTGTCAACCTGTGATATCCTACAAACCAAGACCAGTACCTGTCTACCTCAGCCATTCCTTGTCAGGTAGGTAACATGGCCCAGGCAACCTACTTTTACCTTCTTTTGATAGGGGGTGTTCAAGTTCTGGCTAAAATGTAATTCTCATAGGATCCAACGATATTTAGACCAAATGTTCAAGAATGAAGTTAAGATATCTGCTAAAATGACTTGTGCCTGAATCTATCCTGATTTGCTTGGAAAATCATTTTTGAAAGTTTTTTTGGGTGGAAAAAAACATAGTGTTTTTCGTCAAAACAGAAATTACATTTCTGTTTTCTGGATTATATCATTAATGACCTTTGAAGGTACTAAGGTACTCTTGTACTATGTCTAAATTGTGCAATGATTCATTCTAAAATAGTAAAATAGGTTATTGTTTGGTGCGTTAAAAGAAAAATTTAGCTTTCAAATCTTAATCCCTATCCTTTGTTTGTCCTCTCATTGGTTTCTACAACAGTGCTACAAAGATGAGGGGGATATCATTTCTAAGGAGTTACATAGCGCATCTTACAGGGAATGTCAAAGTATCAAACAGCTGACACTATCCATGACTTCAACTTGGTTTTTGGTTGAAGGTTTATTTTACCTGACAGCTAAGAATGCAATGCAATCGTAATTGGGATTAATGCCTTACCATAGGGCACTAGCGAATCAACTTCGTTTCGAACCTGGACCTCTCAATTCAAGACTGCTGCTCCACCACTGAACCGTCCTCTTTAAGACCAATAACTGGGTCCTGTTGTGTCACTAGTATGTTCTCACCTATTCAATGCAGGTTCACTGCCGCAATGTCTGACATCGGCCACCTTTGATTTGTTGATGCGCATTAGACAATGCAGTAGACTTGCTAATGATAGAATGGGGTCGGGCTAACTCGGCACTAGGGCGAACTTGGCACTGCACGGTGACTATGTTTCAAGAGTTGAAGTCCACGCTACGCACCATACCCTTTTTTAGCCTTAAATTTCATGTTTTGTATAATTTTACTTCTTGAAATTTTCAACATTACTTTTTTGCTAATCATTTTACACATTGATATCAAATAATTTGAATTTAAGTGTTTTGAAATGTGTAATTAATGCGAAATTCAACACCAGTGTTTGCGATCAATTTAACTCTCTGGGCTCACTCACCCGCGATTTTCCGCGAAGGCCGAGTTCGCCCTAGTGCCGAGTTAGCCCGGATCCTGATAGAATATAGAGTGCAGGGAAAACATATGTGGATCCTTGCACATTGCCAGTTAAGCAGCAAACACTGGAAGACAAATTGTTTTTCAAAAAGAATTAGCCGTGGCTCATATCCATGCCTTTACCAAACTTTTTGATGAAACTACATTGATGAACACTCTTTTATCTTTTGTACTTGTGTAGGTATAAGCAATATTGTACTTTGCAAGAAAAATACTTTTGAAATCAATTCATCTCGTTCTCATTCAGCTACCTTGTCAAGAATGTCATGAAAACAAAAGAAAGCAAGTTTCTTCTTTAACACACTGATTCTATTTAGCATAAAACTTTGCAGTTAAGCTCAAAACTTGTAAGATATACAGTGGAATCTCATTATAAAGAACACTTATAACAAACTCTCGTTATAACAAGGTAATTTTGCCGGTCCCACTTCTTTGTATTTTATTGTTTTTCAGCCATGATATAACAAGGTTTCGATATAAAGAGGTAATTCCTCTGGTCCCAGGGAGTTTGTTATAACGAGGTTCCACTGTATTTCCACATATTTCACGCATTCAAGTTCATCTATAGTGTCAGTAATCAAAAGGAAAAATATTAATCTAAAAGTGTACCTCAAACCTGCCAATTGCAAGTTGAAGTAGGTCATGTATAGTACTTGTATCCATGTTGCAAAGTTAATTAGGGACTAGTGAAATGAACATCACATTCTTTACAAATTCTGGAGGCTATTGTTTGATGTTGTGAATATCATGTCACTGTCATCACTGGTGGTAGGTTTCAGAAAGGAATGGTTGTAGATTACAGGTGGGATGATGAAATGTACAAACAGCTGTCTATCAGAATATACATGGTAAGCAACATTTTTTCATATTTCAGTGGATGAAATCAAATGTAATGTGGAATAATTTGCATTTCAAATTGTGTTATATGCACTCCTTACAGCCTTTTCTAAAATATTAATGCAATGAATATGTGTAACCACATTTGACTTAGATTTTTCTACTTGAATGATATTTTATGTAAAGAGTTCAAGAAAGATGTAAAAACAAGACTTGCAATTTAAAAAAAAACTTTTTCTTTTCCATTTTTTTTTTTTTTTTTAAACATTTTTTGTTGGAATAATTCAGTTTTAAGTGTTGTTTTTTTTGGTTTTTTTTTAAACTTCTGAAAAGCTTCCCCTTTAGTTTCTGTTATTGAATAATAGTGCAAAAGCATCTTTCTTTTGGTGTGCAGAACATGAAATTTGACAACTTACCTCAAACTTTTATGATCGTGGACAAAGAACACATGGAATGAAAGTGCCTCTAATCATCTACTGCTTTTCTGAGAAATGTAGAAATGTTTCACCATTCTTCTGTGCACACAACACTAATTTTGCAGCATGTAATTTTAGACAGTAGTTCCTTTAAGATCCAAGTTGGTTGACAATGTATTGCAGGGAATGAAACAACGCATGCAGGAAGAGATACTAGAAGGACATTTAAAAGTTGATGTGCTCGCAAATTTCAACTATACAATTGTACTTCCTTTTATAAACAATTCTATGTCACTTGTTTCCTATTTTGACCTGGTATTTCCTGCTATGTATGAGGTGAATATGCATTATTATATACATGTAATGGGTGGGTGTGTGTGTGTGGGGGGGGTGCATGTTCTTTCATATAGGGGTAGGTTATTGTAGGCCCTCTGTTTGCTTATTGTAGCAGTAGGTCCTCGGTTATGCAGAAATTTATATTATTATTCTAAGTTTGTTACAATCCTACAAATGTGTCCTTGAATATATAGTAACATAGAGAGCCATACATAAATGCGTATGGATGTGTGTGGGTAGGTCTGTTGCATTGAATGGGAATGGGGATGTTATTACGTAAACATGTAAAACCCTGAACAAAGTGATAGGTAATATTTATCTTATGTAATTTGACCTAAGCTCCTCGTGCGTGATTATTTGGTTTAGGGGCGGTTTACTACCGCGAGCTCAATGTTTATTGCAGAACTGTTGTTAAGTGGAGTATCATCAACAAAATGAGTCGCGCTAAGGAGAAAATAACATCATTCAAAACAATAATAAATTCTGAAGTTCACTTCCTTGTTTATTGAAATATTATCTATGTGCAAACACACATGTACATTTAATGCTACATTATTTATGTACCGGTACATAGTTTGCTATTCATGTACCACTAAAGCCCTCTGAACCTTGTAAAATCTGAACATGACATGATGGAAGAAATTGCAGTAGCATGAGATATGAAACTTAAAGATAAAGTTGAGTTCTGGTCATGCAATTACATTGTGAAAGAAACTGTCTCAAAGCAATTGGGAAAGGTTGATTATATAGTGCATAAGAATTGGTGTATGCTGTAAGGTTTTGGAATCACCAAAATGATAAGAAAAATTGGCTCAATCCTTCTGAGAGTTGCATGCACTGCACACAGAAATATTATGAGACTACATTACATGCACATGTTCACCCTGAACATTTCAGCCGTTTCTCGTCATATTTCGAATATGTGGGCATTTGAAGAGCAATCCTTTTCACTTTCAGGGGACACTTCTACTATGATATTCTTTGAAACTGACATATAAGGAATGAGAAAGCTCACAAATTATTTTTACCTTTCCCATAACTCGACCTTACCATTAAACAGAAAAACAAGCTACAGTCATATACACATGTATTAAAACACATCACTGACCAAGAATAATGAGTCAAAACAGAATTGTTTGATTTTTTAACTACATAAAAGACTTTATTTCTTACACATAAAGTGATCATGATTTATACATAAAAGTGAGTTTGAGCATCTCAATCTACCACTTTTCTTAGATCCTTTATATTCTTACTCCACCATCTATACTATCTTCACTCGATTCATGAAACCATCATCATTTTTAATCGGTCTTCTTGGCCCATACGTTTGAAAAAATGAAAAAATAAATGTCAAAGTATATTAATTCCAAGTGAACGATTGTACATGTACCAACAAGCCATAAAAGAATGTTTCATTTAATTACATTTCACTCTTTCACAAAAGTATACTCGTCAGAACCGAGGATGTGAAATTAAATTATACCCAGCACATACACAGTACAGGTAAATTCAAACATCATTCTTTGTATTAGTCAAGGCCCATTCAGACCAGACATGAGATGTGAAGCTTTAGTGCACTTCAAATTTCCATAACAACACACAAACCAGGGAGTTGGCATTGAGGCTAATGTTGCCCAGCAATATTTTTATCACCCAAAATACTACCTCTTGCCATACTCTAAGTATTGCCACTACATTGTCTTCTCTGAATTGGGCTTTAGACATGGGATCTTTGATATCAGAACTTAAAGGGATGGATCAAATTTGCACAAACAATTGAGAAGCTGTAGCATACTAGCCAGGTCATCCCAACATGTCGGGGACATGACAACAAAAACTTCTTTGTGACTGGAAGTGTGATCATCAGCACTTTCCAAAGACCTGCCCAGTCAGCCAGAGATATGGATACAAGAGTTATCAATTAACCAAAACTTATAACCACACTTGCAATTACATGTTTGGAGTACAGAGCAAATTCCGAACTTGGTGTAGCCTTGCATCGATACTGATTTGATAAATGTTGGATGACATCGGCATGCATTATTATCACCAGTGACTGGGCTCTCAAAAATGTACATTTACTTGTAACAGATCACTGTGATATATCACTTGAAATGTCCAGTCCAGACAAATGCATTGTGGAGTAGTTCATATTGTTCAGGTGGCCTTATAGGCCACCAGCAAGCCTTTGTAAATCGTGGAAGACCTTCCTTAAAATCCTCCTTAGTGAATGAAAGCTAAAGATAATATGTGTGTAGCATATTCCTACGCCATCTAGTATTCTGTGACAATTAGGAGTACAAATTCAAAGCATTCAGTCTCAGAAATAATTGTATGGCAAATGCTCCAGCGACAACTGCCTAGTGATTAATTTGTAACCTTAAGCAAAGTCTTAACGCAGCTTAGCGAAACATAGAGGCGCAAAAAGACATGTCCTGAACGCAAAAGATATATTGTTGAAAATCATAATTTCATTTAGAAACATATTAAACCATATAGCGGGTAAAAATACCTCTACTACCTTGACTAGGCTTAATATTACCAAATCTGTCATTACAAATGTCAAAATACATTACTTTTTTATTCACTTCTGTCACCAACAATTTTGCTGTTTGTGTTTCGGACGTGTCTTTTTGTGCCACCCAGTTTCGCTAAGCTACTTAAATTCAACGCTGCACTAAACACCACACACAACACTAACCTTAAACATAACCTAGAACCATATCACAACTCCAGCCTTAACTCTGTACTTATGACCAAAATAAAGCCTGGAGAAAATGTCACAGTACCCATCTTAATAGCAACTTGTGTTTAAAGCCTGCATTATTGTGTTATTCAATGAATCGTGTAAATTACACTCCTAGCTTTAAAATAACTTTGGCTGTGCTCACATTTTGCAATGGTCAGCGAGTTTCACGTACTGTGATTGCAGTCCTGTGTAGGAACAGGGAAAATAAGTTATGGTGAAATTCATGGAATCATGCAAACATTATATAACCCTTTCACTCTGAAATCTGATTCTGCTAAGTGGCACATGTACTACTAGGTAGCCTATATACCAAAGCAAAAGCAAGCTGTTTTTTAGTTGGTGCCATGTCTACATGCAAGTGCCCTGGTTTGCAAAAATTGTCTAATTGCACTGATAACAACAGAACAATAAATGAACATTACATGACATCAAATAATTTTCTCTATCGAACCATTTCATATCATAAAACATGTCACAGGTCATCCCCATTTTTTTGGCAGTTTCCTGTTACAACCCAAATAATGTAATGTTCAATAAAATATAGTATGAAATATATGAGTATAGAGAAAAGGAAAAAATATTTCATAGATTCAAAATTACATCTTGATTTTTTTTCTAAATGTGACATGGATCTGTTGGAAACAACTCAACTTAATATGTTGGCTTCTCAGCAGTTTTGTATTGTTAACATGACTTTTTGTGTGAAAATACAGAAAATGGTCATAATTCAGAAGTCAATGACTTGAGAATGTACAAATTTCATAATTTGATTGTAACAACCTGTGTGACAAAAGACAATATTAAAAAAAGGAGAAGAAAAAGAAAAAGAAGCTGAAAAAATGTTCATCACTGGCATGACCTCTCAATGACAAAAATATACTTCTTATATCAATACTTAGAGGTACTAGTTACCAGTTTGGGGTAAATAATGAAGTGGTTGCATTATTGTGCATAAATCTAATCTTAAACTCTCCAAAAAAAAATTACTGAAATTTTCTGGCCAAAAGATAATTGTTGTGCATGTTATAAGAGAACATTGCCTTTATCATGTTGTTTTCAAGGGGGTTTGGTAAACACATTGGGGACAGAGAACCAATATCATATACAAATTCAATTTTTGAGAGAAATATTGGACTCGACATTTGTTTTTAGTGGTTATCTTGTTGTCCTGAATGCCTTGGTTCTATTTTCTCACGCTCAGTCATTTGAATGGGCGCCTTCAAGTGATATACATACATACATGCTTGCAAGAATGTGATAAAACAACTTGTGAATATTTTATGCCTCTGAATTTGCATGTATCTTTTAAAGCAAAACAATCAAGCACAGCTGCTGTTTTGACAATCTGGTTCAACATATACAAGTCATGTAATAACTGATCAACAGTGAACAATACACATGTAGAGACAAATTAAAGGTGATTTCACTGACAAACAAGCCATAAACAAATGTCACATAGATGTATGAGACACTCTCCCATTGAAACAAGTGCCACTAGGTCTCTATCTCATTCTTTATCTCTCTCTCTCTCTCTCTCTCTCTCTCTCCAGGAGTAGGACTACCTAACCAACAGGATGGCACTAACACTCCTAATATCTTCCAATATTTGCATAACTTAAGGAACACTTCATGACCACTTGTAGAGCCTTTCAATGAGTAGACGAAGTGAATATGCTTGGATAATTACAGGAAAATATACATCACTTTGCTATCCAAATTCACTTGCTTTCCGATGAAGGTAAAAAAGAAGAAACTCCATTGAAAATATTTGGATGATCTTGAGACAAAAAATCTTCCACCATCTTGGGCAGTGGGGTGTCGTCAAGGTCGCCTCTTCCTGGAGCTGCTGGATTTAGTGCACAGGGGTCAAGGTTCAAATCACAAGATGTGTCTGATGTGGTTGAACAAGTTCATCAGGATAGTTTTAAATCATTAGGAATTAGCTCTATGACACATCCAAAAGGCATATAACTCTGACAGTTTCGATGCAAGCACGCGTCTGAGGAAGGTGTCTGAACTATAGACATCAAAAACGTCACAGGAAATATCTTTTGGATGTATTAAAGATAAGGTTGAGTTCTGGTCATGAGATTGAATTGTGAAAGAAACTGTCTCAAAGCTATTGGGAAAGCTTGATTATATAGCACATAATAATAGATGTATGCTGTAAGGTTTAGGAAAATCACCAAAATAAGAAAGTGACTCAATCCTGCTGAGAGTCACATGCACTGTACACAGAAATGTGTATATGGGACTACACACAAATGTTAGGCCTGAACATTTTAGCAGTTTCTTGTCATATTTTGAATGTGAGAGCATTTGAAGAGCAATCCTTTTCAGGTGACATTTCTACTATGATAATCTTCCAAACTAACAACAAGAATGAGAAAGCTCACAAATTATTTTTTTACCTTTCCCAGAACTCGACCTTCTCTTTAAAGAATTCATTCCTAATGATTATGCACAATTCATCAGTGATTGAATAAAAAAAATATACTTATGCAACTTACCGAGCACTGGTTCTACAAAGGCACAGGGATATTTAAGAGTATTATTTACTACATGTATTGTAAGCAATTAATACTACCATTATTACAGCAGTCAACAGTCAGAACAGGTGATTTTTGTTCCTGATACATCAGAGTCTTGTAAAATGTGTAATATCTATTTTATAGATGATGCTATGCTTAGATTTGACTTCAATGATAAAGAAATTCCTTTGGGAGGGGGGGGGGGGGGGAGGGGCATTTAATCAAACTTTTGACTTCGCTCTTTTAGTCAAAAGTGTGATGAACAAGGTTTTATCAAAGGAAATAAAAAACATATTTAGTCAAATAATAAATGAAAAGCCAATCTTGCTTTTGAGTGCAACTTAAGGACTTACATATTTCACAGAAGTAACATTTTCACTACCACATATCAGTGTTACAAACATTACTCGGAGAGGCTTGATATTTTTGAGAAAGGATATTGTCTATCTTCATCTCTGTCATCGTCCATTGGTTCTCTCTTGATCTTCTTCTCTTTGGGTGGTTTCTCTCGAATGTCCGATTCTCTCCTGGATGCCTTCTCTTCCTTCATCATCTCTCTGTCTCGATCTCTCTCATCCTTGGTAACAGAGAATGGAAAGTAGTAGTGAGGCAAAAAGTCTTGTTAAACTTGGCAGTGTTTCTTTATCTTTCGGTCACAAAAGACAGTGTTCTAATATAAAGCATGCAGAAAGAATAGAAGCTGAAAAAAAGATGGCCTATCAATACACAGCTCTTTATTTTTCGCCCTAAAAGAATAGGGGATATGTATCATACAGGAGTGAAATTTAATTAAATGTAAGTTACAATATAAATTCACAAACACTTTTTGCTTTTTACAATATTGAGGGGCCTGTTTTGTTCTATTAATGGGCTAAAGTTTCATTATTTTTGTCATTCATATTTTTTTATCATAACAGTGAATAAATACATCTGAGCGGTAAGCGAGTTAGCTCTGGAAAAGCTCCAAAAGAGCTCTGGTAAAAAGAAAAAAATAAAAAACATAAAAATCACTGTGAGAAAATCACACTTTTACAATACCAAAGCCAAAAAGAGCTCCCATGAACAAATAAAGGTCATTTCTTACACTGAATCATAGGAGTGATTCCTCCTTATTAAAGGGGGTACCCAATGCTGAAACAATGTTAGTTCATTTAAAAGATCATGATTTTATTAGCAGAAAATCATCTGCCTTAAGTTTTTTAAAAATTCGTGTTGCCAGAAAAATCCCCGAAATATGGTAAGACTTCAGGATATTTTGGCCCCTCAGCTGTGTCCCAATTTCAGCTAGGTAACCACAATGACGTCAAAGTGGTTACCCAGGTTCGCGTATTGCAGATGTGTTGCACGCTAGACTGTACAAAATGCATTACACCTTGCGCGCATTTTGCTATAATTGCGCGACAAGGTAACCACTTTGACGTCATTGTGGTTACCTAGCTGAAATTGGGACACAGCTGAGGGGCCAAAATATTCTGAAATCTTACCATATTTCGGGGATTTTCTGGCAACACGAATTTTTAAAAAAATTTAAGGCAGATGATTTTCTTCTAATAAAATCATGATCTTTTAAATGAACTAACATTGTTTCAGCATTGGGTACCCCCTTTAAGGTGAGGTCAGTAGTCAGGTAAATGGTGTCAATATACGTTTGAGGATGGGGCATTGGACAGTGCTATTACTGGGCTAGCACCTTGACACAACTCACCAGTCTCTCTCCATTCATACTGCTGCTTGAGCTGGCACCGTCACCTAGTGATGATCTTTTGCTACTTTTACCCTCATGACCTGCAACAGAAGACGGACAAAGACATCTCGGCTTAAGTACTACATACAGGTAACTCTGCCTAAGTCGAATCTCTTGGGACCACAGAAATCTGTTCGACTTAGGCGAAATTCGACTTAGAAGAGGTAAAAAACACATGTTTTGCTCATTCTGTTCTGAAAAATTGCTTCGACTAAGGCGATTATTCGACTTATGGAAGGTCGACTTATGCAGAGTTAACTGCATATATGCATTGTCTACAATCAGTAGTAATTATACTAGATCTTAAAGTGTACCAATAACCTGGAAAAATAATTTGTGTAGAGCTAGAATGTATAAAATCAACCTTTAAAAAATTTACCTGGCATTCTGTGGGTTAAGAGTTGGGTGGTATCCTCAAAATTGTGTTAAGTTTCCTGTGATTCATGCAGCATAGCCAGAATACATTTCAATAAACATTTTAACAGAGGCATTTCTTTAAACAAAGCATGCAGCTACATGTTCCTAATTAACCAATGATTTATTGCAATCTCATTTGTTACAACATACCTAACACGGTTTTCAGAATATTACCCCAGTATATTTCTCTAAAAAATGATCCCTTACCAGAATCGCTAGCTTTGTGCCTCTTAGATTCATGGTTCACATCTCCTGCTGAGTGATCTCTCTTCTTCTCACTCTTCTTCTCTTTGTCTCTACTCCTTTCACGTTCCGCCTCGGGGGCTTCGAGAAGCTCCCTCTCTCTGTGACGCTCCTTGCTCTGAAGAGGTAATAGAAGAAATGGAGCAAATTTAATTCAATAACATCTCAAATAACTAAACAACTATGAAATAATAGATGGTGAAATTTAAAAACAAATGACATGACATTTTACAAGGGGCACTACTACTTCTCAAAAATAAGAACACTTAAATATCAATAACACTAACTTACATACAACATCATGCTTTCAAAATGCATGAAGGTTTGTCTGACATGAAAATTGATCATAATCATCTCAAGTGAATTCTCCTTTGATAAGGATTTGTAGTAAATATTCAAATGAATTTCTCTGCCTGGCAGCCCATTGGGCAGGTTTATTTTCAGTTTCACACTTCTGTAACCAGCAAGTTCTGTGTTAAAACCGGTTTCGTTGTTACTTTATAGGGTGTATCATGCAATGCAATGTGATTAAACACATTTTGGACACATATTTCTATTATGCAGTAGAATACAACACACTGAAAATAATATATGTACATGTACATGGGAAAATGGGCATTCTGTCAAATTTTGAATAGACTTCTACTGAAGCTGTTTTGCAGCTTGTGGCTTTACTTTCTATACATGTAATTGCTCTCTTAAAGGGAAGGGTGAGTTTTGGGAAAGGTAAAAAATAATTTGTGAGCTTTCTCATTTCTTTAATGTCAGTTTGGAAGAAAATCATAGTAGAAATGTCTCCTGAAAAGGATTGCTCTTCAAATGCCCTTATATTCGAAATATGACGAGAAACAGCTGAAATGTTCGGGACGAACATATGTATGAAGTCCCATGTATATATTTCTGTGTGCAGTGCATGTGACTCTCGGCAGGACTGAGTCAATTTCTTCTAGTTTTGGTGATTCCAAAACCTTACAGCATACACCAATTCTTAATCAACCTTTCCCAATTGATTTGAGCCGTTTTCTTTCGCAATGTTAATACATGACCAGAACTCAACTTATCTTTAAATTGATTGTTTGTCATGAGGAGTAAAGCAGCACAAGAGGAGATAACCTGATATTGTGACAACTCTCAAAAAATGTTAGCAGCAATACAATGAAACACAAAAGACCAGAGGACATCCTGTTTGCAATCTGTATGCTTTGAATAGAGCTTTGTAGAACCTCAGTGTAGCAAAAAGCCACATCTGACTTTTGTTTATCACTGTACATGCACAGGGTTTTACATCCTTTTATTTGAGACGAAGTAGTATTGAGGGGAAGAAATACTCAATAGGATCTGACAAAATAAGAACTTTATACAGTATTCTAGACATGCAGCATATGACTGCTATGCAAACATGCGTTAAAGACAGGCAGGTCAGTGGAAGGCTGGCACAGAAGTAAACCCTGAGTTATCTTTCGTATGCATGCATGCACATACAGGTGCATCAACTTATCTGTTCACAAGTCACTTTTATCTTCATTTAGAGTTTATTTAAACTTGCAATGTGTCTCTACAGAATTAATCATTGAAGCTGATATATTGAATATACTATACCAGCATGGTCCCCTTTAACAATATAGGAGCATAGAGTGATAAAAATTCTGTCAATCTTCGGAAAGCATATAGAGCAATATCTGTGGATCAGCTCACCTTACTTCTCCTGTGTTTGCTAGAGGTTGTTTCTCTTGCTAGATCAGGAGAACTAGAGCTTGACACCTGTGATAAAGTGCAGTGTATATTAGGAGGGTTAAAAGCACAGCAACCCACAACATCACACACTTCGTCATGTGCATGCCCAGCAGAAAGGCAAGATAAAATATCTTGCCCAATTTCTGAACTATTTAGTTTTGATTGCTGAAGTGACAACATCATGATTTGGGCGATGTGTGGACTAAAATGTGTTGCATAAACATAGTAAAAAAAACAGTAAAAACTTTGGGAATTGTTTTCCTCAAAATGTAGATCCACTCTGATCATATATTTCTGCCTTTCTGCCGTGCACAACAATGACTTACACCATATCAAACCAGTTTACAAACATGGGAGACAAAATACCATATTCCTGATCAAAAATCCTTTATATTTCTATTTCTACAACTGCAAAGAAAATGCCATATATAGATTTCATATTTTGAAGATAATTGTTTAATACTTCAAGTCAATAAACTAAACAAGCATTTCTGGCTTCATTAAAAAATGGAATTCATCTAATGAAAAGTTAGTAGAGTTCATTGGCCATATACACTACATCACAATAAAATTGTAATGATATACATATATTAGCCAGGTACATGTATATTATTTGTACTTACTATTACAGAAGATGCATCGACTTTTCTTCTCTTGTGTTCCACTGAAAAAGAAACAAAGCAAAATATTCATAACAAGAACCCCTATATTAAGATATATATCTCAAACTATTTCTCCCAAACACAAATCAGTCTACATGCATGCATTCTAAAACATCAACATTTACAATAATAAATCAGTCTAGTATGAACTAACAAGAATTTGCATCAGGCTAGTATACTATTAATACATGGTTGGGAGTGCGTTAGTGCGATCTGGCAACACAAAGGTTTTTATCGTGGTGTACTAACGCACGAGGCGTAGCCGAGTGTGTTAGACACCACGATAAAAACCTGCGTGTTGCTGGATCGCACTAACACGAACTCACAACCATGTATTAATAGTTTTATAAAAGGGGTCTACAATTAGTGTTTTCTTACAATCTTAGTGTTTGATCCGGATTAGCCGTGCGTTAGTCCCCTCGCCGTGCGTTAGTACTTTTTTTTTGCACGGTCACGTGGTGTTATTTGACCAATCAGGATGGCTACATTCTTGAACCCGTTTTAGAATAGATTTTAACATGAGCAATTACAGACTATTTCCAGAACTCCAAATAGAAAGGCAGCTTCTTTGGTTTGCACTTTTTTTTCTTCACCCTATAATTAATGTGACATGGGTAAAAATATAATTCGGGTAAAAATTAAGTAGAACTGAGAATTCTAGCAAATTTAGTAGAATTTTGCACTTATACCCCACCTCTGTCTGCAGAGCTTGTTGCAGGAGACTCCTTCCTGGAGGACGACCCTACAGACCCCTGGCTGGAGTTGGATGCAACACTCTCCTCTCTCTGGGAACGCTCCTTGGACGACTTGTGTCCCCCGTCCCCACGGTCCTCTTTCTCCTTGGACTTATCCCGGTGAGAGGACTTCTTCTCCACCTTCCGTACCCTCTCCCCTTCCTCTGCCCAGCTGTCTATCTCTGAGGATGGAGCTCCACCCCAGTGGTCACTGCTGTAGCTCTTGCTGCTGGATGCTGCATATGGTTCAACAATACAAGATTCCAATGAGTCAGAGCATCAAATGCTACTCCATAAAATCATACCCAGTTTGGCTTTCAATCAATCACAAGCACATATTGAAGACTTAAATTTTGATTTGTAGAGTTGCGTAGAGCTGGTCATGTGATTACATTGTGAAAGAAACTTTCTCGAAGCAATTGGGAAAGGCTTATTATGTGGTACATAAGAACTGGTGTCGACTGTGAGGTTTTGCTGAAAGTCACAGGACATCATATTCTTCCAAACCGAGATTCTAAAGAATGAGAAAGCTCACATAAATTATTTTTCAGCTTTACCACAACACAAACATCTCTTTAATTACAGCTTTTTTTAGGCTTTACTCCCAAGGTCAGCCAAAAAGACCCTAGACTGACATTAGAAAGCTTGAAGCCTCTGGCTTTTAACGATTTGTTGGAAAAGTCATGACACCTTGGTTTTATGAGCTATTACGATATAGTTTTGAGTTCATGATCAGACCTCTGTTCAATACGGAGAGCCCGTATTCTAATAGGCTTGTATATTGTATTACTTATACAGTCATGGTGAAGTGACAGGGAAAAGTCAATCCCTGTCCGTTATTCAACATCCATGTGGTGAATTCTTACCAGACCCCTGTAATTACAAATTTGCTAAAATGCGACAACGGAACACAATATCAACACATCCCATTCACATGCCTACTTGTGATAGAAACAAAATACCATAACACAAGAAACTTTCATGAATTTCGGAAGTGGATCAGTGGGGAGTTTCATCAAGTGTCTTGTCAGCGATTTTTACTGACAAATTTGCTCTCCGTCAATCAGACACAAGGATTTCAGTAGCTCAAAACAGTTATTGCAACTTGTCATTGATGACAAGTTTTATGAAACAGGGCCCTGATTCACGACAGTTTCATAATGAATCACATATCATAATGACACAACACTGAAATTTTGGAAATCACGAATCCTTTTCTTGCCGTGAAATGGTTGTTGTTTATATGGCAATCTCTTTCAAGCACACTTTGAACATTTCAAAAGGAAGACAACTCACCTTTGCCATCATCTCTGTGGGCCTTCTCACTGCTCCCCGACCTCTTGCCCTCTGACGACCTTTGAACTTTGCCCTCCTTGCTGCTGACCCTTTCCTCCTTGATTGTTTTCTCTTCCTTCACCACTCGGTGCTCTTTGGAGACTTTCTCTTCTTTGGTGGATCTGCTCATGCTGCCGTCTTTGTGGTCTTCCTTGTCTCTCTTGGATTTACCGCTATCACTGGAAGATCTTTACAGGCAAAGAAAAACAAATCAATAATAAAGATGAGATGAAGATAGAGAGCAACTTTGATGGTGACTGCACTCTCTGATGGTGGGAAAGAAATCAGAATGAGGCATGAAAAAAAAAAAAGAAGCTATGACAACATGACTCCAATTTTCTTTTCTTTGACATAAACATCAACAAAAAGCCTGTGGATGGCAGCACTAACTTAGACTACCCACATAGATCATTTGAAAAGACATGAAGGGTGGCTAAAATCTACTTTCTATGGAAAAAAGATAACTGATAACTTGATCACTTCAATTTCTTAATATTTCATTCAGTACTCCAATTCTGTCTGCAAAATATTGTGTTTCTATTTTTTAATGAAGACACAGTCTTAAGACACATGCTCCTGCAACAATTGCTCTGCAGTCAATTTTGTATATTAACCAACTACTAAACTTCAACCCTTCAAACCTTACCTAAAACCCACGTAAACCCTAACCCTAACAATACATGTATATCTTAGGCAAAATAAAATCCAGAGCAAATGTCACTGGAGTATGTGTCAGAGCACCAGACACTCACTTGGAATCTGATTTTTTGGTCCCTGATGATGAGCTGGCACTGACACTGGATGAAGAAGCTGAAGCCTTTGATGAACTACTGCTGGACTTGGACGACGACGAGGACTTGCTCTGTACTTGTGAAGATGATGACTTCACTGAGGATTTTGATGTGGACGATGACTTTGCCGATGACGATGAATCTCTGTTGGATGACTTACTGCTTGCTCCATGAACCTTCTCACTATTTGCATCTGTTGATCAAGACATCATTTCATTTGAAAGGAAAAGAAAAAGGCCATTTCTGAGATATTCTATCATGTTGACATTGTCCTATCATTTATGTTTATCTAAGTACATCTTTTAAAACACAATGGTACTACAGTAAAACAATTTTATTTTGCTGCTCTGATGCCTGATAGGGATACCGTAAAACAAGATATTTCTGCGAATTTCGCAAGTTGTACTGAAACACAAAAGTTTGATGCCACAAAATAAGTGAATTACATCACTGACTTTAAGCAATTCACAAAATTTTCTCGCCATGGCTGTTGTCCATAATTCACCACAATTTCCAATTTTACAATAATGAATTTGCAGCACCCTGCAAAGGGTTGTATGACACATACTCCAGCAAATATTGCTTTGTGATCAAATATCCTATGCTAACTGAATTCTTAACTTCAACCCTGGACCAAACACTATTCCTAACTGTAACCCCAACCAAAAAAACTCCAACTGCAACCTAACCCCAACCCTTTGGCCGGAATTCACAAAGGTGGTTCAATTCAGACCATGGTTTATGCAGATTTTGTGGTATAAATATGCTTGAGTTAGCACGTACACTTAAAAAAATCCAATAATGAACACGCGCAGGTCACGCATGGTTGGCAAAAGCGCTAAATTCACGCTTGTTGCCATGGTTCAGACCATGGTTTATGTAAATTAATCTAAATAAACCATGGTCTGAATTTACATAAACCATGGTCTGAACCATGGCAACAAGCGTGAATTTAGCGTGAATTTAGCGTGAATTTAGCGTGCTGAATCAAGCGTATTTATACCACAAAATCTGCATAAACCATGGTCTGAATTGAAACCACCTTTGTGAATTCCGGTCTTTATCTTTGACAAACTAAAGCCTGGAGCAATAGTCAGAGCACTCATCGCAAGACTGTGCATGTGCATGAGAAACCAACCTTTGCTATGGTTTTCCTTGGTGATGCCATTGACAGTAGCATTACTGGAGCTGCTGACTGATGTTGAGCTGCTAGAGGGCGTAGCCTTCTTGCTCGTTGACTCTGAGGACTGAGAAGTGGCTGGAGGGTTTAGAGCTGGCTTCTGATGATTATGATTAAAGGATGGGAGATAAAGCAGCAGAACTCAGGATTTGGACATATATCTAGAATATTCATCAACGTTACACAGCAAAAATTTGCAGTCTCTTAAAGTGATTGATTAACTTTGTGAAAAATTGTAAAATCAGCTCAAATGCCAGTGAATTGTGTGCAGTCCTCTAACTACATATATAATTAAGGATATGTGAAAGTATGAGAGAAAATGGAACCCGTTTACTATCCTAAAAAAGAGAAAATCGCGATCAATCGCTAGCGCAAGTCGCTCGGCTTCTTCGCTGCGCTGCAGTCACAAAAACCAAGCACCGGCGCTTGGCGATTTCAGAGCGGGTTTTCAGCCCGTACGGTATTCTGTGATAGAGCGAGGTATGCCAACCGTAAGAATTCTTTAGTGTTCGGTGGTACTCTATCCCGACATCAATGTTCAATCGTAAATATCTTGATATATAAACGGCCGATCAGCTTATAAAACTCAGGCGATTCCTGTCTGAGCTAAAGGTTTGCAATTATGATTACAGCATTAGCTGGAACAGTGATTTTTTTTTTCAATCCTGGGCAAAGTTAATCAATGCCTTTAAGGCAAAATCAAGAACACAGTATAATTTGCATGCTTGTGCACAGAAGTTTTCATAAAAAGAGAGGAATCAAGGATTCATAACATTAGTCTAAGGTCTTAAATTGGAATTATTCTGGTTGGCAGATCCGAACGAGGACGTTTCACAGTTCATTGGTCATAATTACAGTCCACCAACAACTCATAATAAGATTAAATGGTTTTATACCCTCCTGGCTATCTGTTTAATGTATGGTAATATTAATCTTTGTTTATTTAAGTGATTCATAAATTTTCTTGAATGAAAACCCTTGGTTTTCTCAAAATCTCTTTGGCATTGTCAATTAATATAATTCCTTTCTCCATTAACCCTAAAAGGGCCGGGGGGGGGGGGGGGGGGGGGGGGGGGAGGGGAATCCACCCCCCCTAGACGTTTCTCGCGATATGTTCGCAACGTGCAGAGCAGTCGCCGCGGTGTTTCATGACTTTTTTCTTTCGAATCTCACGCATCTTTTGAGACCAAATTCGCGATGTCCGAGCATGCGGTTCAGAAGTTACTCAACATTTCGAATGCACTTGCACGTCAGACCAAAAATTGCTCAAAAACGTGATTTTGTGTATAATTTCAATACAAAATGTGTTTTCAGCCAAAATTTAGAAATCTATGAATATTTTTACATTTACTGATTAAAATTAATTTATTTTATGCTGTTTATGATCACGAAAGTGTCCCCGACGAATTTCATCCAAAAAACAATAAAAAACAAAAGGTAAAAAAAAACAAAGAAATACATAAGAAATTTTAAATACAATAAAATACATAAGAAATCAATTTTGATACCGAATTTTTTTCAAGTATATTTGCTAAAAATACTGGAAAGAGTGTCTAGACCAAAAATTGGCATTTTATCAGCTTTATATAATGATTTAGAGCAAAATTTTGATTTCATGCATAAATTAGCATAATTAATGTGGAAATTTTTCGGAGCATTTAACAGTTTTGTAGATTACGTAGCGGACGACGTGCGTGCCGATTTTCGGCGCGATCGCGCGGTCGACGGTCGAGATCTCAGGGGGGGGGTGGATTCCACCCCCCCCCCCCCCCCCGGCTGTGGCATGGCCAAAGTATCCCGGCCCTTTTAGGGTTAAGCCATGAATTGTTTCAGACTTGTGGAGCCATATAAACACCGCATAATGACCTACATTGTTCAAACAATAAGCAAAGGCTCTACAAAAGCTAACCTTGATGTTTTGAACATTTTGGATGCCCCTTGACAAAAAAGGCAAATGCTGAGATGCAGTTAAATGTTTCGAAAATGACTTTCTATTTACTCACATCCTTGAGGTGAAACTTATCCTCTGGGATCATGTGTGCTTTCCTTGCTTTGAGTTGACCAGAATAACTGAAAAAAAGAAAATAACAGAGATTGAACATAAGCGATTCTCACTTAAAGATAAAGTTGAGTTCTGGTCATGCGATTACATTCTGAAAGAAACTGTCAGGAAGCAATTGGGAAAGGTTGGTCATGTCTAAATAAGAATTATGTGTATACTGTCAGGTTTTGGAATCATCAAAATGACAAGAAATAAACCCAAACTCGCTCGAGAGCACATGCACCGCACACAGAAATAGGTATATGGGACTGCACACAGATGTGGCATGAATGTTCGGCCCAGACACTACAGCTTTTTTTCGTCATATATCAAATATAAGGGCATTTGAAGAGACATCCTTTTCAGGGGACATTTCTACTATGTTCTTCCAAACTGACATAAAAGGAATAAGAAAGCTTACATATTATATTTCACCTTTCCCAGAACTCAACCTTCCCTTTAAGGGCTGGTCCGACTTGACCGATAACGGTAACAATAAGATTTTCAATTTTCAAGTTGTGTGTCCGTGAGAGTATGCTCGTGTATGCTATTAGTAGGGTGTAGGGTAGACCTTTAATGAATAATCTTGCAATCATTATCGGACAAGTCTGACCAGCCCTTTACACCTACTATTAATTTACTGAATTTAATATCATCAAAATCCTTGTTCCCCAGTTTATAGCCAATCATTTTGGTCATTCCCTTACTGCAAGGAATGCGACACTGGTCAGAAAAGACATTTTGGTCATTCCAGCTAGCCACAGGCGAGTAAAAAAACATCACTTGTAACAACCTTTACAAAAATTTGTCATTAGCAATTCGTTACAAAACAGCAATTTTACGACATACACTCCAGCTATGATTGCCTCAATGTAAATTCCTAATACATATTGAATTCTGACCTTCAACCCTAAATCCAATACTATACATAACATTTACCCTAAACCTTAGCTACAAATTATTCACAACCTAGCCCTAAGCCTATAGCTTTAGACAAAATGAAGCACAGAGCAAATGTCAAATCACTACCAGAGCATCTAAACTGTTATCATCTATTATAGACATCTTGTCTTCTACATACAATTTGACTTCTGAGCCTGATTGGTTCGTCACAGACAGACATTTTACAAATTTTGAAAGTTTGAAGGCCTGTAGAAAATAAGTATTTAATTGAAGTGAGCTAATTTATGTTTCATTGTGAAGGGCATAACTGAAGGAGCTGAAATTTGATAAAATTTGGTTGCCATGGTCGCCTACTAAAATTATAATCCACAAAATATTCAATGTTACGGACGGACAAAATGCCTACTTTTAAACGATCAGGCTCTTCTCACTTTAATGTGGGGATCTGCACTAACTTTATGTCATGACCCAAATATGTGGGGTCTGTGTGTATTAGACCCCTGAGATTATCAAGCCACTATTTATGTACTCTGCACATATCGTTTTTCGAATACTTGACCGATGTACAGTAGGATGAGGAAGTGTAACAATGGAAAAGCCAGAGTGTAATCAAGATTAAACTGAAATCTGAAAACCCTCTTGGCAGTGCAATGTCCAACTTCTTCTGTGCCCCACTTCCAAACAATGGTCCTAATCTGCTGATGATAACCCTTCTAAACCCTCTTTTGTTTCTGTAGTGGTATACACAATGACTCAACATATACTTGCTGAAGTAGTTTCAAATTTCCTTTGATAACTTTGAATAATTTGAGCAAGGACTCTTCACATTCCAAAACAATGTGTGTATATCATGAACCTGAAGATTGTGTAATGGGCTTCAAAATGTGTGACTTACATGTAGCCAATTTTTTGTTTCAATCTAAAATCCATTAACAGTACTCATGAATATTATACACAAAATTGATTGATAGCCTTAGGTATAATTTTTCATAATAGAATATTGTCTTGTATATCACCACTCATCACAGCAAACTTGCAATTAAAAGCACACAGTGAATTTCAAACATTATCGAGAATGGAACAATATCCCCTTCTTTAATAAAATCAGCTAATTCCACAGACCAATTTTATGAGATTTTGAAAACATATCTCTTCCAGGAATAGTTAAACCCCTTCCATTTCTATCAACTTTATACTTAATAAGCTAATTTATTTCTATGTTGTGTATTATCAATTTGGTATTAATGTTATGTATTATTAATTGTATATTAATGTTATGTTAAGTATTATTAAGTTTGTAAATGGTGTGATATAGTTGTACTATGGAGAGCCTACTAAATACTAATTACATGTATTATCAATGACCGACAGTTTTAGGGGCCTGGGTTTGCTACCTACCCCATTGCCAGTGCATAGATGTCAGGTCTCTTTTCCTTCTCCTCTGTCCTGATCTTATCCACTCTCTTCTCAAGCACCTGACCAAGGTTCTGCACTAGAGGGAAGTACGGTAGAATCTGAAAAAAAAGAGAAAGCTTTAAGAATTGAAACCACTGCTGGAATGTCAAAGACAAAAAAAAAACAGCAGAAAGTAATTAATTCTATAAACATCACAGGTATTTATAAAATAATTGGTGCAGTGCTGAAAATAATGGACCATTTGTTAATGCACAAGAGAGCTCCCTTTCTTCTGTCAAAAGTCAAACAAGTTCTAAGATTACAATTTTTTTTCATCACTACAATATTATACGCAAGATGATTAGTTGGGAATTCAGTAAAGCATTGAGGAAGGAAGTATAAGAAATCAATAAGGAAAATGAAAAATATGAAAAAAGCGAAATATGAAGGGGTTAACTGTATAATGTCAAAGGAAAATGCTTCAGTCACATGTTTTTGTAACTCTTACTTTGCACTAATCGTTTTCATATTTCTCCATGGTGTTTGATGTGCGAGAGAAGGGTGTATGTGTGTTTGGTCCTCTTGGTAACGTGTAAAAGAAAAATTTATAAAATTACTTACCTGACCAAGTTTGGAACCCGAATGCACTGATAATGGGGTGAATTAAGAGAATGGGGCGTAGAAAACAGTGTATGTATACATGCAGAGCAAGACTAGACTTCTTTGAGCAACAGATGAAAAGTGTTTTCTTACCTTTGTAAGAAGTATGAGTGTGTTCCTGATCTGAGTGTACTCTTTGGACTCCAGACAAGCCACCACAGCCTGTAAATCACAAGCACAAATCAAAGTATTATAATTTACAAAATGCTAAACAGTATTCATCTCCTGAGGTTGTAAATCTTTAAAGTTCATGCATTGAAATACAGCAAAATGGAAATATAGCATATGAAAATACAGCAACATTTACTCCTCTGGCCATTTACAAAACTTTCTGGAATGTTTTGCAACTATCCATGACTTCACTGGTAATGCACAGCGCAATCCTCTTGTAAATTGGTGCGTTATGCTTGTGCCTATCTGCACTCGTGGCAAGCCTGCAATCATGCCAATCGGCACTCATGGCAAATGAAAGGTGAATACTAATAAGGCTACCCTGGGCAAATAGGATCATATTTTTATATTATTTCTACCTTTGTAAGCTTGTACTGCCATTTATGGCAGACATGCCTGAAGTTCTCATAGTCTAACTGGTCAGCCTTGTTGCTGGACTCTGTTCCACTTGCCCTCAGCACCGTCACAAAGCCTGGGAAGTTACCACATTCCTACAGAAGACAGAGAACAGTCAATGACAAAAAATGCTCTGATGGGTATAAATTTTACACTTTTTTGCCTCAAGTGATGACAGGAAGTAGAGATATTAAGCTGGAAATGGGATTGACAAAAACAAAAGAGCATGAACCGACACAAAAATCCTATATCAAAGTATGAAAGCCTCAAGGGATTATCTAGAGATTCGAACCATGAGAGGATATTGAATCACAATACAGAAAAACGTTAATGTAAATGACAGAAAGTAACCAAATTATCACATTACAATGTCCCTATATATAATTTCTACTCAATCTATTTTCAGAAATGATCAAACACTTGTCCAAAATTACATCAACACTTAAGACATAACAAAAAAGAAACACATATAAGAGAAGCAAAGTCACCATCAGTTTTAATACTGTATCAATACACACAGAGTTCTGTATAATTTGTGCATGTTCAATACAACTTACATAGAACACCGATTCTAACCTTTTCATACGTCTCTTTGTCCCTATGCCATCTCATGACTGTTTCCATCATTGCGCAAAGGAACCTGCCATAGCGACTGGCTTCGTTCTCTGTACAGCTGGCAACTGTGTAGGTGATATCTTGAAATACCTGTGAGAAACATGAAAAGTATAAACAGAAAGGAAAAAAGGAAAAGAAAAAGAAATGAAAACATAAATATAAAATATTGAATTGTTAAAGAATACAATAAAGAAAGCATGAAAGATGAAATGTGGAAAAAAGAAAGAAATAAAGAAAGACAGAGAAGAGACAAAGAAGACAAAATGAGATAAAGGAGTTGAATGAGAGGAGGAAGATTTTTGTTTGTATTTTTCTTTAAACCAATTGTCACAAACTTTTCAACATATACTGCATTGTTCGCTTGAACCTAATTATTCTAAGGCTTCAGTTTTCAATAATTAACAGAAACTGAATTTTACAATCAAGACTTCATATTAGGCCTGTGCCGATATGGTTTTTTTGACCATCGGCCGATGCCGATAAAATCTCAAGCATATCGGCCGATACCGATAACCGATATAAAGAAAATAAAAGAAAATAAAAGAAAACATGTAAAATCTGCATTTTCTTTCAATACGAGGAGGTATACATGTTTTCATATTATTTATCATCAAAATGTGTACTTTCCGACGGCCTATTTTCAGATCGGCATGCGCGATATGAAACAAAACATTCCTCGTGTCTTTTCACCGTAACGACGATGCTTATCATCCTGTGACACTCATAAAATAATTTATCAGGGCAATAGGGCATGCTTTTTTTAAACTTGATAATTCTTCTCTTTAATCATAAAAATAATGTTTGAAAATCACTGTTCATGAGGACGGAAAACACTGCGATGTGCCTTTGATAAAGTAGTCACACAACTCCTCACGATGACGCATAGCATTCTTCAACAACGCTGATAAAATATTTTTACCAGTTGCATGATTTATTTTCACTCGGTGATTCTGTTATATAATCAGGTCTCCCGCTAAAGATATTCATTGAAATAATGAATCAAAATTACTCTTCATGAAGACGGAAAACTTTCAACTATGTGCTTTATAAAGGAAAAATAGTCCCTTTTTTTTTTTAATTATCATGATGGATATCATAATTTTCTTTTTGTAACGAGGCTAATAAAAAATATATCGGACAAAGTCAATTTGACTGGATAATTCTGCTCTTTCATGAGTTTCATCTAGTCATTCAATAAAGATATTCGTTGAAATCACATATCAGATTTTTGTAAAGACATTAAGACAAGTAGACGAAGCCATCACGCACTGCTTCAGAAGGGGTTAAACAAAATTCTGATTTCTAAATGACGACGTCTCGATCTTCTTATGTAATAATGATCCTCATTTGCTGTGGGTATTTTGGCTAACTGACTTTACAAAAGTTTTATTTCATAATTAGACTACAGCAGATTTTTTTTAAATTTCAGATAATGCCTATTTTTATTCCAAAAAATATTTCATTCATACGGGATTCCTTCTTACTCGACGTCGTACGATTTATGTCATTCTAGCCAAGAAGGAACAATGCTGCCTTTGCGTACACCAAGCAGCCAATCACATCACGAACACGAGACATCGCCCCCTCTAACCCCCTTTACACGGCACTTGACTTCATTGATATTCAGTTGCTATGCGAAGTTAAACCAAAATTGCCGATATTGGACCAATCACAGCACTGTAAATTTTCCCGCGATTGACAGGCACTGCGCAGAACGTACCGTAGTTTTCGCGCCAATAGTATACTCATTCAGTTGCGACGCTACGCTAGGCCGAACTTGCCGATATTGAACCAATAACAGCGCTGTTGTTTAGGGGATTTCCCACACTTGAACCTTCAGCACATGCGCAGAACTTTCAATAATGGCTGTGCCTTGAGTTTGCTTGACCAACCCGAGCTATGTGTAAGCACTGAGGGCGATATGGGAACCGTTCCCAATGTAGCCTACCCTGGAATATTGTGGGCGCCTGGGCGATAACTGACCCAGCACACCGCGTTGTGCAATCACAACGGAAAGTTACTGGAACCGTATATCATTTCTTAGCTTTAGATTATCCCCCTCCTTCGATCAAAATGAGAGATTTATTACCTGTTCTCAGATAATGATGACCGAATAGGTCATTTTTGGTTGTCAAACTAGGGAAATAAAAGACACATTCGGATTGATAGTAAGTACGGCTCTGACAATGACTTCTGCCACGGACATTGACAATGTGTATAATGGGAGATGCGATGGGTATGATGAAACATGAAGGTGACTGTGTGTGTGTAGTACGAGCTCGATTATGTTGTTCATTTTCAGTGATGAATGACATAAAATGTGAATAAAAAGGACCGGAAGAAATACGGTAGTGACGATCAGACACAAGAAATTCCATCTTTCAGAGTAGAATTTATTTCTTATTTTATTTTGCGTTTCATATCGGTATCGGTTGTTATTAAAAGGGAATATCGGCCGATGTCGATAGAGCAAAATAAAGCCGATATCGGCGGTCTCCGATAGCCGATAGCTATATCGGCACAGGTACTTCATATTGGTGAAATTCTGAAGTTGAAATGATGAGCAATGTAAAAACATGTATCTAATATTTCATACTGAGTAAAGGAGCAAAGGAGAATTTACTTACTCTATCATAGCACAAGAGGGTAGAGAAGTTGGGCGTCTTCAGCTTGTGGACAGTGAGCACAAACTTTGCACAATAGAGGGCGTCACTGGCCGAGAAGCAGCAGCGTGGAAAGACACAAAGCTGCAGGAACTGGGTGATGGTCTCATTCTTGGTTGAACCTGAGATGTTGAGAGACATTTATAGTGAAAATCGATTAAGTTGAAAATGAATAAAAATGCTAATAGCATTTTAAGATGTCCAAACTGGGAATCTTGTAAAGCATACAGATTGAAAATTGATGATGTAGAAAATGAAGACAAATGCTAATAGTATTACAAGATATTACTAGTATTTACTACAAATTCAATGGAATGTAATCAAATAATCAGCAAACTCCACTCTTTCCTGTACATTACATGGGTACAAGATTCCAATTGAGAATGCAGTAAACAATCCATGACAACTTGCGACTCTGCAAATAGGTGGCCATTCAAATCAAAGATTCTACACATAGGTTTTAAAGTGTTATCTACAAACTGATTGGAAACTGACAGAGATAAATATTAAGGGTGCTCAGACATTTGCTCCGGCGACAATCGCTCCAGGCTATATTTCGTCAAAGATATAGGGTAAGGGTTACGGTTGAGTTTTAGGTTATGTTTAGGGTTAGGATTAGGCACAGTGTTTGGTCCTGGATTGAAGTTTGGAATTCAATTAACGTGGGATGTGGAGTGCAGAGCCTGATCAGTTAGTCACGGACGGACATTTGACAAATTTTGAAAGTTTGAAGGCCTGTAGAGAATAAATTTTTAACTAAAGAGAGCTACTTCATGTCTCATTGTGAAGGGCATCACTGAAGGAGTTGAAATCTGATAAAGTTTGCTTGCCATGATCACTGACTAAAGATATAATCCATAAAATATTCAATGTCACGGACTGACAAAATGCCTACTCTTAACCGATCAGGCTCTGCACAGCTTTCATTGCCAGAGCATGTGTCGCACAATTTTTGGACCTGCAGCCTTTCAAATCAATGACACTAGCTTTAAAATAGGTCATACTTATATTCAAGGAATGAATTCCTTGAATGCTGTGAGCGCCGAAATCGGTAGCCTAGCTAGAGCCGGGGTAATATTGGAGCGCCTTGAGCACCAATCATGGTGAGTATAAGCGCTATATAAATATCCAATATTATTATTATTATTAAAATGATTCCTTGACCTGGGTTTACACCATCGATCTCTACCTCGTGGATATAGCATCGTACGCACGGCTCTATGTGAGCAAATGATGCGGCCACATCAACAAAAATATGAAAAAAGACACTTTACTGATTGTCACATTAAATCGCCTTTAAAATTTGTAAGGATACACTTGTTTTGCCTGTTTTTGCAGTTAATTTGTGGAAAAGACTTCACAGTGCTGAATTATATGATTCTAAAAATGCATAAAATTGTGTTGAAACAGTACAGCGGCAGTGTTTTTCTGCAAGCCCAAACTTGGCGAACGGTCGCATCAAACGTAGAGGGCATTGCTTTATCCACTGGTAGAGATTGATGGTTTACACTCACTGACATATTATTTAAGAAATGGAGAGGCTTACGTGCAGTGAACCAAGTCTCACACTCCTTCTTGAGACGAGCCTCTATCCTCTGACAATGTTCCTGCTGTTTCTTCTCTTCATCCTTCAACCGATCAATGATGATGCTATACCTCTCCTTCTCCTTCTTCCTCTTTGCTGAAGCCTAAATGCAGAAAAAAAATATTCACATTTTAGATCCAAAGGCGATGACATTGAAATTTGTGTCTCATCTACTCACTTTAAAAAGCAAAATAATTATTGTCTTATTATTTTAGATCCAAAGGCGATGACATTGAAATTTGTGTCTCATCTACTCACTTTAAAAAGCAAAATAATTATTGTCTTGATATTTGACAGTAGAAATTTAATACCTACCTGTAATTGAATTCATACCATCATCAAACTGAAAAAAGTTGTTATGTGTTTGCATCATTTTTGTACCAATAGATGCTTCTCTCGATAGGTGTTATAAAAGAAAAGGTAATTCTTCTTCATCACAAGAACACGTTTCTATAAAGTCTTTGTACTGTCTTGTAAACATAATCCAGAAGCTCTCTTAGGAAGCTATCATGGGACAACTGTCAATCTGGCAGTGTCAATGGTTGCTGATGCGTCAAGTAAATAGGAGAAAACGGTGCACAACAACCTAGCTTATTAGCTTAATGGTGGAAAAAGACTCCCAGATATAGGGGACCACAATTATGAAATGTTACTGCAAGATCTTGTACTACATACACAATTACATTTTAACAATTTAAAAAGTATATTACAGACTTGAGCTGAAAGCACAGTCTTACCAAACTGTACCCATAATGAATTTGGCTGTAGGTTTATTGTTCTCTTGCTTTGTAAACACTAAATTGTAAACATTAATTTTTGTAACAGTTTTTAAATGTGTGTGGACCTTTGTTGTTGTATGGAAATAAATTCATGAAATAAAATAAAATAAAGCTTTCTTTGTCCTTGGTCTCCTCATAACAGCTGGAAACTGTAATGTACGACTATGAAATGAACTCTCACCATTTCTTTGTTGTCATCCACGGTAGCCATGGTAGTCCTGATCTTATTGATCTCCTTATCATAGCTGGGAGTGGGAACGTGCAGATCGTACATGGACAGGGTCCAGAAACTTCCATAGAACTGTGGGCTGTATGGACAATATCAACAAGGCATAGTGAATCTCTGTCTATTTTTCTTTGTCAAATACATTTCATGATTTGTGTTGATGTGTATGCTCACTGTTCTATCATCATCATGACCTATGATCGCCCTATATTATATCTTGATAATTTGTCGAAGCAATGAAATAATTGCACTTTGATTATCTCACAATATGATTAATTAGCTGACAGACATATGAATGGTTTGCCATGTTTATTTCACACTGACCGTGCACACAGAACAGGTTAAGATCCTGATAAATGTTTAGCGAGAGATTGAGTGAGGGAGTGAGTCTTTTAAGCATTTGATTTATCTAATGTCATCTCACACCTTGGGGAAGTGGAAAAATAAGATGCCATCTGTCATGGAGGACAAAACTGAAAGTGAAAGCTAAACTTAGCAACAGATGCCTTTGAATGAATGTATTAGCACGTGAATGAGTGAGTGCATGAGTGTGTATGTGATTGAATTTAGGAGTCAATGACTATTCTGATGTCATAAAAGACTTAAGGCAAATGAAAGGATATAAAGCCTTCTGAGAGAGGAGACATGACTGCCTGGGAGGCCTAGATACGGCGCTTTGTAATGTCCTGGAGCATTGCGATTATGTGACTCTGTGTATGAGTGTTCTGGTGAGTGGGTGTTGTGACTTACCTGATGTCGTCCCAGACTTTAGGTGGATGAAAGGAGATGATGCCTTCTGTCAAAGGGGACATGACTGTCTGGGAGGCCTGTACGTAACGTTGGGTGCGGTTACCAGAAGTCTTGTTGCTCTTGTCCTGACGCCTTAGCTCATCCACCTTAGACTATATCATAGAAAAAGAGGTAGATCAAGAAATGGTTTATAAATCCCTGACAGGATAATGGTACACAGGATTGTGCAATCAAATCACATTGTCTGAGAGCCAGAAGACTGGAAATTAAAGCATTAATTCCATTTAAATTGAGTGTGATAACTAGCTGTCTTGTTGCAGTATGGGGACATTTCACCTTGAATATTAGTCAATAAGTATCTATTTTAGTATAATTATATCTATTATGCTAGCTACTGTAATGATTAAAGAATAGCAACCAGGCAAGTGAAATGAGACTCGCCATTTCTTCTCAACAATAATCAGTAACCTAACAACATAATTGCTAACACACCTGAACAGCACATGTTGAGGACATATAACTTCTAGGCAGAAAGGAGCATTGGTTCAAAGGAAGAAGGTAGTGATGTATCCTTCTTGCAAGCCCCATTCAGACATTACGCTGTTAAGTGCCCCAAAGAACTAATACTGCCAATCTTTCCATGTAAATGAACGGCAAGAGACATTAATTGGGGGGGGGGGGGTAAAAACCACAGCTGAACAAATACACCTATATATACTCACAAATCTATGTTTAATAATACACATAAATGGAACGTGAAGCACACTGCACAGATCTAATTACATTTTACCACAGCATATTTTTTTTCATCATTTACAGCCGAAAAGGCTGCGTTTACCATTTCACGTCAGAATGAACCTTAACTCTCCTTGAACATACTAACCTGTATAGCATGAGTGCACATGGGTCTGTAGAGAAAGAAGGCACTCTCTGGGGTGAGGTGATAGTTGGTGACCATGTTGACAAGGTCAGGGAAGTGTTTGGAGTAGTCTTCTATACTCAGCAGGTTGGACAGGAAACCTCCCAGCTGTACAAGTGTGTCTTGGCACTGCAGGAATAGAAAGCAAGAGAAAACTGTAAATTGCAGCTCCCATTTGACCAATAATGGCTATACCTATAAATCGTTCCTAAATGAGTTTCCTGGGCCCTCTTGCATAAAAAGTTGCGATTAAACGCAACTCGAAAAATTCAACGCAAGTCCCAAATACGCAATCCTGATTGGTTGAAAATCGAGTTGCATTTAATTTTTTCAGTTGCGTTTAATTGCAATTTTTTATGCAAGAGGGCCCTGGAGTTTATGTCAAAAAAGGTACTGAATATTGATGCTACGATGCTACCCATGCGACAAATTAATGCTGAAGGTTCATGGGCATAAATCGGTGAGTTGGGACCTGCATCACCAATCACTATGAACATGACGGACAAAGAAAGTGGACAAAATAAACAACTCCTCGTTCTACCCTTCACAATGGTTTTGGTAGACAAAAGAACATCCCTTCACTGCTATTCTGTGAAAATATGTAGAACCAGGCGGTCTCATAAAGAATTGCAATTGATTCGAATCAATCGCAACTTGAAATCAATCGCAACTCTTATCTCTTAAGTACACAGTTTCTATTAATTCTAAATTGCGATCGATTCGAATCAATCGCAACTCTTTATAAGACGGGGCTCAGGTGTCACATGCATATTCACCTGTTCTACTTATTTTCACAGAATAGCAGAGAAGGGATGTTCTTTTGTCTACCACAACCATTGTGAAGGGTAGAATGAGGAGTTGTTTATTTTGTCCACTCTCTTTGTCCATCATGTTCATAGTGAATATCCGATACTTTTTCCACATAAACTTCCAGATGCTGATTTGGGAATGATTTACAATGATAGTTATATTTTTCAGTCAAATGGGACCAGACTTTCAACCAAGAAACTTTCATGATATGCTAATTTGAAAGTTAACTTGTCGACTACTGAATTCTCTCATCCCCTGTTTGTCTCTGTGTTAGATTGTGAATATCTCCTCTCACCTGGTCGTACAGCATGCCAACCAGCTTGAGATGGGTTCCTGTGTCATGTTTATAGACCACCCTGTACTTTTCCTGAGCCATCAGCATGCACATGGTGACTGCTAGGTCATCCTCTAGCAAGGCTTCTTTGAGACGCTGTGATGACCTCTTGGTGTTTCGCACCTGGGTGAAGTAGCCTCCCTGCAATACAGGTATATTGAAGGGGTAAGATGCCCATTTAATTCCAAGATTTCCAATGAAATATTTGATTTCAATAGATGAAATTGTTCATCGGGGGTACTAAAGTGACATTATTCATTCATTTATTCATTCACTATTCTGGTAATCTCTTTTGTCTTGTTCTAACCCGGTGGATCATTTGGTGGGTCAACACCATTGTTATTGGAGGCTCTACATATCTTTCACTTTCCATTCATTATATTAAAACAATTCTTAATCAAATCAAAACATGTTTATGTTTATTATTCACAAATTTCTGGTTTTATCACTCTCATTTCATTTTCCTTTGACAATATGATCTTTCAAACGAAAAGGAAAGTAAATCGTGTTTCCTAGATCTCTCTCTTTTTTACTGTACATCATAAATCATGTGCTTTTCCCCCTTCTTCTAATCTTTTAATCCTAGTTTGCAACCATCTAACGATTACAATGAACACAAATGCAACTATTTTTTACTCACCTCGGCTCTGAGAAGCTCTCCTCCAGCCAGGGCTTCCAGCTGGTCAGCGGTCATTTCTTCGGTCACTTCAATTCCAGCCATCTTCAACACTACTTCTCTCAAGATCAACAGATCAAAACTTTGAAGACAAAATGACAGAGAAGGCACATCATTGTTTTTATAAATGAAGTTAGATATTATAATTCTAAATTGGAATGTTACCAAAGGAGGAAATAATGGATACAGCAATATCTATAAGAATTGATGATTTTCTTCATGTCCTATATTATGTTTCTTAAAACATATAAGAATTTCTTTGAATAACATAAAACGTTCTCCATGTAACAATTTCAAAAATTGGAAGAATTTGAATTTTTCTCATGTAAGTTGAGATGTAAGTTTTTTTTAAATGAAGAAAAAGAAAAAAAAAAACATGAAAAACCTAAATCAGCTCTGTGTTTAACAATGTCAGTACTCTTCATTTTGGATGATTTCTTTGCTGTTGAGTGAACTGCTTACCTCTTGCCAACTTTAAGCTGATTTGCCACAAACTGCAGCAGCCCTGTCAGCTCAATGTTGTATTTGCGGAACATGGCTCCACAGAAGGATGCCAAACCTAAGCAACAAAAAGAAAACGATTAAGAAATAATAAAACTAACACTTCAGATGCAAGTTCCACTTATATTCAGCCTTCTCGCCAGTACACAACACCCTTGGTGTTGATACCAAGGGTGGGGAATTTCAGAAAATAAAAACGAAGTGTAGATTCTCCCAACAAGGGTACCGACAAGGGTAATAAGTCAGTCAGTGCCTACTTTCAATCTCCAAAGTTGTTTTGGTCCTCCCAAACCACATCCCTGGGATGTCATAAGGCCACATTTCACTCAATATGGACTAATAAATATGTCAGTGCATACTTTCAACCTGCAGAATTGCTTTGGTCCTCTCAGATTACCCTCATGGGATTCGGTACAGCCATATTTCTGTCAATTTGAACCATGCAAAAAAAAAAATTTCTGCCAAGAAGCCTGCTTATATTGGATGTATAAAAATGCTGCGCATTCAATTTTCAATCAATGTGTGAGTGTGTCAACATGTTGCCTTAGGGCGATTCCGTGAAATAGTCCCTTGTGACACAAGTCTATTGTCTATTTATCTTGTTGAATAATGAAAATTCTCTTGATTTGTCCACTGACTAATCATTCTTTCTAAAATTCTATACATTGTATGATGACCACACCACCATCTTTCATCAATCAATTATATAGTCACTATGCTAGAAAATGGGTGCTTATGTCCAATGTGAAGTACATAGACTTCCACAAGCAAGTTTTATACTTACTTTGCATCCACAGTGAAAGACTAGTCTCGTCATGCTTCATGCGTTCCTTCTCTGGGTTCGCTAGAGCTTCTATTACACAGTCTGAAGAAATAAGGCTAAGGAATCAAATTGCAATCGACAATTTAGTTTAAATAAATATTTATCAGCTACAACAGTTCCAATGAATTTGCAAGCATAGAGAGCTGTATTTAAATGTAATTTGGCAGGAGTGCTGAGAATGCATATAGTTAACATGCTCTCATCAACTGAACCATTTGTTTTCATATATCTTAAGACATATCATGGACCTCCTCAACAAATGTAAGCCCAATAGAACATTGAATTGAAGAGGATAATAAATGTTTTTTGTCTAGATTTGAACATCTCAACCTATCCAAGACTCAGCACTGACATGGAAGATTGAATTGCCTATTTTCATGTACATGCATGCAAATATTTAATTTCAGGTCGAGCTCTGCTATGTTATACTAAAATGAGTATGCAAACTTAGGATCCAGAACTGGAGAACGTTACAACAGCGGCTGCACCAGAACTATATGACGGCCTGGGATTTGAATCTAGGACCTTCTCAACATGGATTTGAAGATATAAAGGATACATGCTAGAATGTCGTAGGACAGAGATGTAAGGTACTTGAGGGAGTCAACCACAGGTCCGATCAGGTTGTCATACATTTGAATCTGAGATAGAACCTGGAAAAAGAAGAGAGAACAAAAAGATACATACCAATGCAATTTAACTAATATGATGCATGGGTTCATTGCCTTTATATACAATTAACTGAAAAACTTAAATTTGAACTCAAAACACTAATCACAAACAATAAATAAATAAATAATATGCCAGTTTAAAGTTTTTTAGGTCAATTTTATACCTTATAGCCATACATAAATTATTCTTTTAGATGATTAGTACACTTTAAAGTGACAGTAAATTGAAGCTCCTAATGGCGCCATCTTTCGACAGGATTTGATAAGTGTCTGTGCCTCTAATTTTCCCATCATGCCCCATTCTAGTTTGTAGAAGCTTAGAATGTATCTGTAGGCCATTTTCCACATGTGCAACATCAAAAATAATGGTTTGAAATATAAAATGTGCCTATTTTCCAAACAGCTGTTTGTCGAAATTCAAAATAAAATGCAATTAATTTTCAAATTATAATCTCAATTTGGCGGTTACTGTAAGGTGGTGCTGTTCAAGTTTTGCCAGTTTAATGCCATTTTAATATTACCATATATTATCAAGAAGAGACTTACATAAGAGAAGAGCACACCAGGATTGGAGTGACTCAGTTTGCCCAGCTGCCTTCCTGATGGCTTGACATTCTCCTTGGTGAGCCTCTTCATGATGTACTTGGCCCTGTCCGTGGTGTTGGCCTTGACGCGGATCAGAGGAGGATGGATCCCGTAGCAGTGGTTGATCCAGCGGGCATACAAGCAGTATCTGTAGGTATAGGAGTAGGGGCAAAGAGTTAAGGCCACTGCACACCTTACGATCGGTCTGCGATCAGATTTCATAAGAACATGAAATATCATTTGACAAATCATTTAGAAACAAAAAATATTTTTTATTGAAGGTCTGAATAGTCATACAGATAATAAAATCGATAATACGGCCTTTGCAGAGTTTTCTAGTCAGTGGGAATGGCCAAATTGGCTCCGAGTCGTAGTGACGTCACAAAAATTGTACGACTGCCTATGATTTGAAACTAATTTTGCCCTTATTCCCTGTAGAAACTGACAGCTCACCAAAACCCTATGTTCAGTATTCATATTACTTTTCAGAACCTGAATAGGGTAGATTTCATTTGTTAAAATGCCAATATTTAATGCCATAGCGATTTATTTCACAAATCGGATAGCAGACCAGTGTGCAGTGGCCTTTACATAAAGCTTCAACAACAATAAGAAGAAATATGTGTAGACCTTACTATGATGCATATCACTGTAAATTCCCCAACATGTTTTGACAACTGAGACAAACAATTCCTTTTCTTTATTCTTTTGACAGGGAATTGTCACACTCTGCAACATCTTCATTAGAAACTACACCTCTTCAGACATATAAGCATTGCATATCATCATCCTGATAGACCAACTAATGTATAAAGCAAGAAAAAAAAAAAGACTCAAATATACCTCTTAAAACACCCTTAACCCCTTTGGACTACAAGTTTCTGGACAACTGTTAAAAATGAACCTTTACAAGGGAAAATTTGACTCCAAATTCTTTGCTACATTGATAAATTGGACACAAAATGTTTTCTATGGATATAAACTTCACAACAGAGGACACTGAAAATATTTTTCAAAGACAAATGCAGTTCTTATTAGTCTAAAATTGCTGGGCAAGATTTGCCGCCAACTGTACAGAAGGGAATAGTGTCCTTACACATGTGCATACATTCAATTTTAAAACAAGGGTGCCTCTTTTGTCTTGGAGTCTGTGAAGTCTCCTTACCTTCTGTGATAAGGCAGCATCTTCATTAGCGACCAGACTTCTTCTGACAGACAGGCATTGCATGGCATCATGCTGATGGACGGCAGTATCACCTGCTCAATGACTGACAACATCTCATGAAAAACTGGATTCTACAAAAAAAAATTAAAGATACAAATGTATAGAAGGATATACAGATATATATTTATAGGAGAAAGAGAAAACCAAAGGTCTGTATACCATATACATTTTATGTCACCATTCCGGTAGGCCCTTCATTTCATCTTCTATAGCCAGCCATGTAAGGCACATTCTCGTAAGGTATACAATATTCTATATAGCATATACAGCTGATCAGTATACCTAGAGCCTCATGACCTCAACATGTGTGGTAATAATGTTGAAAATATTGTCTTACCAACTCGTCTTTCTTCTCCTCTGTCAACGAAGCTCTCTTTAGAAATAGGAAAAAAAATGAACAAGATAAAAATTGCGTGTAAATATTATTCATGACAGAAATTTCACCTTCAAAATATGTTAAATAGATTGAATATGGCTATTACCACTTCAAAACAGGTTTGATAGATTGAATAAAGACAATGTGAAAATAAAATCATGAATCTCAAAATAACTTTATAATTGGAGGTTTATAAATTACATACAGAATGTAGACTGCAACTTCAGCAATGTCCTCTTTTTTTCTTCCAAAGATAACAGAATAGAAATGATCATAAGAGCTGTATCATTATTATAATTGCTCAACTATGCAAGCCAGGCCCTGAATAGTCCGACTTGTTTTCAGAAAAGGACTTCAAGAGAACAAACTTAACAATTTTATTCTTCTGAAGATAACAGAATAGAAGCGAATATAAAAGCTTTATCATCATGATCAGTTACCTCTCCAAGCAAGACCTTCCCTAGCCTAAATACTTTCCAGATATGGACTTCCAAAAACGACTTTCATACAGATCTCATTTTTCTTCTAAAGATAACAGAATAGAAATTAATATGAAAGCTGTATCCTCATGATAATAACTTAGCCTGACTGGTTCCAGATAAGGACCTCCAGAGAACAACTTTAACACATTTAGTCCTCTGAAGATAGTATGAATAGAAATGAATATAAAAGCTGTTTTCCCCCCCCAAGATTAATCTAATTACCTCTGCAAACAGGGCCTTGCCCAGCCTGACAAGTTTCCAGATGAGGATGGGTTGCAAGGAAGCATAGGGGCCCAGGTAGCGGGACATCTCCAGGACACCCTTGATGTCTCCTAGCCTCTGCACTCCCTGCAGGGTGCCATTCTTGGGAGGCGAAGGTATCGGGTGGCCCTTGGCTCCCTGTGGCTGACAACTCCTACAGAAAACATGATTTAGATTGAAAGATTGATGATTTGAGGACAAGTTGAAGGTATCTTGTTCCATATGTTACTGACCACATCAAATATTTCAGTAAACCTGATAATTATAATTAAGTTGTTGGTCTTACAAGAGCTTTGATCAGAAAAAATATCAAGAAAAATGCAACTTTCAGTGTTTATTATTCTATCATACTTGGTAACATATAAGACATAAAATAACCTTGTCTATGTATACTGAGTCCTACAGCCCACTACGCACTATAAGATCTGACTACCTCCAATTTGGATGTGGTCTGAATGTGGTTTGAGATGAAACTTAAGTTTTCAATATGCAAGTCCCCATTTGCACAGAACTCATATTCAAGTACGAGAGAAGGGGCTTACTTCTTGTAAAGCGGTTGCAGCAGTGATTCAATAAGGTTGCAGAGAGCCTTTGCTACAGTAGGATTGCTTGTGGTTCCATACTCTGGGAGTTTGTCCAGGAGTTTCTTGGCATGTACCCAATCCCCTATCAGGATCATGGCCTCACACAGACCTATCTTCTGGTTGTCAATGACCTGTACGACAGAAGTATGAAGATTGGCAAATTTCATCAAATGGAAATCATTTATTTATGAGCGAAAGAAAAATTGGAGTGCAGTAGTACAAAACAGAAAGATCATGAAGAATTCCAAACCAGACACAACTTCATTTAAAGTAGATCATTTTTTATCCTGAGATATTGCCCAAAACTCGTAATTTCCTGTTAATCAACTTCTGTGAGTTTTGATCTTTCATCTACTTACCCAAATAACTGATCAGCTTTTCTCCCTATGGTGATACAAACATGTACAAAGTTTGAAGCTGATGGCTCAAATTGTTCTTGAAATCTCAGGAAAACGAGGGTATACAAAAAACCTATAATTACCTGTAAATTTACCTTTGTGACCTATGGCATTTTTACCGCAAAATCTGATCATGTTGTCTCCTAATGGTGATGCATACTAGCACCAAGTTTGAAGTTCACAGCTAAAATGTTATTGTGATACAGAGATAACAAGGCTAAAACACATTTCACATTTCATGTAAATTGACCTCTATGACCTTTGACCTACTTGCCCCAAACTCTAATCAGTTTGTTTCCCAAATGACTCTTAAGATATAGCAATAACAAGAAAGCGGGACAGATGTTCAGATGGATGTCAGGAACGGACGGACAATCCATAAACATAACACATTCGGCACATTCTTTGATTGACAGAGGCATAAGACCAACCTGTTCATCTTTATCCTTGTCCTTGTCCTTGTCGTCTTTCTCATCCTTGTCAGCGAGCACAGCCATGCTCATCTTCCTAGCGTACTGCCTGGCATCGATGATCTCCTGTTTGTGAGCCTTGAAGATGTCTACATCAGATGGGGCAAGCTGCAGATGAGGAGAGTTAGAGACAAGTTCAATAATGCATTCATTTTCATGCATCCTTCGAGTCAGAGTGCCTATTTATTTCACCTACGAGTTCCAATATTTACAGGCTGTACGACACATGCTCCAGTGACATTTGCTACGCGGTCAGTGACCTACTCTAACCCAATTCATAACTTCATATCTGAATTCTCAACTTTAAATTAAAGGGGAAGTCCACCCTGATTACAAGTTTGATTTAAGAGAAGCAAAAAATTCCAAGAAACAGATTAGCAAAGGTTTGAGCAAAATACGATAAGAAATAAGAAAGTTATGAGTTTTTGAAGTTGTAATCAATCAAACACCAATTGGTAACTTCATGACTTATCTTGCGAGCTCCCCTGCCATTTGCCCTGTACCCCCAAAATCATTAATTTCCATTTTCTTTATATTAAATTATTAAAATTAAATATTAAATCATACATGCACCTTAGATATAATTATTGCTCATTTGTTTTTACACAAAACCTGTATGAAAAAAATCAATTCCTTCATCAAAAACTACGAAAATGAAAATTTTTTTATAAAATTTTCTGCACTGAGCAAATGGGAGAGGAGCTCGCAAGATATGTCAGAGTTGCCAATTTGTGTTCAATTGATTACAACTTCAAAAATTCATCACATTCTCATTTCTTATCTGATTTTGCTCAAACTTTCACTCATCTGTTGCTCTTATTTTTCTGCTTTTATTAGAATCAACTGCATATCAGGGTGAACTTTCCCTTTAACTGATTACAGGTAATAACAAGTAGCTTGAGAAAAACAGAAAAACATACCTTCATTTGTGAAATTGATAAAATACTATTCTACAGACTGAAGATTGTATATTGTTCTATAGTAATCTAACATTAGCATCATAGTAAATTTGAAAAAAATACTTGTCCACTTCATACACAAAAATATCATTGTTCTTGAATGTTCATAAAGAAACAGACATATTGTACAAAAGAATGCACACATGAATGTTCTACCTCAAAATCTGAACATGTAATGTGCAAAATAAAAATATAATATTCTCAAGGTGACATCAGTCAAAATGGAGAACTTACATGAGGGTATATGTCATCCAGCTCCACAATGTGATGCTGCAATAGCTGAGCAGCAACCTTGTGAAGAGACCTTGGAGTTCTGATATTTTCTTCCTGTAAATATATAACAATAAATTGAAGAAACAGCACAAATGATTAAAAGAAAACCATTCCTGCCTTCAACTTCATAGTGCAATGAAAGTGTACTATGGACTGCTAAAGGGAGACAACAAAAGTATGCTCTGTAGGCAGATGGTTTGTAAGGTTCCTTTCATACAGACGTCAATGAGAAACACTGTATAAGGGGAAAAATATGTGACCAGTATAAAAACTTGAATAAGAATTTGCTTTGATTTAAATTGGAAGGAAATGTAAGTATCTGATAAAAGTAGCATATTGATTTGTTGAAACTGAACATTTCATTCTCAAGCTTTTTCAGGAATGATTCTCACTCACCTTGTAGAACTGGAATTTGAATCCGAGGACCTGACATACTGTCAATGGGTCACACATGTACGACCTGAGGAGTGGTACAAAGACATGGTCCAACTCCGGAGCCGTCTCAAAGGCCTCTAGAATGATGTCCAGCACTCGGTTTGGATCCAGGTCAAATCCACCTGGGTGAGAAAGATTGAAGACATTCTTTGATATGAATGGTGTTTACTTGATACTTTTTAAAATCTTCCTTTTCATCTCATATCAAAATGAAATATACAAATGAGATTGTTTAAATCACTGATTCTTTTTTTTTTTAAGTCATGAATTGCCAACCCTGGTGGGTATAACAGTGTACTAAGAAACTTCTTGTTCTGACCTTTCGCAAGGCATTCATTCATCAACATTGTATCTTGCCACCAATTACCCACAAGATGAACAGTGTCGAGGTGGAGTATGTCAAAGTGAAATGTTTTGGCCCAAATTCTTGAATGAAAACTATTTTTAATCCATGGACAATACCTCAAACAATGTAGGATAGGTTAAGTTTAGTCTACTTCAAAGAATAAAGGTCTTTGTCACAGTCTTAAATTCATATGCTAGTGCTTGAAAAATGGTAGAGACCAAACCCCTCCCCCCCCCCCTCCCTTCAAGGACAAGCAACGAGAAGAAACTGAAACTGAACAGAGAGACATACCTATGAGAGCTTTGATGGTCTTCGAAACCTGGGAGCTTGTGGCAGGGTCAGTTGTCACTTGTGTGAGCTCCGAGACCAGTTTGGCAAATCCTTCACTCTCTTCTCGTAGCAAGTTGAACTTCTGTTGTTTGTAGCTGAACAAGGAAGGATATATGACAACACAGTGTGATTATAATTTATCATACAGAAATACCATTAGTTTGACTGTGTAGGTTGTACTATCTATTTTAATGTTCTCACATAAGGAGATATCAAGTACGTGTGAAGTGTTCAGACACTTCTTATCACAGTGTCAGTAGATATTTTTTAGAACTGACTTTTGAAATAGTCGTACAGAGAATTCCAATACTTATAATCCTACTTATAAAACTTATTTCTAAAGGGTCATCTATTCATGTTAGAGATGTATTTCACCTTGCTTTCAATGGAATTGAATATAAGACGAGCAACATTATTATACAGACCTGTCATAGCAGATACTCTGTAATTACATACATGGGAATGCTGTGGTATCGTGGTTCATTCACTAAACTTTCAATCGAAGGTGGAGAGTTCAAATCTGTTCCATGTGTCCTTAGACAAGGCATTTTACCTACTGTTATCACTCTCCACCCAGGTGTAAAAAAGGTACCTGACAGGACATATATTCCTTGGAATGCACGGTGAGTTAGTAAATAAATATTCCAAAGCCATTGAAAGCGCTTGGAGACAGTATGTCACGAACGTGCATTACAAAAAATGGATTATTACTATACTCCACATCCACGACCTCCAGATTTTGTGTACAGTATACACTTTCAACATGAGCTTTCAATTTAGAATTGTTAACCAATTTACATGCAATAGGCCGAAGAATGGGATTACATTCAGATTTACAATTTCATTTTTCTTTTAACCATGAACTTTCATCTAACTACTCACTAGAGTTTTGTTTTGAGTCGAACATATCTCTGGGCAAAAGCTTGCTTGTTGGAGAGAACATGGACAGCATCCAGCGTATCATTGTCTAACCTCTCCTTTAATAGGCCACTGTCCAGGAAAGCCTGCATTCAAATTTCATACAGTAACATTTTAATAATTAAATACTAAAAGTAAAACATGATGACATATTATATTGTACTATCTGTAAGTCGTATCGCTAATTGCACTACAGAATGATTTCAACTTGGCTACAATTGTAATTGTACCCTAATATAATCCTTTAAATGGCAATCCAACCTTTGTAATAATTCGATTTGTGTGAAAGCAGAAAAATCAGAAGTAGATTGGTGAAAGTTTGAACAAAATCAGAAAAACAATAAGAAGGTGTAATCACTATGCACATGGGACTTTCAAATTGGCCGAATCGGTACAATCACTGTGATGTAGTGGTGGTCAACTTTCCCATGCGCTCCAACACACATAATTACTAAAATTTCAATTTTTTTAAAAATGTGTAACCTTGTACGATCTTTTTCTTTTTGGAGGACCTATAACAATGTGCTATCCACAATATATCTTGAGTATTGCCCGGAGGGAAAAGGCCCTCAGGATAAAACCGGAATTTAATATTTTTGTGCATGACAAATGGGAGGGTTGACCATGAATACATCACATTGATTCACCAAATTGCCAATTTGATATTCGCATAGATGTAGTGATTTCATTTTTCAAACATTTGTAACTTTAAATTCTTTGTCCGATTTCTTTCAAAATTTCTCCATCCTGTTTGTCTAATTTTTCTGCTTTTGTACAAATCAGCTTTTTACAAAGTTTGGATGCTCTTTAAATCCTTCTCATTTCAATTCACAAAAAAAAGCTGATTTTCAAAAAAAAATGATGTCTTTAATTTCACCTGTTACCACTTTGATTTCCTTAATTGGATAGCAATTTGAAATTCAATTTAGTGTTCCATCTTATCAAATCAAATTAAAAAGGTTGTGAACTATAATGTGCAAGTAAAACTATAGACATATACGTATATCATATCTTCCCATCCCCTCCTTTAATATTTCACTCTCTTTTCTCTCCAGTTACATTTTCAATGGATTGATGATTAATTGATACTTACTGAACAAGCTGTGAGAAGAGCAATTAAATTCTCCTTGCATGTACTATCTTCTCTGGATGTTGTCTCAATATCTAGAATAAAAAAATCAAGAGAATATACAGATTACATACACTTTAACATTTGCTGTTTTTTAAACAAGATTTTGCCTCAATTCAGGTAGTTGGTTTCTGCTTCAATATCATTCTGGTAAAAGAAATTTAATTATAAATCAAATCTTCTCCAAACTGGGTATGATACTTTGTCGTCGTTTTTACGAACTGACAAATCCGTGCGCGTTGCGCAGAAACGTGAATTGGCGGGAAACGAGTATATAGATTTTAATAGGTGTTCTTAGATAACGGAATTTGCTTTCGTTGCATAATTTCATGGATCGATATATACATCAAAAGAAAGCTTATGACTTTCATTTTGAAATGGGGTATATTATTGTGTATATTAATACGGAATAAGGAAGCACTGCCCATTCAAACACGATTCGACGATTCGTAAAACCATTTTCTCCAAAGCGCGTATTTGCGCACGTGCGCGGATTCGTCAGTTCGTAAGAACGACGACGACTCGTAGTATCATACGAGGTAGATGTGAAATGCTGGCTTTCAATCATTTTGTTACCTGAGGATAAATGAAAATGAGATTTAAACAAAAATAAATAAATTTCAGTCAGAGGCATAGGGAGTACATACATATCTTCAATCTCAATGTTCAAAAGTAAGAGATAGGTAGTCTGTACAATCATGACACAAAGTTAACTTCACTTTTCACTAATGGTACTTTTGTTCTGCCTGAAAATCACTATAACCTATCCCATTTATGCTATTTACTACTACAAGCTGGATTCATGCTAACTCTGCAACCTGGGGAGAGTTTCTTCAAACTGTCAAAAGCCTGAGTTTGTGAACATCCCCCTGAAATATGTGCTACTTCCGTAACATGTGTTTCTGTGGGATGTCCAAGAACTTCCGATTTAAGAGGGTTCTGAGAAACTGGCCCGATTACCAAGAGACATCAGATCTTGCTATAAAGATCAATATTCAACAATTTCCACCCAATACAAATTGTTGTTTATTTTCTTTCACGCACAGAAATGCTCATTAACAAAATTACATTGTGGAGGCAAAACAGATCTCGTGCGGTTTCTTCAGCTGCCTGCTCATCTGGATAAAGGGTATATCTATTACCTAAATTCATACCCTATATTCAATCACTGATGATGGTTTAGATATTCTTTGTAACCAGAGAGCATATGCAATGTGAGTCAACCCTATTATTATTGCAATCAATACATATAGAGTAAAGGGGGGGGGGGGGGAGAATTCGGCCACTTAAGACAAATCCTATTTTTTTACTCTTTATTTCATATTTATTTTCACTTCTTACTCAAATCATGAGAGCAAATATTGTTACTATTTTAGCCATAAAATAATCCAGGAAGAAAATCAAGAATTGCCATGGTAATATTCATTTTCATTTACCCTGTCTTGGAGGCAGTTTTCGGCCTAGCAGATCAGTTTTTGGCCGCGTGTACAAAGTCAATAGGGAGCGCCCGCGCATGCCGTGCATTCGCCCGCTGATCCAAAGTCCCAGTAGCCCGAGCCGGCGTCCAACGCCGGAGCTCCCCCGGCGTAAAACCCGGCGTAAAACTGCTCCCGCGGTATCAGAATTGAAATCTCAAGACCAACGGAGATATCGCGTGTGTGTCTCACGCACCGACTATCTTTGACTGCAACATGTGATTGGAGATTTTTGAGCTTGCGACATACGAAAAATCCCGATCTAAAACCGAAAATTTCTTGAAATACAGCTCAGTTTTGGAGCCCATTTTCCTTACGGACACGCGTAGACATGGAATTTTTAGATTAGGGTAGCGGGACTTACATCGCTAAAATGTGATATTTATGGATATTTTTTTCATTGCAACTGCGGTTCCCCTGTGACTTTGGTATGTATTGTATGTGTGTGATATGTGATATGCTCTCATGCTATGCATTTTTAAGTGATTTTTGCCATGCATACGCCGTACTGGCCGAATTCTCCTCCCGCCTGAAAACACCATCATTTACTCTAGATTAAATCAAAGATACTCCAATTGTAGCCCATCATGTTGCCTTTAATTTGACACCTTGATCAATAAAATCCAACAATGGACAGCAGACCAGTACCATTTTCCTTGCTTCATGTCAAATTTGCCTTTGCCCAAGTTTTGAATGAAATGGCTGGTCAATCCAAGGTTGGTTGGATAGTCTCCATTCCAGTTGAATGCACTTGCAAAAAAATGAAAGTAACTCCTGAACAACATTCTGCCCAAACGTAAGGAAATATGATTTTGGCATGCTCTTTAAAAATGGCCAGTGCCCAGTCACCCATGATCGCACCTTGGAGAGCAACCTACCAAATTAAAGAAGACATTATTAACTGTGATACCATTATAATAAATTTCAGCGATTTTGCTTGTTTTTTTAAGATAGTGAGGCTTGAATATGGGTTTCCTCTTTGTTGACTCACACTGTATAAGGTTTGATTTTGTTGAAAACTTTCAGGCTGAAGACACGAGTATCCAATCCTAAAACATGTACCATTCCTTTAAGTTCTGTGTTCATCATTGTTTTTTTATTATCAAAACTTTATTGTGTCGTCCTTTCTCCAACACCAATGCGGAATAACCCAATAGTTAAGTCAAAGATATTTGGTCATTGTGGGGCAAAATACCTTGAACTTGCTCCAGTATTGGAAGCACTATGGATTGTGGGAGATAATAGTTCTGGTTCCATGACATTTGCTCCTGCGACAATTGCTCCGGTCTAACTTTGCCATGTTAATCCTAAACCTAAACCTAACCCTAACCCTAACCCTAACCCTTATCCTAATCTTCACATTGTCCTGAACAAAAAACCAAATCATGACCTTGACCTTAACCTTTGACCTTTCGAGATATGGACGGAGGAGCAAACGTCGCAGGAGCAAATGTCGTGTCACCAATAGTTCTACACCACTAACCTTTGATATTGAAAACATCGACCAGGATGGAAGAAACTCCAGGATGGATATCCTAGAAAAAAAGAAACACAAAGACAGAGTAGACAGAAATATTATCAGAGAGAGAGATGAATATTTGTATACAAAAAGAAATGGAGAGCTGCTTGCAAGGGGAATCACAGGGTTGCAATTTGAGAACAATTAAAAAAAACTTAAAATTCATATTTCTTAACCTTCATCAATACAACAGCATACAATACAATAACTTTAATAACAAAGTGCTCTTACAAACTGAGTTCTGTTTCACAGCACTTTACATTTATTGCATTTTCTTATACTTTCCACTGATCCGTTTCTCTCATTTTTCTGCCTCTATTAACACTATCTCGATGTCAGGTTGAATCTCCCTTCAAAGATTAATTTGTGAATACTTCCACAGGGATGACTTTATGTTAACTTTTAACTCACCACGATAGCACTGAGTGCCGACACTGCATGATCCTGCTTCAATGTTCCCTTTATCGTCTGATCGATCAAGTCATATAGACCCTTACTCAATGCTGCAAAAAGAGTTCAATCATTGTTCTTCATCATACATTATTCGTTATTTTGTTAATATTAATTTTTAATCTGGTCACTTTAATAAAATTTAATTTAAAAAATGAGCACATATTAGTATTTTCTTCCTTATTTGCTTCTTTGCTTGGCTGGCACCATTTGTTCCATCCACTTCTATCTCTGATTATTTGTAATGTACCATATTTTTTTCTGTTACCAGTCTGCCCCATGTATTTGATACAATGTCTCCCCCTGTTTCTCCTTCCATCAGTTTTTCCAATCTATATGCCACTTATTGGCCTTCCCTTCTCACTGGTTGGCATACAAACTAAAATTGTTTTTTCCCTATGATCTTAAGAGAAGGGATTTATCAATTAGGTTACTGCGATTCATCCACAATTTAACAAGTCTTTTAAAGACCTCATTGCCAAGACAAAATTGCTAAACAAATGGCTTGATAAATGTAGAAGTAATTCAGTGAAAATCTATTATATACTAACAAGCATTTTTCTGCTTTGCCCTCTGTAGTACAGGCCTAATAATGCACATCTGACTACAATATACTGTATAAGCTAATATTTTCGTGAATGAGACTCCAAGACATATTCGCACATCGCTGCTTTCACGAATGGCCGACCTAGGCCCAGGCCTAGCAATCTGTCTATCTAGCGATAAACAATACACACCCGCACCACCACTCTAGTCAGTCACACCATGCTGCATGCAAACTATACATTTCCCTGGTCCATGTTGATGTGGCATTATATTCGCGTGGTGTTAAATTCGCGATCGGCAGGTTACTTGCGAAATTTGCGAAAATAAAACCCTCACGAAAATTTCAGCTTATACAGTATTTGCTTGTCCTTGGACCTTGCACAATACTGCTGCCCCATGCATTGCTATTCAAATTGGACACCTTTATCTTTGGAATTAAAAATTCTGTGTCTTCTTCCTTTGTTAAAATAAATTATCTTTTTTCTTTATGAATAAAAAGCATCCGGTATAATCTCTCAAACACTGGACTTCACTGCCTAATTTAACTATTCTTCTACATGTACAAGTGCATGAAGTCCACAAAATTTCCTTAACGGTAATGGTCTTAATGGTTCATAGCATGCTGTAAATGCTATTGCTATTATTATTTATTATATCCCTTCTATAAATATTCATGAGTATTCTAAATACATGATTGGTCAATTGGTGCTCACGTGATAAAATATAATTTCACTAGGAAAAACAAATCACTGCCAGAGCTCCGAATAGCCTTAACAATTTTTTCCTGGGCTGAACTTGCGCATGCTCTACTGTATAAGCTGTTATTTTCGCGTACAGAAATTTTCGCGAATGGCAAGGTCCAAGACAATTTCGCAAGATGTTGTTTTCGCGGTTTGCCAAGGTCAAATGACCAACATCACCAGTATTAATTCATAAGACTGATATAATTGCTAAAGATTATAAGGCTACTAATTGAAGAGGTCTTGCATGGAATTTGAACATAAACTCTGCCATGTAAAAATTGGTTAGACTCTTCCAAAAATTTGGCTTAAATTTCACTTTAATTGTAGCTTCAGCGGAAAACTCAAGCCACAATTCAATCTGCAGTAAAAGCAATTTGTATTTTTTTATTCAGTTTAATTGTTTGGTTGGATTCCTATTTCAGAAAGTTGGTTATGGTGTCAAAATATAAATTTATATAAATTTATATCAATACATCCTTCCTTCTCAAACACGTATAGTCATGTGACTCATGAATATTTATGAGTTATGTGAATAATCAGAGAAATTCAATAATTTGACACTAAAATTGAATTATTGCAACAGGAATTCAATAAAAATCCTATTCAATGAAAGAATATAAATGTCTTTTACTGGAGGATGAATTGAGGCATAAAATCTTAGCTTTGAGAAGAATAAAAGTGAAATTTAAACCAATTTTGGAAGTACAAGTATCTAACCCAACTTTTACCTAGTGAAATTTATGGACATATTGAGGTGAACTTCAAATGTGATTGTGGCGATGTAACGTCCAATACTAAGTATTCCTACTGCAATGGCCTATACATGCCTCATTTTTTTTGTTGGGTGAATTATTGCAGCCATAAAGAAGTGGCAATATTTTCGCGAGCTGTTAAATTCGCGTCCCAACATCAACTCGCGAAATTCGCGAAAATTAAACCCTCGCGAAAATAACAGCTTATACAGTATTTAATATTTTCTTCCAAGGCACTACTGCACATGCTCACTGTTCACTGACAAAATTTGTGTCAAATTCCAACGCGCAGATGACCCGCTAAGCGAGTCCTTATACGGACTGCTCATAACCTTGCCGCCTGCAGTATCGGTGCAAATCACTGGTACTTTAGCCCCGTGCTATACAGTGCTCGATCCAGATCAGCTGGTAGCTAATCGGTTCAGATCAGATATGTACATGTAAACAAACATGGCGGCCTCCGAGGAAGTTCGCTTTAACCTCTTACAATGGGCAGATATCAATGATTTTAATGCTTCCACTGACAGTTCAAATACGAAGAAAGTGTTCAAGTTTGGTTTGGTTGTTTTTCGTGAATTCTGTAGAGTGACTCAACGTCACTTTTGAGGAACTTTCAAATCAATATTTTTTTAAATTTTTTTTTAAATCAGTAGTAAAGGAAAGATATAAAACAAATATACCAAGCATTTAGTTCGAAACTGTAGTGGAAATTATATATCTTCGGAGAGACTGGCAAAAGTTACTATTTCTTCCTCGGGGCTTCGCCCCTCAGAAAAAAAATAGTACCATGCCAGTCCCTCCTCAGATAAATAATTTCCACTATACTTTCTCACAGCTTTGTATATTTGTATAATATCCTATCCAAGGGCTGGAGTCTATAGAACAGGGGAGGGGCGCATTATACACCAAGTAGGCTTCAGTCATCCCCCTGGGTTTGACAGGCAGACGCTCTACCGACTCGCCCCCTAATACATGTAGTTCCGTAAATGCAAGTAACTAGAGGGACCTATGAATTTAAATTCATCGCAGGGACAGGACAGTTTATCCTCAGGCACAAGCCCACTTGTTTGGATACCAGACCCTGGCTTTTCCTTCCTTCCGGATCACTTTCCTTACCCCAGAAAAAATACAGTATTTTCATTAATCAAACCATTTTTTTTTTTTTTAACTTCATCATGCATCCCTAAATATCTCATCTGATAGAATGGTAACAAAACTGCTTTCCCATTCAAGGGCACTTAATACGCTAATGTATCGTTCTCATCATTAAAATGATAACTGTTCTTATTCTTATTCTCTCCCTTTCTTGCAATTTACTTTTGGCATTTTGATTTGGGAGAGGCAGATGCCCTCTAAAGATGGGTCACTTGTCCCAAGTTTCCCATTCCATTTTTCTGTTCCACATTCGCATCCCGAGAGGTTGGTCATGTATAATTTTAACCCCTCCTTTAAAATAAAAAATAAACACATCTCTAAAATCTAAAATCCAACAGTGATACTGTTCACCCTGTTGTTAATATCAAACTTTCTTTTCAAACATGTGACTCTCACACTTTTTTGTGTTTTCTAATTTCTCCTTTGAGAGACAGGAAATCGGTTACAATCAGGATGTCATCGTGTGCCATAAAGGGATCCTGGCTTAGGCTCCTATCTAGCTTCCTGGAAACGACTCTCATAGCTGATGAAAGATTACTTACCATGGACACTCCCTGTGATGATCCCATCATCTGAGGCCTCCGTTATCCTACTGCGGCAGAATTTTAAGCTAAGAGAGGAAGATGCAAGAATACAAAAACAGGGTTGCAATTTAGAGCCTGGGGAATTAGGTGGCACCCACAAATCAGAGAAAATTAAGTCGACTTAGGCTTACACTACGACTCTTGAAGAATTATTTGAAAAGTGCTTTAGCGAACAAGGATTATGTACATGTAAGTACATGTATTTCACAATTGGCATTTCTTCTATTTTCTTTTTTGTGTCATTCATTTCAGCCCATAACTACTAAATGTGAAATACTCAGCTTAGTATCAACTACTTTCTAAGGTAGATTACATCATATAAAGCATTAACAACTTGTTCAATTAAAGAGTTAAATTAAAGAGTTAAATTAAGATTGGACATAAAAGTTTAGCGCACAACTGCATTTCTGCCCTTCAACCCCACAGAACATGATTCCTCAAGCTTCACTGACAAATTGATTCTAATGAACTTTCTTAGAATAATTTCATGAAATACTGCTAAACATCAAGATGGAGGTGTTATTCATTCATGTTATCGAAAGAATCATTATATTTTCTCACGCTGCAAGAATTCATGCAGCGCTAATTCTTGCAGCATTGAGAAAGTATAACCAAGTCTCTCGATCTCACTAAGTAAGACAGTTTTAATCTGTTTTGACCATTTTGGAGGGGTAAGGGTGGGGCTTACTAATTCCCATATCTATGCTTAAACTTCTGCCCTGGTTCTTAATTTAACTTGGGATGATTCCATAAGCTGAAAAAGAAAGTTAAGGAAAAGAAAGAAATCAAACTGACACAACAACCATTCAGGTATATCACTTTATTTTCTTAGGTCTTGCACAGCTATGCTATTTCATCAAATATTTTTCTTGAAATAGAGGCATAATTCAATACATTAAAGTGAAGACATAACAATACATACCGTCAAAATTTCATTCAGATCATAAATAAACATGAAATTTCACTTCAGATATCTCACACATGCAAAACATTTTAATGGGACTAAATTCCGGTCATTTACACCTGGAAAATATCAAAGGTGCAATACATGTATTGGCATACAGATATTACATGAGGTTGTCCATACAACTGATGTAGACTATGTACACATTTCTACACACGGCTCACTTGATTATGAGTGTTATTCTAATGTTTCACTAATACATGTATTTTTTTCATGGGGAGGGGGTGTATCTACATGCAGAAAACAGTTCTAGATAATTTCTCTATACCGGTAAGAAGCTGGTGATGTATGTTATAAGTACATATTTACTCTTATAAATTTATAAGCAGGGGGTAAATGAACAGTAAACAAAAAGCAGTAAAGCAAATTGTTCATTAACCAAGTCCAGCTAAAACATAAAATGTGCAGTAAATTACAAATACACAATTAATAAACTGCATGATTTACATAGTAACTGACGATATGCTGGACGGTATGCTGGACGGTATGCTGGATGTTATGCTTGATGTTATGCTTGACAATATCACGGGTACGGCACACAAAGACCCCCCAAATTAACTTTCTGATCCCCAAAATGATGAAATGTAAACAGGGGCCTAGTGTACCCAGAGCCTTAATATTTTGTTCTGGACCCCAAAGAAAAAAAAAGTGTGAAGCCTCCATTAGACGTAAGAATTACACAATTTTTGCCTGCTTTATTATATGGTCAATTCCGGCGCAATGGACAAGACATTCAGAATTTTCTTTTTTTCTGATTTTTTAAAGACAGTTTCAAGCAAAATGAGGAGCCTTGAAACATATTTCAGTCAGTGATTCAGATGCATTTGAGCTATCAAGGACATTTATATCAAATTTCACACTTTTCCATGGGTGAAGAAAAATTTAACTCTTTTGGACATAACGGACATATAATAGACAAGGCATTTTGGCTCACAATGAACCCGTTCACAAAATCTGTGAGATTTGGGGTTCCTTGAGTATACATGCAGTTTAGCAGTAGGTACTAAGAAGAGCTTATTATCACACTCTAAACACAAATTGTAAAACCATGGAATTATACATTTCCTTGTCATAGCTGAAAATGTAGTGGAACGGACATGACAGATTTTGTGTAACGGACATGAAACTTTTGACTTTTGTCCATCTTTTATAAACCCCTACATGTACATCTTTGCTCTAAAAAGTTGGATTGGTCATGCAAAATTCTCATCAGTAATCTTTGTTCCATTCATCACAATTTGCTACCAAAAAATCAAATCAGAAATGCTTGTTTGAAATAATGCAACCCAAATGTTTTTGAGTTTTTAAAAGAAAATAATGCCTACAGGTTCCTCACTTCTGTTGATATAACCCCTTAATTTCAGAGCTTGTTGAGCTCTTTTGTTTGATACCAAATTTGTAATGGTAACACACGCATTCCTGGAGTTCTTGCCAATTTTATGATTTTTGGCTAGTGAACATTTTCAATGGCATTGCCCATCAAAGGCTTTTTGTAGCTTTACTTGTGTAAAGGATCTTTAAAAATGATCAGGGTACCTCACAAGTATGGCTGTAACTTATAGCCATTCTTATGAGATACCCTGATTATTTTTTTTCATAATAAGGATTACTTTAATACATACTAAAGGAATGAGTGGTAAGTTTTTCACCCTAAAAAATATATTTCTTCTCTTGCAGTGAGTAAACAATAACTAAACACTTAACTGTATGTCTGTAAATGACATTTCACAAAAAGGCCATTGAAAAAACTTGGGTGCCAAAACAATTTCTGAGATCTCATATCCCTTATTGCATGAGTGAGACAACATTTCCAAGAAAACACAGACCTGTGTTACATACAAAAATCTCCTTGGGAATAAGGAAACTACCTTTTTATATAGAAACCTTATTATACATGTACATGGGCTAATACATAATAGAATTCAAAGGAATGAGTTTGTTATACCAGTAATCGTGTTTGTATACATGTATACATGTATGTATAGAGGGGTGAAGAAATTTTCAACAGTGGTGATTGTGAAATAAAAAATCATTTAATTGACATTACAAGTATAGGTTTAATGTAGGCTGCTTTCAAGAATGTGAGCCAAAGGATGTCATTTCCATGTGACCTGCCCTATATAGTTTTGCTCATGGTTGGCAATTTCAATGTCCAAAAAAATATACATGTATATATTAATCATGATTACAAGTATTTTACATCACAGCAAATATACTGATTTGAACTACTGATTTTCCTCTTTAAAAAACATAAGATTTAAATCAGTGATTTAAGCCAACATCAGTAGGGGGAGCCCTGGTATTGATTTTAAGGGTTTCAGCATGATGTTCTGATACCTGAATGTTCCAACACCCTGTCCCATAACAGACTAAAATACAGGATAAATAACTAATTTCTTTATGCTTTAAAGAGAAAGTTGAGTACTGGGAAAGGTGGAAAAAATATTTGTGAGCTTTCTCATTCCTTTTATATCAGTTTGGAAGAACATCATACAGTGGAACCTCATTATAACAACCTCCTCAGAACCAAGGAAATTACCTTTTTATATCAAAACCTTGTTATATCAGGGCTAAAAATCAATAGAATACAAAGCGGGAATGGCAAAATTACCTTATTATAACACAAGTTTTTTTTAAACAGTGTTCTTTATAAGGAGGTTCCACTGTAGTAGAAATGTCCCCTGAAAGGGATTGCTCTTCAAATACCCTCCATATCTGAAATATGAGGAGGAGTAGCTAAGTGTTTGGCCCAACATTCATGCCACATGTGGGTGCAGTCCATAATACCCATTTCTGTGTCCAGTGCATGTGACTTTCAATAAGATTGAGACAATTTCTTGTCATTTTGATGATTCCAAAACCTCACATTATACACCAATTGTTATGTAGACATGACCAACCTTTCCCAATCGCTTTGAGATAGTTCCTTTCACAATGCAATCGCATGACCAGAAATCAACTTTTATCTTTAATCTAAATAAGACATTCAAATACTAAACAGTACAGTATCATTAGAACAAGTGACCATTACACTTTTGAGATTATTGTGCTTATTTGTGCCCCCTCCCCTTCCCTCTATTGTGACTAACAAGTTGAATTTGACCACATGAAAAAATTATGGTTGAGATGCACACTTAAACTTAAGCTCATGTACAGTTTTGGTAGCAAAAAGGAAATTGGAATAGTGTTTAACATAGTCTCATGCTGTTCTCCTTGTATTAAAAGATGTTTGAACAAGATCTTTTGGTATTCCATCAAAGATTTCTAGTGAATTTTAGTGCAAATACCTGTACGGAATGCTAGAACACGATTGACAACATGCTGCCCTACGCTAAGACCTTTCCACCCCAACGGCTCCCCACACAATCTTGGGGCTTCACATGGAGATAGAATGTGTGTCACTGTGTGTATACTACACACAATTCTCATAGGTTTTGCACATGTGTATAGTGTATAGTGCACGGCTGCAAGCTGCCATTGTTGGGAGTTTACATCCCTCGCCCAGTATCTAAATTATTTTTATCATTTTTATGCCTCTCATGTGTTTAATATTTCACTTAAGGAGGTGAAATCTTAACAGCATCTTAGTATTGCTAGTAGCTTGCTACATGTATTTATCAACAAAAATCCAAGAAATCTGATGGAAAGTTTTGAAGGGCTTATCAAAATTGTACATTGCCTTTAAAGATTGTAATAATTATTTTTCATCTCTACATCACAATTTCAAACAGGGTACAAAAAAGGTCATGGCTGTGGCTCAACTTAAGCCAAACCCCAGCTGGTCTTTAAAAAAAGAGAAGGTTGAGTTCTGGTAAAGTTGAAAAAAAATAATTTGTGAGCTTTTTCATTCTTTTTAGGTTAGTTTGGAAAAATATCAGAGAAGAAATGTTCCCTAAAAAGGATTGCTCTTCAGATCATCTCATATTTGAAATATGACTAGAAATAGCTGAAAAGTTTGGACCACACTTTCATGCCAAATGTATGCAGTCTCATGTACACATTTTGGTGTGCAGTGCACGTGGCTTTCAGCAAGATTAAGCAAATTTCTTATTTTCACAATTCAAGAACCTCAAAGTTTACATCCATTCTTATGTACTGGTACTACATAATGAACCTTTACCAAATGTTACAGATTCTTTCAAAATGTAATCGCTTGATTAGAACTCAACTTTATCTTTACTGCTCATCTGCAGGTAATCCACCTATTCTTGTATTTTACATCCACTTTAAAAAGAGCCTCCATTTCTGTAAAATATACCTCTTTGTGAATAAGAGATCTTTTTTAGATTCTTTATAGGGTTAATCTTTCTTTATATTTATTTCCCCCTTTTCTCAAGAGCTCTTTTAGATTACTGCAAGGTCTCTGAACAAAGCCAAAATGCTCTGTGGCCCAATGTATTTCATTGGTATCATTTTTACTTGCAGTAAAGCTTATTTGGTGAGATAATCTACTAGAAAATAAATGAATTATTCAACTAGAAATGATAGAATAAAGCAAATACAACCCGTCGTCTCAGTCAAAACCACCAATAAGTCACCAGTACACGCATGGACCAGTATCAAGTTTTCAACCATGTCTATTTTCTAAAACTTGAGATTCATTTCTCAGCATTACAATAATATGTCTGACTCTCCTGGTAAACTTTACCAGAGCCTACTTAATGTAAGAGTAAATATTAGGTTTATCAGCAATCAATAACATCAATTCATATAAGGAATCAGGTATTACCTTGGAGCAACTCAGCATTAAAAATGCACATTTGTCATGAAAATTACAACTCCGAAAAAAATTTGACATGGGTAGAATGATGATCAAAATACTGACTTAAAAAGGAAAAGCTATTGTTTCAACATAATTTTTTTACCCACTAAAGTGGAAACTCAATATAACGAGGACCCTGGGACCAGTAAAATTACCTTGTCATATCAAGAAACTTGTTGTATCAGAGCTCTTTATAACAAGTTTCCACTGTATTTACTATTTGCATTGTTGCTGGGTTTGTGATTCACTGGTGGTTTTGAGCCTTCTGTTCAAAAATACGGACTTTGTAAGTTTGTAGACACGAGTCAGTAGTCAATGTATATACACAGTGAGTTTCAGGAGTCTCAAAAAGGTGTGAACAAATGTCCAAACTAAATGGATCCCTAAAATTGTGGTTAGCATCACTTTGACCATGTACATGTAACCCATAAAAAAAGGAGGAAGTTTCAAAAGAATCCATACTATTGTAGAGCTTTCGTGGTCTAGTGGATACGTCACCAGACTGTGGATCTCATGGTTCTTGGTTTGAGTCCTGCCGCGGCACTAATGTCCTTTGGCAAGACATTAATCTACATTTGCCACTCTCCACCCAGGTGTAGTAAATGGGTACCTGGTAGGAATTTATTCCTTGAAAGCTTTCAGCACCTTATAGGGCAACTGGGCTAAAGCCAGGGTAATAATACTACTTTGGCACTTAGAAACATTGTATTAAGCGCAATATAAATGTTATGTATTACTATTATTATTATTATTATTATCCAATATTTTTCCAATTCTGACCATAAATAAAGTAGTGTGCCTGATCAAAACAAACTACATGTATATCATGAATCTACAACTATGCCACTCATTCGAGCCTCTTTTTTCAGAAAGAAAATAGTTTATAAACTTAATAAAATGGAGAAAGGGATGTCTTCACTAAAAAAAACAAGCGTGTGCAGCTGAGAAACTTTGAATTTTTCTCTGCATATTGCTACATATACATGTCCTATTAATCTGAAATACTAGGCAAAACTTTTTCTCATTTTCATCATTCTTTTTATTTTCATCAAAATAACTTTCCATTTTTATCAATGATTATTAGGCCAAGCTTTGAGAGGACTCTACATATGTAGCAAAATTAAATAAGAAATCCCTCGTCATAAATTCTATTTTACTTCAAAGCAACGACACTTAACGTGCATATCCTAGCAAGTACTCAAAATACAGTATGTACCCTGGGCTTGGAGCAATCTTGTCTTGAAATAGCCTTATCAGTTTATAAGTAGGTCCCAAAAGTGACCCTCTATGACCTCTAATTCAAATTCCTGATAACAAATATATATTTTTTGTAGTTGTTAGAAAAAAGTGCCCTCAAAGAAAATATATTTAGGAGGGTTAATCCCTGGATATACTTAACAGGTACATGTAGGATACATGTTTTGTAATTGATAAAACTTGAGGAAACTAAACCTCAGTGATTTGGTAATTGAAAAATTCAAGGGGTGGGGAATTTAAGTCCATGAAGGCTTTCATGAAGCTGGATGGAGCCCCTTTTTAACTGCCTACACAAATTGTGAGGATATCCTACTAACATTTTCAATTCATTACTGAAGAGTCTTTGTTCATTGACTTTGCTAAAAAATAAAAAAAAATTAAATAAAAGTTTATATACAGGCAAACCCCATTAAAGCCAGGAAGTTTGGCCCATTGTATTTTGCTTGTTATAATAAAAGTTTCATATATAAGAATTGTCTGTTTTTTGTTTGTGTGTCAGAAGAATTTGTTTGAAGAATTTACATTTATTGTAACAGTTTTGCCAGTTTGCCTGTACATAAATCTTTGGTTTACTGTTATCTTTATCAATTAGAAATAACATCACTTTTCTATTCAACATGTACTACAGATGTTTCTTGAGTTTATACTCTTAGAAGAAATTTTCATTACAGTCAAATCTTCATTCACAATAGCAGTAGTAAATATCCACATTTAAAAATGCACCACAGTTTCGTTATTTTTGGTCCAAGAAGTACATGTATCACAATGGTCACAAATATTCAGCTTTCCTAAAATCCGCATCATAAAGTTTTCTCCATTCTGTTTGGCTCAATATCTTTCATCAATAATGAATCCAAATTTGAAAACAAATTCCTCACTTCACATTGAGTTGCAATTGAATCCAAAAACAGTGAACTTAAAAAATCTGTATATTGAACACAATGAACACAATGAACTGAAGGTTTTATGCAAAGCGTCATCAGTGTCATGGACATGTAGGAGCAAAGTTTCATCTGTGGCATCCACCGACAGTTTCCTTGTGGAGCTCGACATTTTGGTGTTCAGATCTGCTTCTTGAAGACTGTTTGCCTAGGTGTCACATCTGGAGCAATATGGAGTGCAGCAGCCTGCCATACATTCCTCCTGCTGTGCTGATGAAAATTCAACATGGCTTAGATTGTGATGGAGGAAGTCACAGTATCAGCCAAGTCCGTCAAAAGCATATCAGAGGACGTCTGCCATCTCCTCAGGTAATGTAACTTTGTAAGCAAATGTCAAATGTCAAAACTTCCAAGAACAGGCCCTTTCATAATACTTTGCAGTTGATTCAGATTCAGAGGGAACAACTGGAATCAGATGTAGGATGCTTCTGTCCCATGGGAAGAATAAGGGCGGAGGTATCATTGTTCAGTGTCTATTGGCTAGCAACTTTCTAATCAGAAATTCTGACAAATCATCTCCCGTTGAAAGTTGCCTTTACTGCAAAGTATTTCATAATGGGTATTTTCTCCCTCATCATTTTGTTGGCAAACTATAATGGTCATGTAGATTTGCTGACGAATTCCCAAGAATACATTCACTACTGTCATCATGCCATCACAATCACAAGTATCATGCCCAGCCTTTAATGGATATGTCGATGCATATCCACAAGTTGAAATGTAGATTGCTTTGAAGTCGACTTTGGCGGCAACAGTATATCAGTTTTTCTGCACTCCCATGGGCTGGGTTAAACTGCGCTTGATATTTCTGGAGCAAAAACAAGTTATTTTTTTTCATTAACTGCTACACATCTAAACATACAAAATTGATGACGACCCAACAGGAACTTAGGTTGTGATGGATAACAGCTCCATCCATTTGATCTCGTAATTTCTCATGCTTGACAGTTACTATTGATCTTAGAAGTTGGAAGACAGACCTTATAATAGATTTGGAGTAGAACTGACATTTTTTTTACAGAGCAAAATCGGCAAAAGCAACACTTCCTCATAATTTTCCAATGGCAGACAAGGGCAGTCGTGATGCCAATGAAAAGCTGTTGTTACTAAAGGCAGCTCTCTGCAAGCTCAATTTGATACGCATTTTTAGAACAGCCATCAGCCAGCCAGGTGCCTACGTTTACCCATTTGCATGATGCAGCGGCCGAACGAGGAATGCCTCTGCAGCTCTGGAACAAGATGCTTTGCCTTTGACAATTAACCTCTTGATAATTCGACCCTCACTGACGATGTTGAGGTGTGCTGGCGCTGAACTCAGCTAAGCCACTTACTGACCTGACCAGGACAGACCTCAGTGGTGAGCGAATTGGATTTCAGATCACACATCGTTTATGTGACATATTGTGGGAAGCTCTTGTTGCGTGTCTCGCTCATTCATTTTGAAGTAAATCGACTGCTCTACCGTGTCTACTTATCTGTACTCCACAGCCTGCTCCTGCAAGGTATTAGAATGTAGACACGATGTTTTCGAATCAAATCACGGTCATCTTTCTCTGCTGATAGATACTGACACATCACATGCAAAGTGCTGAAATGAAGTCGTGCAGTGCAGTGTTGCTGCCCGGCCCGCTTGTCTAGCAGTAGCAGCGCGCCGTCGTCTTCACACACACGTACACTTGCAGTGATGGTTGAGTGCGTGCCGGTGATCATGGCGGGTATTCTTCATCAACTCGATAGTTCATACACATAGAAAATTGAGATTTCCCCCTCAGACATGGCAAGAACTCCATCATTTTTATCACGAAAGGTATCTCTAACATTTTTTACTTCAAACAAGAATAGGAATGTCCTATTTTATCGACAACTTACAACTCGTTTCGGCCACTTTTCTCCCAGCTTTTACAGGTCTCGTCGTTGACTGGAAAACTCGCCATGTTGACTTCGCAGATAATTTAGCTAGCTCGCTCACGCTATGCGCATGCGCATCATATCATCCGGTATAAATAGAGGTAACGATATACGGTCATCACTGAATAAAAAAAAACAACTTGAATCCATAAATTTTCCCCCTTTTTTCCAGCTTAATCTAAATGTGTGTGAATGTAATTTGGTGTTACAGTGGAGGCAACGAAGAGATAAATTCTTTCTTTTCCATATTAATTTTAGTGGCGGATCCAAGGGGAACATGTCCCCGACCAAAATAGAACATTTTTTTTTTGTCAGATAGGAGCATATAGCTGCGCACTATCAATGTGTAAAATGATTAGCAAAGAAGTAATTTTGACAATTTCAAGAAGTAAAATTATACAAAACATGAAATTTAAGGCTAAAAAAAGGGTACGGTGCGAGCGTGGACTTCAACTCTTGAAACCTAGTCACCGCGCAGTGCCGAGTTCGCCCTAGTGCCGAGTTAGCCCGACCCCCTATCACTTGAAAATGTAATGACTTTAGTGCACCGGCCCCTCCCCCCCCCCCTCCCCCCCCCCCCTCTCCCCCCCTCCCCCCCCCCCCCCCTCCCCCCCCTCCCCCCCCCAACTGATCCACAACTAAGCCTCTCTTTAGGTAGATGGGTTTCACATTAAGTAATACACTAACAAATTCTCATAACAATACAGCGGGGTTCAGTTTTATCAGGGAGATGGGAGTTTTCTGGCACAGTGGATTATCTGTCCTCGATCGATCATACACCATGCATGCACATGAAAAACCCCCATTTCCCTGCGCTGCACCCCATCCCAAATCTTGCAGCTAACAACTAAAACTTAACCTTTATACTATAATACCAAAACTTATCTTAATTACTCAAATTTTCCTTTTAAAATTTAGTTTGAAATCTTGGCCCTGATAATTGGAAATCAATTCTTCATTAATTTTCTTCAGCAATTGGATTTTTCGCCTATCGACCCATTCAATTATCTATCATATTTTACATATTTTCGTATTAAAAAAAGCCATCAAAATCAGCTTTACATGCAGGAATTGGTTGGGATTTACTTTCTTATTCAAGGGAGCAGGGTCGATAAAGGTCACATAGATTCAAGTGTGTCCTAACAATCTGAACTTTCTATAAAAGAAAAAGCAAAACCTCACTAAACAATGTTGGATAATTTTACTGATATTTTATGTCATTGGTTGAATTTTGAAAGCTAACAATTATTTTTTCAGCCCTTAACTACAGTGGGTGATTTAGGGTGGCAATTCCGGGTTGTACCCCCGCCCTCCCCCCTTGAAAAAAAAGTATACATTTGCCCCCCCCCCCCTTGAAACTAATAATTTGTCGTTGTTGTTGTTGCCTGTCAGAGAATTTTTAATGACCAAGAGAGCCCAAAACGTGTGATAACCTTTTGTGTGCCCCCCCCCTTTACAAAATCCTGGATCCGCCCTGAAAATGTAATGAGTTTGTGCACCCCCTCCCCCCCCCCCCCCCCCCCCCCCCCCTCTCCCAACTGATCCACAACTAAGCCTCTCTTTAGGTAGATGGGTTTCACATTAAGTAATACACTAACAAATTCTCATAACAATACAGCGGGGTTCAGTTTTATCAGGGAGATGGGAGTTTTCTGGCAGAGTGGATTAGCTGTCCTCCATCGATCATACACCATGCACATGAAACCCCCATTTCCCTGCGCTGCACATCCCAAATCTTGCAGCTAACAACTAATACCAAAACTAATCTTAATTACTCAAATTTTCCTTTTAAAATTTAGTTTGAAATCTTGGCCCTGATAATTGGAAATCAATTCTTCATTAATTTTCTTCAACAATTGGATTTTTCGCCTATCGACCCATTCAATTATCTATCATATTTTACATATTTTCGTATTTAAAAAAGCCATCAAAATCAGCTTTACATGCAGGAATTGGTTGGGATTTACTTTATTTAAGGGAGCAGGGTCGATAAAGGTCACATAGATTCAAGTGTGTCCTAACAATCTGAACTTTCTATAAAAGAAAAAGCAAAACCTCACTAAACAATTTTGAAAGCTAACAAATATTTTTCAGCCCTTAACTACAGTGGGTGATTTAGGGTGGCAATTCCAGGTTGTACCCCCGCCCCCCCCCCCCCCTTGAAAGAAAAGTATACATTTGCCCCCCCCCCCTTGAAACTAATAATTTGTCGTTGTTGTTGTTGCCTGTCAGAGAATTTTTAATGACCAAGAGAGCCCAAAACGTGTGATAACCCTTTTGTGTGCCCCCCCCCCTTTACAAAATCCTGGATCCGCCCCTGCTTAACTGTATAACCAAAACCATTTGACTCACAAGTCAGTAAAATCATACCTGATTTTGTTATTTGCTAAATAAATTTATGTATCTACCTATTATTGCTAGTTTGGTCCAAACTACGCTACCACCGAGAAACTAAAAGTCACATTCGCGCACGCCCCACCCCCGTATGACGCCTTCCCATAGTCACATGCGCGAGCGCACGCCCGCCATCTTCCTCTAACGAGCTGCCAGAGACAACGTTTAGGACATGTTGCTGGGCAAGGAGAGGGGACGGAGGGAGGGACATAGGTAGATACATAAATTTATTTAGCAAATAACAAAATCAGGTATGATTTTACTGATTTACTACAATAAATTAATGTATCTACCTATTATTGCTAGACTAGCACGGATAAAAATCCGGGGTGGCATGTCCCAAGGGAAGAAGACTAACGGGGGTCAACGGCAGAAGATGCCGCCCTCAAAGACGAAGTCGCAAACTGCACTTCTCCTGAAGGAATGTCCTTCAGATAAAAAGAAGTGAAAGAGTTAGGAGACCGCCAAAAAGCGGCCCTCAAGATGTCTTCTAGGGCAATGCCCTGAAAAAGCACCCAAGAAGTACTAATGCTTCTGGTATCATGCGCTCTAGGTTTGCTATCCGCGAGAAGGGCCTCTGGGCCAGCGGCCTGGATGGCCTCGACAATCCACCTAGAGATGGATTCTCTAGAAGCAGGGGAGAAAGGTTCGCGAGTAATGAGAAAAAGTTGCTCGTCCGAGCGGCAATCTTTGGTTCTGTCTAAGTACCATTTTAGCGCCCTCACCGGACACCAGACTTTGTCCTCCTTGACTGAGGAGAAGTCTGACAGGGGGCTGAGAAACACCTCAACCGATCCGGAGGAAGCCGTCTGGTTTTTGGCTACAAAGGAGGGCTTGGGGATAAGGCGAACACCTTGCCTTTCCCAACGGATATGACCAAGAGAGGTACAAAGAGCATGAAGAGAGCTTCTTCTTTGCCCTGAAGCTATGGTGATAAGAAAAATGGTCTTGACAGTCACATGATGGAGAGAAGCCTTGCTCATCGGTTCAAAGAGAGGCTTTGATAGCGCGTCCAGAACCTTAGGAAGGCTCCAAGCAGGAGACAGCTTTGGATTTGCTGGTCGTTGTAGGAAAAACGATCTCAGCAACTTAGTCAGGTAATGGGAGCTAGAAACTCCCGAGCCGTCCGGAAAGCCAACAAGAATGGCAGCAATGGCAGAGCGGTATCCACGGATAGTGGAAAGAGATCTACCCTTATCAAATAAGGAGATCAGAAAATCTGCAGTAGTGCCCACAGAAGCCTCACGGGGTGAAACCCCGAGGTCTTCACACCAAACTGAAAAGGCTTCCAGACGGGAGTTGTAAAGAGATCTAGTGGAATCTCTACGACTCTGGACTATAAACTGAGAGGCTCTCTCAGAGAGTCCCGAAGCTCTAGCGTCTCCCCCGATAACGGCCAAGCGGTCAAGTGAAGGACCTCGGGCCGATGATGGAGGATCCCGGACAGAGGCTGGGACACAAGGTCCGGCCTCAGTGGAAGTGGAAACGGCTGTCCCGCCAGGAGGGACAGGAGTAGAGGAAACCAAGGTCTCCTCGGCCAGCGTGGGGCTACTAACAGGACCCACGCTTGATCCTCCTTGATCTTTCTCAGAACCTGAGGGATCAAAGGAAACGGAGGGAAAGCATACTCTCGAAAATGTCCCCAATGGAGAGCGAAGGCATCGAGTGCCCAAGCCTCCGGGTCCCGTACCCGAGAACAGTACCTCGGAAGACGGTGGTTGAGAGTGGTCGCAAACAGATCGATCTCTAGCGGCGCCCAAGTAGCGCGGAGAAGATCGAAAACCTCCTGATGGAGGGACCACTCGGATGGGAGACACTTGCCCCGGGACAGAAAGTCTGCTATAAGATTCTCTTGTCCGGGAATGTAAGAGGCTATCGGGACAATGTTGTTTGTCCGACACCACCTCCATAACTGGGCGGTAAGGAGTTCAGGGAAACTGAACGAGTTCCCCCCTGACGATTGATGTAGGCAGCAACCGTGGTGTTGTCCGTAAGGATAAGCACGGAGTGCCCCACAATCGTGCGCCTGAATTGGCGGAGCGACATGAATGCCGCCAGCATTTCCAGTACATTGATATTGGGAAGAGTGTGCAGATGAGACCAGTCCCCCGAAATCATCTCGTCCCCACAATGGCCGCCCCAGCCCAGAAGGGACGCACCCGTCGAGATGGACACTGACGGAAGAGGGGTGCGGAGAGGCTTGCCTCGAGCAAGAAATGTCTCGTCTGCCCAGGGGGCGAGAAGACGTCTGATCTCCCTCGGTAATGGAATCCATACTCTGAGGGAGTCTACGCTCGGCGAAAAGAAGTTCAAAAGGTGCCACTGGAAGGGCCTCATCAGAAGTCTGCAGTCTGGCAGTACCTCCACTAGACTTGCGAGGTAGCCCAGAAATTGAAGCCAGCGCTTGGCCCGTATCTTGCGAGAAAGACGCAAGGACCGAGCAGCTGACGTAATCGTCCGAATTCTGTCGCGGCTGGGGTGGGCGACCTGATTCGGGATGTCTATCTCCGCACCTAAGTACACTGGGGTACGGGTGGGAGACAGCTCCGACTTCTCCCAGTTGACTATAAATCCTAGCTCCTGAGTAGTCTGGAGCAGGAGGTGCAACTGGTCTCGGAGCACAGGATCTGAATGTGCTACCAGGAGCCAATCGTCCAGGTAGACAAAGAGTCGGAGACCGCGATTCCTTAGGAAGGCGGCTAGAGCTGACACTACCCGGGTGAAGACACGGGGAGCTGGTCTCAGCCCGAATGGTAGGGCACGAAACCTGAAAGTTTCGCCTTGGAAGGCGAATCCCAATAGATCCCGCGAGCGTGGATGTATCGGGATATGGAAGTATGCGTCCTTCAAATCTAGCGAAATCGCCAAATCTGTCCGCTCGATTGCCGGCAGAATGGACGCTAGTGTCTCCATCCGGAAGTGTTCCGGAGGGATAAAGGTGTTGATGACCTTCATATTGAGGATCATCCTCAGCTTCCCTGAGCGTTTTGGGATCACAAAGATCGGGGAGAGACACAGATGTGGGTGGTCTCTCACCTTCTCTATAGCGCCCTTCTCCAGCAGCAATCGTATCTCGGCCGAGATATGCTGCTGATGAGGAGCGGACGAGACTGGCGGGCGGATACGGATGGCGCCGTGCGGGACGGGCTCTGCAAGTTCTATGAAGAAGCCGTCTCGCACGACTGAGAGAACGAAGCCGTCCTCGGTAATTGCTTCCCAAGCGGGAAGGAAATACCGTAGTCGTCCGCCTACCTGGTGATCCACTGCTCGGGGCGCACCCTCAAAAGGCCTGCTGGGGCTTGGCCGGAGCCTTGCCGCGGGCCCTATTACTCCCCTTACCTCTGGGAGAGTCCCTACCTCGAGCAGACTTGGGCTGCTGACCGGTAGGTAACGCCACGCGAGGTGGAGCCGAGCTCACCCGCTGATGGCGTGGGAGGGGGGGCACCGACGTCCTAGCCTTCGGCTTAGGAGGTTGAGCCGGCTGACGTGGACGGAATTGCCTCGACAATTCAGCCGCCTGCTTACGGGAGTCGATCTCGCGCTGAAGAACAGCGGCGAACTGACCCCCAAACAGATGCTCCCCCGACTGGGGAATCCCCGCCAAGAGGGAGGGGATATCCCTCTCCAGAACCCCTAAGGACGAGAGAGCAATCTCTCTCCTAGAGTTCGTGGCCTGGACAGCTGCAGCAGTCAGCTGCGACCACAGAGATCCTGTCAAAACAAGCAGGATCTCATCCAAAACCAAGCCGTCAGACTCGGAAACCTGAAGTTCCCGAGACCTGACCCTGAGGCTGATTAAAGAGCCTAGGTAGGCCGTGAGCCGCAGGCCAGATCTGGCGTGGGTCTCAAAGTCACGTGCCTGCCTATCCTTGGCTGTGTAACTCCTACTCTTGAAGTTCACGCCAAGTCTCGCCCCGACATGCCCGATGTCAGGCGAGAATTTCTTCGGTTGGAAAAACCCAAGTGAATCTTGGGGTCGGAAAGCGTATTCCTTGGCAAAGGGACGCTTCCTACCAATTGAAGCCTCAGGCAGCGACAACTGTTCAGCTATGCCCTCATAGGCAGTCTTGAAATCGTCAGTAAGGGGTATCCCCGATGAAGGGGCCCTTTGCCTGAAGAGAAGAGAAGCCTGAGCCGAGTCCGGCTGGGCCGGCGGGAAAGTCTCAGGTAAGTATCTCTCCAAAAGAGCCTGCGCGTCAGCTGCCAAACCACGAGGGGGTTGGGGGACCGCACTGGCTTGTGACTCGGAATCAGAGTCAACATCAGGGTCGGCTATGTGGGAAACCTGGCCCCAGGGGGGCGGGTGCATCCACGAGCCGTAAGTCTCCTCACCGGGAGGGGCGCCAAGCGCCGCCGGAGTAGGAGCAGCTCTGACCGGGCGGCTCTGCGCCTGCCGGGATCGAGCATGACCCTCAAGGGGCCAATCATGACCGGATAGTATTGATCTGTCATGAGCAAGAGGCTTTTGACAGCCTGGAACCTGTAAATTAGGACCGGATATCGGCAAACCGGGGTCGGATACCGACAAACCGAGACCGGAAACCGATAACTCGGAGTCGGATCTCGTCGAACCGGAACCAGGTATAACCGGGTCAAGGTTCGAATCACCCAAGTCCACGGACTGGTCAGTGTCCGAGGGGGGGTCCGTGCCACCCGCGGTCGACTGGGAGGTAGCGGGTAACCACCCGCTCTTCTCCACAACTATCTTCAAAAAACGAAGAAGTTCCGCCTGATCGACCGCCGAAGGAGAAGGGTCTGGCGTCTTGGAAGAGGCCTTGCACTTCTTCCTAGTCGTAGTCATAGGTGTACCCGAGGCAACCTTGGACTTTGACTTAGAGACTTGGCCGAATGGTGCCCTTTGGACTTCTTGCAAGGGGGGCAGAGCCCTCCGGCAAAGAAGTCGGCACCTCGGCCGTACCCGAGAGGCCGTGCTTGGCAGGGCGCTCGGATGATCTCTCACGGCTACGCTTGGCCCGTTTAGAACGGGGGGTAGCCGTCTCCGTGGTGACTAGGGCTGAGTCAGGGCTAGCCGAGTCACTAAGAGTATATAGAACACTGGAAGGAGAAGCTCCAGCGTCTTTGCTCAGGTGGGAGCCAGTGGTCGGTGCCCCGACGGCTCCCCCTGAGCGGACATGAGTGCCAGTGGCCGGTAATCCGGCGACACTCACGCCCTGAGATCGGGGGCCAGTGGTCGGTAATCCGACGACCCCCTCGCCGGGACTGCGAGTCCCGACTGTTGTTGTAAAGCCGAGCCCGGCCGCTGCTGGGCTAGCAAACAACGAGGTGCTTGTCCCTGTCCGAGACCCACTGATCGCAGGGGTCCCTAACTTACCTTTCGTCGACAAGCCTGGGAAAATAATCCCTGAACAAGACGACGATTTCACGCCCATACCCCCGGTAGTTAGTGTACTGCTTATCATCGGAGATGAAACCGTGAAACTAACTTCCACCGTGTCAGCCTGCACACTGGCGGGGCTGGTACGGGTAACAGCATTCAAAGGAACAGACGAATTCATACTGATCCTGAAATGATAAGAAATAAGAGACAAGAACGTAAGGGTGTAAATAAATAATTAGCACGTAGTATTTCTAAAGAAAATACAAGTACAACTAAAAGCGTTACCTACGAAGGGAACAAAAAACAACACCCCGGGGGCTATGCACGAACAGCCAACAAGGGAAAACCCTAACGAAAGTAAACAAAGCGCTAAGCAGCGGATTGCTAGCCCAGCGAATGTGCGTAAAGCTATGTTGCCGGGAGGAACGAAAGGGGAAGAAAGGCGAGACAGAAATTGAACTAATTTCCTGTCTAACAAAATAAAGTGACTGGGAAGTCCGTTCCACCAAATTAACTAGCACATCAATGATGTGGCGCTCATCCGGCATGCAGCAAAGAAATTGATGCAATTTGTACTTTGAACACAGTAGACATTGTAATGAATCGATGAAATGTATTGGTTACATGCATGTACAGATGATGAAGTGCCTATTGCAGATCTGGCTAAATGTGGTTTTGGAAGGAGACAGTGACATGTAGATATGAATGAAAGTCTGGAAATTGACAACTCAAGTTGCACGACTTCAGTTAAAAGATTTTGGGGAATGTAAATTTTAATAGTTTTACTGTGTGACAGAGAAATTTGAAATAAAGCATAAAGTTAGTCAAGGTGAGGTATCTCTACCAACTGTGAAATCTTTATTGAGAGAGATTTGAAGGTTAAGATTTGTAATAAAAGAGAAAAGCACTGAATGATATAAGTTATGCATTGGTGTAAAAAAAGAATTTTAAGGTTGGGACATTTAAGGGTGGCTTCACTGCATTGTCCCTCACTGTTTCAAGTCTTTATTAGCTCATAACCCGCTATTGTTGACCACTGTCACTTCTGGGTTCTCGGTTCTGTCGATGATGTCGACAGAAATCATGTAGAAAGGTATAGCCTTTGAAATAATCCAGCAGCCATGGGTTTCATAATGGACAGGGCAAAGAGTTAAAATAAATTTTGTATAAATTACCATAAATAATTTTCTAGATAAAATTTCAAAATTCCGAGTAGAAGTTCAATGAACCTCATGAAAGTCTTCCTCAATAAATGAGGAAGAAGAAGCAAGTTTTGTGATTTTGTAATAAATTTCGCATAAATTAGCATAAATAATTTTCTAGACAAAATTTCAAAATTCCATGAAGAAGTTCAATGAACTTCATGAAAGTCTTTAGATGAAAGAAAAAAAATCAAAATCAGTCAATAAATGAGGAAGAAGCAATTTTTGGGATGTTTTAATAAATTTTGCATAAATTTGCATAAATACTTGGCATAAATTATTTTCTAGACAAAATTCTAAAATTCCGAGTAGAAGTTTAATAAACCTCATGAAAGTCTTTCAAATGGAACAAAAAAAAAAATCGAAATTGGTCAATAAATGAGGAAGAAGAAGCCATTTTTGTGATCTTTTTAATAAATTTCGCATAAATTAGCATAAATAATTTTCTAGACAAAATTTCAAATTTCCGAGTAGAAGTTCAATGAACCTCATGAAAGTCTTTCAGATGGAAAAAAAAAATCGAAATCGGTCAATAAATGAGGAAGAAGCAATTTTTGTGATTTTTGAATAAATATCGCATAAATTAGCATAATTAATTTTGTAGACAAAATTTCAAAATTCTGTGTAGAAGTTCAATGAACCTCATGAAAGTCTTTCAGATGGAACAAAAAAAATCGAAATCGGTCAATAAATGAGGAAGGAGAAGCAATTTTTGTGATTTTTGTGAAATGCGCATAAATTAGCATATTTAATGAGTTTCAAAATTCTGTGTAGAAGTTTCGAATCCCCCACCTAGTGCTATCATATAAAGCAAACGGAATTAAAATCGGGTAAGAAATGGCGAAGAAGAAGCATTTTGAAATTGTGGACGGACGACAGACGAAGGACGGACGGACGGACGACGGACGCCTCGCCACGGCATAAGCTCATCTGGCCCATTCGGGCCGGATGAGCTAATAAGGATTAAAAGGAGAACGGAATTATTTGTCAAGCAGTATCAAAAAGCGCAAATTAGAGGAGAATCTCAAATTTTGGCGCAGTGACTTATCTTGACGTGTTTATTCTACGGCAGCGAGAATGAAAAGAGGAAGATGGCGGGCGTGCGCTCGCATGTGACTATGGGAAGGCGTCATACGGGGGTGGGGTGTGCGCGAATGTGACTTTTAGTTTCTCGGTGGTAGCGTAGTTTGGACCAAACTAGCAATAATAGGTAGATACATTAATTTATTGTAGTAAATCACAAATCTGTTCCAAATAATTAGACAAGACCATTCGTATTCACATTTTTTCATTTCTTTAATATATCATTTCCTTTTAAGGTATACTATCGCAATTTCCCTCAATTAAAATTTCATTTATATTTCAACATAAAATTTTAGGCACTTTCAACAAATTCATACACAATATCATCAGATATGACAGATAAATGTAGACTAATCATCAGACAATATACCTTTCAAATTATACGACCATTACATAGTCATATTTATCAATATTAAGGAGACCTATACCCGGGATCTATACCTCTCTATCAAAATTTAGTAATGACAGGTAAGCTTCTCTGTTTTCTCTTTATTATATTGTAGCCAGCTTACATCATTAAATGAATAGTATCGGAATGGAGAAAAGGAGTTTGAAATATATACCGGTACTCCACGATATTTTGAAAATTAGATCATCAAGCATGTATATATACATTGTTCTACCAATGCTAGTTATGTTGTCTTTAAGACATAGGATAAGGATGCTATATGTTGTAAATAAAATTGAACACTTAATTATAAATTTCCAGTCTCCTACAATTCAACAACAATCTGTCACAAACAACAATTCCTATCTCAGCTATAAATGATATTTCATATAATGTATTCATATAATGTATTCAATATCTCAACTCTCTTTTGTTAACAAAAAAACATGCATATTGCAAAACTCCATATACTATAAAATATATTAAAATATGACTAATAATTTACATATATTCTTTCATTGAAATGTCATATTTCCTTTAGAAATAATATACATGCATAACAAAGCTGGCAAGTATACATAAATAAGATATTATACAAAACTATTTAAAAATTTGAATTCCTATTTCATTGAAATTCTTTTGAAACAAATATTTTCTGTATTACTCTCACATTTTAGAAAATGCATTCATGATGCCACATGAAATAGAAAATTTTATTCACAAGGTCTTGTATTTGCACATTCATCTCACTGTTTTTAATTGTGTCAGTAAACTCTATTCAACTATGCATCAATATCACGCAATATTTACATTTAATATATATTTCAGTAGCTTGAACCTAACTGGATAATAGGAGGAATGTAATTAGACATGACATTTGACACTGTAATTTACATAAACTTATATTTCCTACTTCATAAATCAATTTCATACCATAACCAAACCTCCACTTCAATTATTAGTCAATGTCTATATATACCTATGGTCTATACTATGCACATCAGGATTCAGGATAGATTAAATATACATGACATGAATGAAGTACATATATAATTGAGTATATAAACCATTAAGCAATATTTTTTAATTAATACATGTTCACATGCAATTGCTAATACATCAATGTATACCATTTTGGTAAACAAAATGTGTAGATAAATTGAGATTTGGGCTGGGACTACATTCCTAGAACACTAGATGTGTATTATGGACAAATGAGCAACAAATTAAATTTCTCTTTACATCATTTCAAAAAAACAAACTATGCAAAAACAAAATTATGTGTAACAAGAAAGGCTCTGGTTTGACTCTCCAGTTATTTAGATGGCATAAGTTTGGTATGGGATGGTATGGGTATCCCACCGCTGCCACCCCAGTAATAAAGACATTTGAAAATAATAGGTGCCTTAAGCTAGGACCGTTTTATTGAGGTGCTAACTGAACACAGCGGCAATGCTGTAAGGGGCAGTGGTATACACCTTGGGTTTTACATAACATTACACCAATAAATCTCGCAGAGGGCAGCATACTGCATAATAATGGCATAATGGGGAACAATAAAATGCTGACCCTCCTGGGCCCTCTTGCATAAAAAGTTGCGATTAAACGCAACTCAAAAAATTAAACGCAACTTGATTTTCAACCAATTAAGATCGCGTATTTTGGAATTGCGTTTAATTTTCTGAGTTGTGTTTAATCACAACTTTTTATGCAAGAGGGCCCTGGAAACCTGGTTTAAAGATCACTATACATTCAAAACAGAAGTACTTACCAGGGAAAACACTACAAATTTTTGTGCACTGATGAAAAAAAATCAAGGGGGGAACATAATTTCTTACATTACTATAATACTGAAAATGTTTATCATCAAGATATAAGATGGGTTTAAAATATGAACGGTAAAATACATATAGCACTATGGTATACATAGGGGAAAGCATCCTATGCAAAAACAAGAAAATGAATGCATAAATTATGTACATGACATGTTTTCCTGAGACTATTTCCACAGGAATGACTGATAATGGCAAAGCATATATGTACTATATGGTAAAATCATCAATTATAATCATTCTTTGAGTGCATTCTCATACATATCAATTATTGAATTTTTTTCTGGATATCTGTTTGATAAATAGGGTAATAACCGAAATGCAAAAATATAGGCCTGTAAATGGATTCAAAATATATTTATATATATATCACTATCCTGAACACTATCAACATGCATTTTGGACATTCTTATCAGTATTACAACTAATTTTCACATGACAACTGTTAACATTCACAACAGCAGTCTTTAACGTGACCAATCTCTAAATATCAAATTGAAAGCACCCTCAATCTTTCATGCAAATATACATATACATAAGTATAAAGTATCATCTAATACTTTCAAGACAGTGCGTGTAAATATTAAATTTTATATTAACATTGTTTTCTTATTTAAAAAGTTGCTATATAATGTGGCAACAACAGTCGAATATTTTGGAAGAAAATCTTAGGAGTGAAAACCTTAATATTGAGCACTTCAAACTCAATGGAACAACTATTTCCCACACAATACATTCAACAAGTAATAACAAACTGATTAAATGATACTTAAGGGAACTTGAATTCCAAAAAGAAATTGCAGGTAAATATTCAATTCTTCAGAAATTAGATATATATACAGTATATATATATATACAGTATATATATATATATATATATATATATATATATATATATATATCTCTCTATTTCCGGCATTTAGGGGAATCCTTTTATCTCAGCCTATTGTTATCATTCGCCTTAACGCACGGTTGCTTTCGCCGTAACGCAGAATTTCTATTGTGACGGAATAAACCGCATTGATAGGATTCCCCCTAACGTACGAAATAATCACTGTATATATACATGTATATATATATATATGTGTGTGTGTTTCTTAGGCTATTAGAAATGCTCCTTTGGATTGCATTATCTTTGCCAGTAATAATTTCTAACTGATGCACATTGTACACCTTCTATTGACACAATACACCATATACCTCATAATCAATTTTTTGATCATGTGGCAGTATAGGCACTAATTATGTGTACATTATAATGCACTGATGTGCACTAATTATGTGTACATTATAATGCACTGATGTGCAACTTATAATGAACTTACTTCCCTGTCTATATTCATTTTTATATTGAATTTAATTTTGTAATTATTCATCAATTTATTTCTCTTTATGATCACTTATCACAAACAAGGCAGTATGATCGATATATTATCAAAATGACTGAATTAAACTGTGACAGTTACAAAATGTGAAAACAAATAAACATTTCACTCTGAAAAAAAATCTACAATATTAGCATCAACAACAATATACTGGACAATAAATAACAGTCCCACACTTTGGGGAATTGGGAACTGCAATGTCACAAAAGCAATGCAACTGACGAACATTAGCACCAATTTTACAAATATCTGCATAACACATATCTCTATACTATACATTAAAGTCACTACAGAATTGTCAGGTTATATACTCAGAGTTTTCCAATCAAATACAACAATTTCAGGAGAAAAAAAAAAGAAAAGAAGAAAAGGATGACTATATAACCAACTGAGATCAAATCTACTTACGGCATGTAGTAAGTTACAAATCAAAAGCACACATTTTAATTGTTGAATTGATGTATTAGGATATAAGACAATGAAAAAAGTAAGCTTTGTTCCTATTATTTTCAGTAGCAATCAGTGATCAACTATAATTAAAGTTTCTTCATCATTGAACTTTATTGATCATTCAATTGCAGAAGGCAGAAAGTTTTAATTTTGTCTACTGCATGTCATCTCAGATGACATTTCAAAATTAGGAAACATATATTTCAGGCTATCAAAGCTAAGACAATAAAGAGCAATGATAACTTTCATATCAAATTGATTCATCTACGAAAGGAACTATGTAAATGTATAAGCCAATGAAAAAAAAATGACTAAAAGTATGAAATATACAGCATTGCCTATTTAATGATATTAAGAATGAACATTCTTGACTAGAAGTCTCATATAGGTATATGTGATGAATTAATCAAAACATTAACTTCCCTATCTCTACAGATACAGATGAAATTCAATCTTTGACAACAAATAACAAATAGCCCTGCCACCTCTTTCAAGGGATGGACTATGATCAAGTGTAGATTGTTTTGTTCTAGCGATGACGAGCTGGAAAGTCTTGGGCATCTACCAAACAGTGTGTCTCTTCATACATCTTCAGCATCTCCTTCCATCTCTTGTGGCATCGTAGGAGGTGCTTGTTACCTGGTCAAAAATAAAAAGGAAAGCAATAGGTTTGCAAGAAATCAAAACAATCGTATCATCTCAGAAAAAAAAGACTATTCATAGGATGTTCATTTTGCTTCATTGATTCAAAAGAAAATTCAGAAATTGTAAGTAGTTCGGGTACTTCTGTCCAGCATGTTAACAATCTGAATGAAGAAAAATGAGATCATATGTAATAGGTTTGTTAATTACCTATAAATTTGAAGTACAAAACAGTAAATGAAATCGACAAAATTTTATGGTACTTTTATTCTTCTGTTGTATGCAATACGATGCAAAACACTTTTTGTTCTGATTCTGTATTCACATATATTTAGAACAACAAACCCTGTTGGACAAACCCTGGATTTCATATTTAAAAATTGATACCCTCAAACACCCCAAATTAATTGTTTATAGCTTACCAATGATGATAAGACCTTGCTTGGCTCGAGTCAAGGCAACATTCATTTGGTTCTCATCGGTGATGAAACCAAGATGCTTCCTCTGCCAGCCTTTGCATGGATACTCCTCAATCTCAATCCGAGGTTTGGAGCGCACAGTCGAGAAGACTACATAGTCCCACTCACTCCCTGGGAACAAATATCCATTAAAATAAACTTATTACATTATATTACATAGTACAATATAATATTACATTATATTATTTTATAAAATCATATATTATATCATATTATATTAGATAGCTCTTACAGATACCAAGATGTGATTGGTCCATAGCTCGTTATATTGACTGCGAGGATCGCAATTGGCATATTCACTCCCAGTAATTTTTTCAATGGTTATATTGACCAATTGGTCAATGTAATCATTAGTACTGATATCATAACACAGGGGGATCAACAGCATAACACCACAATATGGCATCAGCACCATTCTCGGCAAGAGAAAAATGTTTTGTACAATAACTAATGAATTATTAGTCTAGAATATGTTAAAATTACACGAGTAGTCAGTTATTTCTAAAAAGCAATCCTTAAATGATCTAGAGTGCTGTAAAAAAAATCACAGAAAAGGAAAGCCTTGATCGGAACAGTTAGTTTTAATTTAATTTCTCTCTCGAGTTTCTCACTTGCAGCAGAAAATGCTGCGGTAGCTCCTGCAGCTAGACGCCGGATTGGACAGTGAAGAGTACATGGCAAACAGCCAAATTTCATGCAATGGCTCAGATTAAACGCGAAGTTTCATGACTTTTGTATTGCGGATGTCAATTTAGAGTTCATCCTGATTTAATAATGTTGATTCACTGGGTCTTTTACTACAGAAAATCGAACATCATATTTATAAAATCTATCTGAAAAGAAAATTAGATAGGCTTTTTCATGCACTCGTTATACAGCAAAAGTAGTTCCATCCCTATTGATTTATAATAATTTTAGACCAAACGTTGGCCTAGATTTAAATTCAGGCCTATATGAACATACATTCTTTTAATTCCTGTAAAATTATACTTTGAATGACTCTTACTGATTCTGTTTCTCATGTCAAATCGCCAGCACTTCAGAGAAAATATAACCTTGTGCGAAAATACAATTCCCTTCAGCTGTCCAAAGAAAGTTACAATACACACCCTACCAGTCAATATCTGTATTATGTTATATTATATTACCTTAGCAAACCTATCAGTAACCTCCCCTGAAGGAGGTGTTTAGGCAATTGCCCAAATTTGTTGTTCTGTCTGTCTGTCAGTGGAATTACCAATACATCAAAACGGGAGCTAATATGCTCTTTGCCTAGGTACAAACCAAGCAATTATGGTCATGGTGATCCTGCTCCATGATCAATTTTTATTATTAATTTCATTTTTCAACATGGCATATGTATACAAAAGCCGAGATTAATCGTCACTTATTCATAAAAAAAGTTTACCCACTGATTTCTAGTACGCAAGCACCGAGTTCATCAATCATGCTCAGAACATATACAAACATTGTAATGAATTCAAACATACTCCCATTCTTAGGCAGAGGCCTGCACTCTCAAGTGCTACTTTTTCCCACTTTTTTTTTTTATAGCTGGGTGTGATAATTATAAAAAGCAAACAGATGAATACTGCCTTGTCAGCAAATTCATATATATTATGAATACAAGTTATATCAATATAACTTTAGAAAAGACAGAAAAATAACAGTATAAAGCACTTAAGTTTTACCTTGACTTTTCACCACTGTACTGACTTGGATCTGCTGGAGCAGCGGATTCCTGTCATTGTGAAGCCTCTCTTCAATCTGTACACACTGGAGACGATACTGAGAGAGGACCATGATCTTCTCTGGCGACGCCCCTCTGTTGATCATCTCTCGGACTATTCTGATCTGCAGAAGTTAAAGATGGGAAGAAAAGCAGCACAGAGGATGTCTTGATCAAAACTCTAACTTGCTTTAATAACAATGATCAAAAGTTAGGCCTTGCAAGAACAAAAACATACATTTTTTTTAAATTCACACTGACAGTGTTTTTTTACTCTGCTGCTGTGGCATTTGAGGTCATTTATCACATCATGTCTGATCAGGGCCCTGTTTCATAAAACTTATCGTCAATAATAACTGCCACATATCTATGCCAAATTTGCTCTCAGCCAATCAGATGCAAGTATTTCAGTAGCTTATAACTGTTAGTGTAACTTGTCATAGATGTGAAGTTTTACGAAACATGACCCAGGTTGCATTACTTCATGAAGCCAATTAGGAGCACAGGCAGAGCCGTATTCCTGCAAGCCTAAGTGCGTAGATTATGTCCACTAATTTATGGAGTGATAAAATGCCAGCCACTTCGTTCTGTAAAAATCACCGGCATGCTTTAACAAAATCTAATTTGAAGACTTGTCACTGTAAAATTAGTATCTAATTTTCATTTCCATCACCGGATCAATTTTGGGGTATTTATTTTGTTATACGATAACATTTGTTTCTAAAGAACTTACGAGTTTACGTTTGGCCCTCCATAAATCAGTGGATTAAGTTAAGCCAGGTTTATCTTGGGTCACTGTCAAGAATATGGACCATAGAAAAAAACAAACCAACTTTCTCCATACCACATGTCCAATCTCAGCGCCGTTGCTTTTTGACATCAGACTGGCTTCTTCGGTTTTGACAGAGAGGGTCTCCTCTCGCCCATTCACATGGCAGAAGACTCTAGGTGTGGTTCCGTTGTTGGGCCAGATACTGCGGATGGGGTCAAGACCACGTTTCTTTACAGATTTGTCAGTCTCCAGTTTATCTTGGTAGAAAGCCTTGGATGGGTATTCACATATCCGCTCGTGCTGTGAATAAATGAAAAAGAACAGATCCCAGATTAAGGACCAAAATATCATAAAAGTCATTTTGTTAAAAATTCATATATTTCATTGCATATTTCAGTCAATTAATGGAAACTTTGTTTCAATGTTTGTTCCAGTGACAAGTTAACCATTGAGCACTATGTTCTTTGAAATACATGCAGTACATTAATACTCCAACAGTGGGCTGCACGTGCAGAGGAAGACTATTAATTATTAAAAGTCTAACCGTTAGTGTCCTAAATGTAGTCCCTCCATAGTCCATTAAGGAATAGGTACTAGCAACCTAAAGTTCTTTAAGTCTGATCTTCATTGACTTTTCACCACAAAAGTACTAGCACCACAATCAAAACAAAGGGCATCATCCTGATAATCAAGGTCATCATAATCATCACCATCGTCATCATCATAATCATCATCATGCATATTCATCATCATCATCACCATGCATCTTCATCATCATCATCATTACAAGCATGTATTTTCATCATCATCAACATCACAACCACCTGGTATCCATTTACATTCCAGTCTAGGCCTGCTTAAGACCATACTCACCATTCTGTACTGGATGGTGAGCATCTTGGCTTTCTCCTTATACTTCTCAAGGAGAGAGATATCCATTCCAAGGTGCTTAGCATTGGGCTCTGTGATAATTGACCTGTCAGAGAGAGAATGGTGGAAGTATCAAACAATTAGTAAAACGGCGTTGAAGAGAGTATACTGCAAGAATGACCAGAAAGCCGAAATCGAACAATATAACTGGAAACTAAAGGAACAAAGCACGCAAAATATTAAAAGGATTTTGATTGGCTGCCTGAAAATAACGGGAAATTAGGCTTATTGCCAGCCGGTTTTGTAATAACGGGAGCTAAAATAATACGAACGTCCTCACGAACTCTTTCTGTCGGCACAGAATAGGGTAGGTGAGCTGAATGTATGTGGCTTCGAGCATGCGCAGATGTGTAATTTTCCATTATTTTCAGGTAGCCAATCAAAATCCGTTTAATATTTCACGCGCTTTGTTCCTTTAGTTTCCGGTTATATTGTTTGATTTTGGCTTTCTGTTCATTCTTGCGGTATACTCTGATGAGTGCAAGGCGAAAAGCTTCAGTATGTCTCTCTTCAACACCGTTTTCCGATTCTGTAGTACCAAACATCTTTTCGAACAATTAGTACTGTAACAACAATGGCTAAGGTCGAGAAATTGGCTTGGTTGCATTTTCTGTGGACCATAAACTTTAAATATTACTTCTGTGAAGAAGTATTGCAAATGCAGTATAATGATATTTCAACAAAAATTGGTTTGCACTTTTAATACAAAACATAACATTTTGGCTCTCAATGTCAGATCTCCATTTATATTTAGAGAGTACAGTCACTTGCAACTAAATGTTTATAAAATGATACTGCAATCTCAAATACAAATTTGCAATGCATGTGAATAAAATTTGGTATGCACGCAGGTGAGTTAACTCAACATTGACTGCACTTTAATCCTAAATAATGAATATTATGAACTCACAACTAGTGAAAAAATCATTGTAGTCCTCTTGCTATAAAATTAGAATATCACTGAAGGTGATTAATACCCCCGCAACAATGTGTGTGCCAAATTTCCTGAGCATTGCTCCAAAATTGAGGAAGTTGTTTGATCTGCAATATTTTCCCATTTTATTGCCATATGTCGTTACCATGGCAATGCAGTTTGCCACATATTGAAACAATATGTCTTACACATCTTAACCACAAGACCAATGTGTGTGTGCCAAATTTCACGAGCGTTGCTTGAAAAATGAGGAAGTAGTTCGATGCGCAAGATTTCAACCTGATTTATTGCAATATGCCGTTGCCATGGTAATGCAGTTCTGACACATTCAAAAAATATGTTTTGCACATCTTCATCCAAAGACCAATGTGTGTGGTGAATTTTACGAGCATTGCTCGAAAAATGAGGAAGTAGTTCGGTCCGCAAGATTTCAACCTGCTTTACTGCCACAATATGCCATTACCATGGTAACGCAGTCTCTGACACATTCAAAAAATGACTTCCACATCTCCATCCCAAGACAAATGTGTGTGCCAAATTTCATGAGCATTGCTAGAAAAATGAGGAAGTAGTTCAATGCGCAAGATTTCAACCTGATTTACTGCCATAATATGCCGTTACCATGGCAATGCAGTTTGCCACACATTGAAACAAAATGTCTTGCACATCTTCATCCCAAGACCAATGTGTGTGGCGAATTTTATGAGCATTGCTCGAAAAATGAGGAAGTAGTTCAGTCCGGAAGATTTCAACCTGCTTTACTGCCACAACATGCTGTTACCATGGCAACGCAGTTTCCGACACATTCAAAAAATATGTCTTGCACATCTCCATCCCAAGACAAATGTGTGTGCCAAATTTCATGAGCATTGCTTGAAAAATGAGGAAGTAGTTTGATACGCAAGATTTTAACCTGATTTATTGCCATAATATGCCGTTACCATTACCATGGCAACAGTTTCCGACACTTTCAAAAAATATGTCTTCCACATCTTCATCCCAAGAACAATGTGTGTGGAAAATATGAGCATTGCTTGAAAAATGAGGAAGTAGTTCAATGCACAAGACTAACAACGGACCGACCGACCGCTTAAGATTTCAACCTGTTTTATTGCCATAATATGCATTACCATGGCAACGTATTTCTGACACATTCAAAAAATATGTCTTGCACATCTTCTTCACAAGACCAACGTGTGTGGCGAATTTCACGAGCATTCCTCAAAAAATGAGGAATTAGTTCAATGCGCAAGATTTGCAACCAACCAGCTGACCAACCAACCGACTGATCGCCCACCCGACAGCCGACCGACTGACCGACCGCCCACCCGACCGACAAACTGACCGACCAACCGCCCACCCGACTGATCGACCGACCGTACGCTGATTCCTATATACCCCTTCAAACTTCGTTTGGCGGGGGTATAAAAAAGTCATGTCATGTGATCTTCTTTCTTTCTTCTTTCTTGACAAACAAATTAAAGGTTTGCCACTCTACCTGAGCTGTTGATGATCTCCAACCAGTACCACTTGATTGGGTCTCACTGACACCAGAGGGATCAGAGTTTCTGGCTCGCTGCACATCCCCGCCTCATCCACAATCACCTGGATGATTCTGGTGAACTCTGAGATGCGAAATGCTCCAGCAGCGTTACAGGTACACAGGATTATGTGATGATTCTGCAACTCTTTCTTCTGCATTTGAGGAGATGGATGATAACACTCAATTATCATTTACATACATGCATGTGTGTGTGTGTGTGAGTAGAAAAATTCGCCCATAGAGCTTCATCAGGAAAACTTTAATTATATATATTTGACTTTGCTTGTATGTACAGTGCGTCACAGAGAAAAGGAAACCTGTTTTTGGTGATATATATAATTATTAAATACGATTTGATTGATGCATTGACACTAATAGTAACAGTAAAATCTTGTCTTTCATTTCATACCAAATACACAGTGAATCATTCATGCACGATGGATTATGAACAATTACAACTGCTCTGCCCGTCAGAAACAATTTGCACAAAATAATGATGAACGTTTTCAAGCAGATGCTACGAGTTTGTTTTTATTTTTCTCATCTTTTTATTCACGTTTTGTTCTTTTTCGCTCATTCTGATTTTCATACTGCACATTCGTTTTCATTTTAGGATCCATTTCTAGCTTTCTTTCCTATTCTTTCTTTGCATTTTTTATCTTCATTCTTCTTTCCCTCTGTCTTTTATTCCCTTTTCTCAATCACATTCTTTGTATCATTATACTCAGTTATTTTAAATTAATTCCAACTTTCTCATGTAATTTCGTTTTTGCCTCTACTGTTTATCAATCTCTGCACTTGTTTCTTTTTACTTTTTCTCTGTCTCTGTAACTTTCTGCTGTTTCTTGATACCGTAATGGCACCAGTCGTGGCGCGCCCTTGTAATACAGCTTCATTGCTGCAATGCTGTGTCAACTGCCCTAGTCTCACCGGAGCAAAATGAACGGATGCGATAGCTGGCAGATATTTTACTAAAATAAATAAGGAGCAACTATGCGGTGTTTCGCTCGCCGCCGATCGCGCAAAAAATGATGGCAGGAAAAGTTAGTTTCCAAAGAGAATTATCCACAGGGCTTTTTTATGTTCTGCTAATTTTTTGTAAAACAAGAACTTCCTCTTTAGCAGACTGAAAACAAAAAAAATATTATGTACCATATTTTCTGTTTTCGATGTAACAGAGCTTAAGTTCCATAGATGTTGGCCAGACATCTTTTTTGCATTAAAAATACTATGGAAATAGATTATCTTTCTTCAAAGTTAGCTGTCTTGCCGAGAATACCTATGCTCCAGTCTTGACGAGCCATTCCTACAACACACAAATCATGACGTAGCATCCCGAAAAGCGCATTATACTAGTGCGCATGCACAATCCCCCCAAAGACAACGCGATAGCCAGATAGCTTCGTATGGTTTAAGTAACATGCCGTGTACTGAGTGAATAGTTTTACAACAGAGTGATTTATCTTAGATTAATCCTTCTTTTGCAATATCATTTGCGAAGGGTGCGGCACCACTGGTGCAAAGTACGGCGACATTGGAGCAGCAGAAGCCCCGCAGAAGCGCCACAGTAGCGTTCAAGCCGTAGAAGCAAGATGCAATATTTTGGGTGGATTTTATTCACAAGCATTTTCGGCATCGAATTGTGGGTGATTCCTAAACAACCGTGGTATTTTCTGAAAATTATGAATCTAAAACTGTCAAACCCCTCCACGACTGGTGCCATTACAGTATGTTCTTTTGTTTTTCATTCCATTGATTGTGTATCTTGTGACAGTTAATAAAGAGATATAAGCAATTAAATAAAGTTTTCTTTATTTCAATTTCATCAAGAACAAAGCATAAATGTTCATAACTCTATCCCCAAGATCACTCAACATGTCCACCATGTCTGTGCTCTGCTCCTCATGGCTCCTACTGCCTAGCGAATCATGCGTTCTTGTGGCTGCAGCGCCTCACACTCTCTTACGATCCTGTCGTGCAGGTCACTGATGTTTCTTGGTGGGGAAGTGTACACCCTACTCTTCAGGTAGCCCCAAAGAAAGATCTGTTGATCTAGGAGGCCATGCATTCTAATGGGTGGTTCATAG